>CAJHQQ010000441.1:0-196214 GCA_905132885.1 Moricandia moricandioides
ATATAATTTAAGAATGTCTATATCGGATAATTTCAACTATAATTGAAACATCGTTAATCAAAGATGATATTCTATGTAGAAATGTATGAAACTATGAGCCGAAATGTGCTGATTTTATAAGTACGATTTAAATTGATTCACTAAATATAATTTACAAAGACGTGTTGAATCAAAGATAATTTATATGTGTAGTGAAATTTTAAAAAAATAAGTGCCTTATATCTAATGAATAATAGTTTTTTTTTTGAGAAATATGTAGAACATGTTTGTTTTATGTTTTAAAATTTTTTGAAAATAAAAAATTTATAGTTTTATTATTTTTAATAGAATAGATTATTTTTGGCATTATATTTATGTTAAAGCTAAGTTAAATACAATAGATTTCAATATTTTGTTAAGTACATGAAATATGTAAAGTTTCATACTATAAATTGTGCCATAATTTCAACTTAAGTTTTAAATAATACAACTATATTATCTTTGTTATTTAAATCCAAATAATAATATTTATATTGGTGAAAAAAACTTCTCTATAGATTGTCAATAGAAAATACCGTACCCAATGCTTTTGATATTATGGACACAGACCATTTGCAAAATGTGTAGGACCCAATTATACTCTAATTGGCGTGCCTGTTCAAGCATAGATCACTAGTTGGTTGTCTCTTTTATTAAATAGTCACATTACATACTTTCAGCATAACATCGATCACAAAAATAGATGTGCTGTGTCTCTCTCTCTCTCTAGCTGACTATTACACGCTCGTAGTTTGCTCATATCTATTACCACCGACACTCTCTTCTCTCGTCTGCTCTCTGCTTGTTACTCTATCTTATCTGCTTCTATGACACATCGATCGTAGGATCGTTTTTCATTTCTAAGCCGAACGATAATCTTTCAATTTCGTTTAGCTAACAGACAGAAATACGCTCTTTCTGTTAAAGTGTTGAAGGATTCTTATCGTTTCATCATCGACATGTTAAAGACTGCTCAGAATCGTTCGGGTAGATGAATATGACTCGTTTTTTGTTAAAGTTTTAGATTTTTCTCAGCATGCAATCTAACTTGAAGCTTCCCTTATGATAGATCTTAAAAAAAGTTCATTTGTTTTTTTTTCAGATGATCCTCCTCCATAGATGCCCGAAGATAGATGTTACTGGAAGCAAGAAAAGGGGCGGTTCTTCTTAAGCGACAAATCCAAAACGTTCATCTTCTACAACTCCAGTTTATGGTAGTTAGATGTCTGGAAATATAGTTGTGTTTATATAAAGCGATTCAACACCTGAATCTCAATCAGCTCCATAGTTTCAGGTAGATGAAATGTCAATCGTTTCTAGTTAAAGAATAGATTTTTCGGGATGCATGCAATCTAACATATAGCTGAAAATCTAGTAGATCTAAAATGTTCACTTTTCATCAGTCTTTCAGATGAGACGACTCCTCTGTTACATTCTGAAGAACACCTAAGCGTTCATCTTCATTGTCTCCGGTTAATGGTTCGTAGATGTCTGAAAAAACTCGAGTGTGTGACCATTCAACATCTACCACTGAAAAGCCTCTTCTTTGACCGGGTGAGAAATATTTTAAAGGTTTGTTTTTTTACTTCAAGATATATTATCTTCTGTTACTTTTTTGTTCAAAGTGAAAGACTGATGCTATTTCTCTGTAATGCCTAGTCGATACTTGGAAGACTCATGAGTGGCTCTTCTCTATTGAAACCAGAGGAAAATAAATCGATTTTGCTCCAGTCAAGATGAAAGGTAATATTTTGTCAATTTAGTAAATCTATGTTTTCTGTAATAATATCATTTGGAATTTGCAGATATATGGATATGCATTAATATAATTTATGTCAATAGATCCGCCCAAATGGTGTAATCATTAATAGAAAGATCAACCGTGCATCTGCAAGAATTAAGATAAGTTCATTTTTAATATCTATATTATGAACTCCAGAATATAGGAAAAAATATATGTAGCCTATCAGACATACTTGAGTGTAATATATATTTAAATATAGAAACATAAAATATATAAATACGTTCTACTTTGAGAGTTCCTAACAACAGTGTTTCCAAAGCTAACTTCTAATTATATTCAGGAGCCATTTGAAAAGCGCAGTCTAAGATCATAACTACATTGAGGAAAGGAAGATGAAATGCATTCAGAAACAACCTCAAGCATTGGAATAACATGTAAGTCACTAAACTGAACTTAGAAGTTAGGAATGGAACCAGAGTACTGTTGAATATAGATTAGAAGTTAGGAATTGAACCAGATTGTTGATTGTTGGTATGTCTGTTTTGTGCTATTGTGTATCTAAAAAAGCGAATATCTTAAATATCTTAAATAAAATGAATGTATGTTGTGGTGCTTCTTTGTAGATTAAGAAGGACAATAGTTGTTTGCAACCATGACAATGTTCTGTGATTTTTCTTGTATGAATGAATAAGAGAAACATTTGATAAAAATTAAACATTTGCAAAACAAAACATTGTCTTAAAATAATTGAAATAATTTGTAAAATCTCAAAAACACAGATAACCTAAACATTAAAATTAGAGATTCTGAAGATCTCTTTGAAAACAACATTCTTAGTCTCACTCTTAGGATTTCCTTGATCATCAACAACCAAAATCTTCAATCCCTTTTTAGATGTAACCCTGGAAACAGCCACGTATAATTGTCCATGAGAGAATACATCTCTTGGTAGATATAAACCAACATGAGATAGTGATTAACCTTGACTCTTATTAATTGTAATAGCAAATGCAACTGCAATAGGCAGCTGCCTCCTCCTCATTTTGAAAGGCAACTTCTTGTCAGAAGGTGTTATAGAAAGTCTAGGGATAACCACAATTTTCCCCACCTTTTCTCCTTAACCAATAAATCATCCAATAAATCATCCATCTCTGTAATCTGAAGTCTAGTGCCATTCATTAGTCCGTTAGTGTGGTCAATATTTCTAAGCAACATAACCGGACAACCGACTTTCAAGCGTAGACTATGATTTGGCAGACCAGAAGCTTTGATGGTGCTTAAGAAATCGAGAGTTAGAGCCTGGTCATTTGCTGAGAATCTATCAGAAGCATCTATCGAGTCAGAGCTTAAGTAAATTATGTCTTCTCCTGTATGTAACAAACTCTATAATCAATAATATTCAAAAAGGATTTCAAAAGCAAATAATTGATTCAATAGATAAAAAAATAACCTGGTAGTTTATTACAACATGTCTTTCATACTCCTATCCAAAGATTCAAAACAATGCCTGCTCATCATTGGTGCTTCATCCCAAATGATTAAAGATGCTGCTTTTACCAAATTAGCTTGATCACTTCCTGGAATAAGTGTGCAAGTAGAAAACTCATCTGGATTAATTGGTATTCCAAACCTAGAATGTGCTGTAATTCCTCCTTGTAGCAATAGAGAAGCTATCCCACTTGATGCAGTGTTCAAACATATTTCTCCCTTGCACCTAATAGCTGCAGACAACAATCTCCACAAGAAGGTTTTACCAGTTCTACCAAATCCATAAACAAAGAACACACCTCCTTTTTCATTTACGACTACATTGACAATCTCTTCATAAATATTCTTTTGCTCCTCTGTTAGTTTAACTCTATCTCTGTCATGCTCAGCTTTCAGCTTCTCCCTATCATAACTCAGCTCATCTAAAATTAACACATTGTCATTGTCACCAAAATCTGGTGATGGCTTTGGCATAGAATCCCATTGATCTAACGAAAATCCATTGCTCTTTAGAATTTTCTCAATATCGAGAAGAGCAAACTGTTTTTTTTCATTAGCACTTAAACAGAGATCTACCAATATAAAAACCAAGATACGAAATAGATAAATTGATACAAAATGCTAAATTATATAAAAAGGAAATCATACTATACCTGGCCTGTTTAGTAGCTTTCTCCGTGTATACTCTATATCATCACATAGAACCTCCCATATATTGTCCCAAACAACATGTGGCTGTGACAAACTACCAGACATCAGCATTACAACAAAAGTATGACGCAACTGTGCGGCTGATTCTGTGAAACTTTTCCTCAAAATGTCATCAATATACTCTTGATCATCGTCTAGTAAGCCCCTTGCAAAACACGCCTTCTTATATGTAGGATAAACTTCATTGTTAAAGGTTCGAATATCATCATATAACATCTTGGACCTCTAACTATGTTTAGCAGAACACGCAAATAGAAAGCTTCTTCAATCTTCCTTGGGGCATAACTGATCCTACCAATGCTGAATCCTTTCTTTCTGTCGTGAAACTTCCTCTCCTTCTTATTCCAAGTGAACATTGTTGGAATTTCTGCTAAAGTGAGTCTTCTGGCAACAGCACTAACCTTGTTTAATTCAAACCATCCAGTGAACATAGTATTTTCAATACACTGACGGTTAGTCACTTCTTCATAGGTGTCATCATCTTTGAAAATAATAATATGCTTCCCTGGTAGGTGAAACTGCATTCTCTCAACAGGTACTGATCGATAGTGAATAGGAAACTTAAAAATCCTCCATGCCCCTTCACACGCAGAAACGTATCTGAAAAAGAAACAATTCGATTTAATTGCAGTAGCTCATATCTATCAGAAAAAAAAGAGCTAAAAGCAATTAACCTGCAGTTGAAGAAGGTTTTGATCTCGTTTTTTTTATCAGTCACAGTACCACCGGCGTTCACAACCTTATGTTTTCCTATTCTGTTTTCTGGTGGCTCAACAGCAACAATACAACGATCCTGGCCTTTATTAATATACTTGAATAAGTATTTAAATGAACCAGTATGATTACACCATTCCACATTAATATGAGCTCTATAACGAAGAGATAATTTCTTGTTATAAGGTATCACATATCTGTTATCGCACTTGAAGCCATTTTTCTCTACAAAGCAACCAGTATGTTCGCGCCTTCTATAAACTGGAAAACCTTCTTTGTTCACAGAAGTTTTTTCCACATAATCTTTAGGATAAAGCTTTGAACATTTACCATTTTCCATGCATGGCGAATTCATGTTAACAACCCCACAAGGACCATGAATCATCATATCTTTTACCACATCAAACAAATCTGGTTCCTTTTCTTTATCTTGTATTTCTGCTGAGATAATCATGTCAATGTCATTTGGTTTAGGAAATTTAGATTTGGGATGCATGAATAGCATAATATGAGCATGTGGTAAACCACGTTTCTGAAATTCAACTGTATACATCGCTGCATTAGAAAAGAAAAACAGTATTAGTAACCATAGTTTATAACAGCAAAGATTAGTTAAAAATAACCATTAAGAAAACTCACATGCGACTGTTTTCCCAAGTAGATATTTCTCTGTTAAATCACTCATAATAGAATCCAGTTTACACTTAAAAATCCTGCATAATATATCTGGTCTGTCGTCAGGACTGAGGTTGTGTGGCTGAACATACCTAGTGATTTCAGGCCATTTAGGATTGCATGTGAAAGTTATAAAGAGATCTTGAAACCCAAAATATTTGCATATAGCCATTGCATCTAGATACATATTCTTCATGTATCTTGGTCCTCCAACAAACGTGGCTGGTAACAAAAAGCGGCTTCCTTGCTCATGCATATCTGTTTTCCCATCGTTTTCAGACTGCTGAATAGAATCAAAGCTATCTGATCTAAGGCTTTTCTGGTTCATCCTCAAATAACACAACCGGTTAGATTCTATGGTTGTATAGCCATCAACCAAAAACTGCTGGAATAGTCTTTTAGAGTGTAAAAGTGTATGACATTCCCCTTCTCTTTCCTGAATCCGATATGCATACCACTGTCTCATACTGATATTCCTCCTCTTCAGCTTTACTGTGGCCTCAGTATTTCTTTTTTCAATCCCAAGTCTGAACCCATCTTCGCCATATGTAAAGATAAGAGGATATTGTAGTGGTAGATAGGAAGGATGAATTTCACTTATCCGTTTAAGCCATCATGTTTGCTTTTCTTCGAGAACAATATCTCTTTTATCCATTTCCAAATTGAAATCCCCAGGAATTAATGCAGCAACTTCAGATGCAGTAGGAGTATCATATGTTCTACCGTCTTTTTCTCGACTGCTAATAATCCGCATATGAAAAGAAGTGTTTGGGTTAGTGTTGAACCTATCTCTTGCTGAACGAAATTGATGCACGTATGGATTTACTTTGTTTAGCATGTCAACTATCATCTTAATCACTTTTTTTCTCAAACCCTCTTTTCTGGCGGTATCAGCCTTCTTCTTGTATTTCCTGCAAAAAATAAAATCTTCAACGTTTGTACAATATAAAGTAATATACAATCTATATCACTAAAAAAGTTTCAGTCCTTAATAATTTAGAAAATACCCTATAATGGAAGCCATGTTGGCAACTTCGTTTACAGTGTCAATAATGTAGAGTTGAGAAAACTTGGCTTCTTTTCCATGTGGTGGCTTTAAACTACCCATTAAATGATAGTTTTCTCCTTGAACTTGAAACATCTTAGGTCCACATCCTTGAGGAACACATCTATCCACTTTACCCCCAAGAGATGTAAAAGAAAAAACCATATTAAGCTGTCTGATATTTTCTCGAAAATATCTGCTGATATCATCATCTCCATGTATCAATCTTTTCAAAATATCTGGTGATTCCTTTAGCAATGGTAACTGAACTTGACCTTGTCCACAACACAAGCTAAATTTTGGTTTCTTGTTCTTCTTTTTCTTTTCAATTCGTTCACCATACCACAATTTGGCACCACAGTAGTCACATATGTAAGTAGGATCACCCTCATCTAAATACTCTGCAAGACATTAATCCAAGTAAATTCAGATTTGTAAGGTACTTAAAAGGTTATATTGATTTACATAAAAGAAAAAACAATTTTCAGTTACCTGTAGACTTTAGTTTAGATGGAATCGAATTAGTACATGAGGATTGACCTTCTTCAAACATGGTTTTAAATATATTAGCCATAGTCAAAATCCTAGACTTTTGCTCATCTGATACATTCCTTGTATCAGATTTAACTTCTCTGTTACCAGATGAAACTTCATATGAATCACTATCTTCACTACTAACATCATAACTCTGATCACTATAATCTTCACTCTCATCTGTATGTAAAAAAGGATATCAAATTTATGTTGTAAGTAACTTAAATATATTATTAACTATGCATACCAGACAAATTGTAGTTAATAGATGATAGAAAGTCATCATCTTCCTCTGAGTCGTTCAGTTGAGATGTGGACAACACATTCTCATTAGTTTGCTTGACACTGTCTGACATGGAAAAGTCTTGTAAAAGATTCTTTGGTTGAATTTTGAGACATGTACTTCTCCTTCCTCTGTTGTTTGATAAAGGAGCAGCCTTATTGGTATAATCACCTCATCACAATCAGAAAAATATACAAATAGTGCATTTAGTTGTTAGACATATGTATATTACAATTTCTGATAAGACTTTTATTTTTAAATTAGTTACCATTGGGTCGAGACCTCTTATAACACTGAGGTTATTTTCCTTTAGCTTTGTCTGTAGGTGAAAAAAAAAACAGAATATACACATGAAATTAGATAATATTGAATCTTACTGGAATACCACGAAGTTAGATAACTTTAAAATGGATAAAGAGATATCACCAGACTCTGGATTCCATGAACTGAAGTCAGGTGATGGATGAGTAAATTTCTGAATACTACCAGAACTTGGTAATGTGTGATTAAAATTTGAAACATCTCTCAACACTGATCTAATGCCATAATCAGATTTTGTTCCATCAGGCGATATATAATCTGACGGACATTGAGAGTTAGGTTGATGATTTGTTTTTCTCTTCCTTGTAATGTCTTCTTTGTTCTTCATGTTTTGTTGTGTTGGTAACTGCTTAGATTTCAGAATCCATCGCTATTTTTTCCTTTGAAGGGGGGGGGGGGGGGGAGGTTATTAGGGTGATATTTCTGTGAACTTGGTTTAGGTTTAGGTTTAATAGAATAGATTTAAATAAATTATAAGGGTAATTTTAATTTTTTTACGATTTAACATAGAAGTTATAAGTTAAGTACGTAATAATTTTGGTCCAAATGCACAAACCATTAAAACCATGAGAAGTAGATCAACGTTTTTTTTAGTAAGAGCAGATAGCAACTCAGTACAATCTTTGAAGATATTGTTGAATTTAATACATATAAATCAAATTTTAATTTGGATATATCTAATTTTATAACGATTTTAGTGGGAAGTGACACAATATAAGGTAAAACAAAGTTCGAAATTGTTATTTAAAAGGAAATTAAAAATGATTAAAAGTTGTGCAAATTAGCACTTAATTGAAAGAAAAACAAAACTAAAACAGAAATAAAACAAATCACACGAATTCACTTCATTAGCCACTTTTCTTGGACGTAGACTCCTCTTTGATGGTTTTTTCTTTCTTCACAACTACTCTGGTGCACTGTTTTTTTGTTGTTGAACTTTTGTCAGGCTGATATTCATTTGATTGTTCTTTGCGTTTAGATGATGGGGTTACTACAGTGTCTTCGTTTACTTGGTTGTCCATTAGTAAAATTGAACCATGTAGAAACAATTAAAGTATCAATATGTTGCACATCTATAATTGAAGTTAATTATTTTTATATCTACCAATACTAAACCATACCTGTGATCCACTCAAATTAGTAGTTCCAACATCAGACTGACTACATGATTCAATGGTGCTACCACCAGTAAGTAGCATACTTAGATCTTTCCATATTTTACCAACTTTATAAATACCACCCTTGCTAGTAACATTGTCTTTCTCAATGAAAACTCCAAACATGAATGTCTTTCCAACCAAAGTAGTAATAGCTTCAGGAAAAGTCTCAATATCTTGTAGCTGTGAAATTATCAATAAGTTAAGATAATCTTCATAGATTAAAGGATAATGAACACGTATTCAAGTGTGTAATCAAGTTTACAAAAAATGTGTTAACCTCTTCAAATGAACCATTGAGCAAATCAGTTGCGCTTTCAGGAACAATTATGCTTGCAATCCAGTCAAGTAGCATTAGGTAAGCTTCTTCAGTACCATCTTTAACCAGTATGTGAATCCTGAATCTGCATATAATATATTAAAAATTAATAACTTATGAAAAACAATTATTAAAAAAAGTTCTTTAGATAGATAATGTATTACTTTGGTAAGACTTTTGTGACTTTAGCAATGCACTTCTCACACCACCACACATGAGTTGTTTTCTCATCACCATTAAATACTTGAATGTTCTTTGAAATCTTGAATACTTTTTTTCTGGCAAGTTTTGCATCCAAAATAGTACCATCCCCAATCTTTGTCAATTGCATAGATTGTGGCAATGATTCTGCACTGCTCAATCTACATTTTAAAAAATTTAATTTTTATTAGCATATTTTATAATTGTTAGATAAAATTTAGAATCATCAAATCTAAACCTGAGTTGATTGAAGTAGCTCTCCAATGTCTCTCTGTGGAAATTGCATCCATTTATCTCGTCTAATATCCCTCTCAAGTTTGTCTTGTTGAGATTCAACCAATGTTAAAGCATTGGATGCAATATCCCTATTACATATGAATAAATATAGTTAGTTTTTGTATTCAAAGACAAATAACTATTCAATATATAAACAATAAAAATACCTTTTTAAAAACCCTTCAGTCTCCATTATTGGGGGTTAAAAAAGATTTGAGAAGCATCAAATGAATTTGAAATTTGAACCTCATCTGATATTAAAAATTTAAAATTTATAAACACATTTAAAACAATTCTTAAAAGAAAAATGTAGACAATTTGTTATGAGGGCACATTAACTATAGTTTTACTTCTATATGTGCCGATTTTCACAAAACGTAAGAGGCATATATCAGTATCTTCAGCAGCGGCTAGACAATTTGCTTGAATGTTTCCAGCAAACTTTCCCCATAGACAACAAGTAATCCTACGGTCACTGTGAAAAATATCTGTCAAACTATTAAATATAATGATATCAAAGTAGAAATATTTAAAAAAAAATAGCTTACGCAAGGTCTGTCAAAGTGATTTCGATTTTCTTTCTTTCTTTACCAGAGCACTGAACAGTTTCTAGAGCTCCCAAATCAAACACTTGTCCAATAACATCTGAAAGTATAGGAAATAAAAACATTCAATCTGAATGTACAGGTTCATATCTGTTAATGGTTTGACATGAGAAACATAAATGACCACTTTAATTTCGTTCCACATACCAATTAAAATGTTTGTATCGAGTGTTCCATTTTGAATAGTTTGGAAATCAACCAAACTGAGAAACATGCTTTCGTTTTGCATTGTTGAGGGAGTGATATCAGTGCTATGAATGAAATTGATCTTGTATTGATGACTCGTAGACCTGTATGAGGCACCAGGATTATTGATGGAAAAATTTTCAATGTTTCTCCACATTCCAATAGGTAATTTCCTTGCCAACTGATCAAAGTATATCTTCTTGCATGATGCATGAATTTTTGTTCCCTTGAAAATAAGAAAGTCCAAAAAACATGTTAAAAGAGTTTCTCGGTTCTTCAGTTTGTTAATTTTAGATTTGTAGTATAGTTAAAAACTATATCGGATTAGGTGATTGTTAAGCACAAGTGTTAGTTAAGTATTAAGAGAAAAAATATAAAAGTTAGATAAGTTGTGAGACTTACATGTGCATCAGACAAAATCATTTCCAATGTTTCTCCTAAAAGTTTTGTGTATTGCTTCCAGGTATGGAGAACCTTAACTTGTATACGCCATTTGGTTTTGAAAGGTCGGATGTCAGCCAAAGGAGTGAATTCCATGCTTGAAGATAATTTGTGAAGCAGATTAGGTGATTCGCCTATCTCTTTTACGATGCAATATTTGTGAAGCAGATTAGGTGATTCGCCTATCTCTTTTACGATGCAGTATAGATGTAGAAAAGATATTAATAAGAGATAGGCGATGGTTAGAAGGTTCCGTATTATTAGGATAAGGAGTTACATTTGAAACAGAGATGAGTATAAAATATTTGATTCTTAGAATGTTCTTGTAGTTAGGTGATATTATCTAGATTTTGGTATAAGAGATAAGGGATGGAAATGAGGAAGGTTCCATATTATTAGGATAAGGGGTTAGCAAGCAAATATTTGAAATTGATATGAGTATTAAATATATTTGATTGTTAGAATGTTGTTGTTGTTATGTGATATTATCTTAAATTCGATTTTGTAGGATATATATTTTGGTTTCGTTTTCTGGAGGGTGATAAAAGATTTCCGTAATATAGGGCAGTTAACGTGATAATGCAGTTAACGTGATAATGCAGTTACAGTGATAAATATATATGCAGTTATGTGCTCTGATATATGCAGTTAACGTGATAAATATATAAGCAGTTTTTTTATTTTAGTTTAAAGGTTGGACAAAACCTTTTATCAACTGGTCATGTTCCAGTTTTAATAGAATAGATGAAGTTTGCGATTGGAACTTATTATTGTAATTACGTTATTGGTGTTTTAAACTAACCGTAAAAACGACGGTGACGTTTGTTATTTTTTCTTGGTAACATTTTTTTGGTAACAGCATCTACATGTTATATTAACTTAAACATAATATAACCCCATTTATATACTTGCAAGTATTGGGTTTGGTGTATTGGGTTTGGTGTAAATGTAGTTATATACTTGCGTGTGATGATGAGCTCATATTCTGAATCCTTCTGTTAATATATTATGTCATATAATGGTAAGACTACTATTAAAAGATTTATAATAAAATATGGAAAAAATTAATAAAAATACTTCAACTAAATATCAATAAGCTTTTTAATACTCAATTTTTTTTATTATCCAGTTTAATACTCCAACTAATTATTTTTCTCATTTGAATATACAAAATTATAAAAGTCCATCCATTTTAATACTCAAAATTTATTTATTTTAACTAAAATTACTAATAAGTTTCAAACAAAATTTAAAAAATTTCCAAAATCTAAAAGAAAATATGAAAAATTTCTAATTTTATTTTAATATTTAGGAAAGAAGGTAAATAAATTAGAGAATTTTTTTAAAAAATTAATGTAAAAAATGAATTTCTTTTCTATTTTAGAAAACAAACTAAATTCAATATTTAAAATTTTTAAATTTTATTACAAAGTTTAAGATTAGAAAAAAATTTAGTTACTTTTATTTTCCAAACAGACAATAAAGCTTTGGGTATTAAAAACTTAATGAAATTTTAGTTGGGATATTTTTATGGATTTTTCCATCTTTTTATTATATTTAATAGTTTTCTTTTATCAACGAAGGTTGACCAGCAGATCGAGAACCACTCACTGATAATAGGAAAATCTGGTTGTTTACGTGGGAATTAGAGATCCATGCAACCTAACCATATGAAATTATTAATTTTGTATGGGAGGAGAATCGATCCTCTGGCCTTGACCAACATGGTGACTCATTATCCCGTGAAAATCATTAGACCACCACGATGTAAAACTTCTAAATAGTTTCTTACAAACTTCCTTGATTTGAATTATACGACGATGCCACACCCGACTCTACACATATCAATTCCTATCATATCCACCTTGCTTGACTCAACACATGTTGAGCAAGTCTCTCAAATCACTCAGCTATATATGAAACCCCAAAATCTTTTGTGTTTCTCTCTTAGAATTACCACGTCAAAATCTTTAACTTTATTCTAGATAAAATCAAGATACATATATTAAATAATTTATCTTTTTGAATTTTATCACGATGAAATATTTCAATATGTGATCTAATAATGTTTTTTAATGCTTATCACGTCAAACAAATATATGGAGATATTCCAAATCACTACATCATGATGTTGTTTTTTATTCTTATGAAATGTGTCTTACACGTTCTTTTCCATGTCTAACATGGAATCACACACTAAAACTTCATTTTTAAGCAACTTATCAATATACAACTTTTTAGCTTACATTTTCCCCTTTTCACTGAGTTTTACTACTCAATCTCATTAACCTTTACGCACAACATGCATCACACATTCCATCGATGTATTAACTTAAAATCTCCCTGATTCAAGTATCATCTCCTCTTTCTTGAGTGAAAACTCTGTAAAAATTTCATGATACTTGTTGGAACATCAACTCTCTCAATACTTTCTAGTCCATCTAACTGATTCTGCAATTTCAATATATTGATCTTCAATCCAAGTGTATGACACACTCGTATGATTGTGTGATACACTTTTCGTGAACTTACGATATAGATAATTCTTGGTTATCCACACATGTACATAACTTATGGGTTCCACATAACAAAGATTCCTCCTCCAGATTCGCTCAATCTGAATTTTTTTAAAATAACAGAAACAATCTCATGGCCATGATTCTCGCAAAACAAACATCCATTCCTTCGAATTATTGAAGTATTTGGGGTGTAGTTTTGTCTCAGCTTTATATTCATTTTTTTCACAAGTGCAAATGTATATCCTTTCTTAACCTTTAAACTACTTTCAAGGTGAGATGTAGTACCTTGTACAAACTTGATCACACAACACCCTTGTATCTTAAATCCCAGTTCACCTTTGGATGTTCTCCAACTAATAATATATGATCTAAAGTTTCAGATACTTTATTCATCATCCCCAGATTCTTTTAGTTGTCATTGAGTTGTCTTTCGAGGAGTTCTTTCTCTGTTTTGCTTGATTGAACATCTCCCACATCTTGTTAATATTCTGCTCCAAGCTTTGATTTTCTCCTTTTCAAGAACCAAATCATTGTGAAGTTGATTATTGGTTTCTTCAGATTTAACATTCACTTCTGCGATTTCTTTGTTTGGTTTTATATCTTGTGCAAAATGTTCCATCTCAAGGATGTTTACTTGGGTCTTCAACATCACCTTATCCTTTAACAACTGAATATTTTCGTCATTTGTCAAAGAGAATCTTATATTTAGCTAAAACATCCGCATCTAGATCACTTTGTGAATCACTGTGTGATAATCTGAATTTTTGGGTGACACATACGACACATGAGATTCACCATTAATGATGTTTTTCTCAGTCCCATAATTCCATGAAGAGCCACCAAATCGAGAACATCTGCTTTTCCTTCTAACTTTTTGTCACTACGACTTTTCTTTCTTCTTTGTGTTCACAATCTGATTTTATTACTCATAACCATTACATCCATTACCCTTAATTTATATTTTCTTTAATGATGGAAAATTTGTTTTGACATGTCCAATACCATGACAATTAAAACACACAACTTCATGTTTTTATGTCTTTTTTTTGGCAGACTGTCATTGGACATCTTAAACAAAAGATACATGATTTCTTCAAGTGTCTGAGTCATTAGGTGAATATATTCTTAATGTTTATGAGCTTTCTGGATGTCTTCGTCAACTATAAGTCTATAATCCCAAACATGCTTCAGTAACTTAGATTCTAATCCCATCTCCTCAGCCTTTAACATTCCTATTGCCTCAGCGAACTTGAGTCCACCAATGTTCATCATCAAATTTATCTCAGCTTTATGTGATGCAAACTTAGTAGGAAAATATCACAAAAGTTTCTTCACCAATTTGGCATCTTTGTATTTTTTTTACCTAAAAATTATGCTTCATTGGGTATGGAGCTAGCTTGGCATTGAATTCTCATATCTTCTCATCATCGCTCATTCTTATGTTTTCAGACTGTGATTCAAGCAAGTTCAATCTTGTCCTCCTAACATTCTCAATACCTTCAACCAATTCTCCTTAGTTGATTCATATCCTTGTAATAGTTCAAACTGATTTTCTTCTACAGAACTAAAGATTGTATCCAATGCTTTTGAATTTAACTTTGAAAGCTTTTTCTCTGCTGCAGTCTACTTTTCCTTCGGTTTAAGTGCCTTTAAGTCATCTCCTAGTATCACACATTATCCTTCCCATCCACATTGAACAACCCTCCATACATCTTCATCAGTTCCACGTAATTTTACTCTCCTTCTCACTTTCTAGTATCCATAATTCATACCATTCAACAGCAATATATTATGTGTCAAAGTCGCCATATTCTCTTTTCAGGATCTGACTTGTGTATGAAGAACCCTCCTTCGTTTAGGTGTTCCATTTTGCTACCAATTGTAGAATCAAAAATCAGCGAAAACATAAGACAAAAAGCAATTCCAAGAACACATATCTCTTTATTAGAATTCTTTCAAACAATCTCTTATAGACTTGCTTGATCTGAATTACACAACGATGTCACACCCGACTCGACACGAATCGATTCATATTCTATTCACTTTGCTTGGCTCAACACCTATTGATCAAATATCTCAAATCACTCAACTATGAAACTTAAAACCGTTTATGTTTCTCTCTGAGAATTACCAAGTCAAAAGTCTTAATCTAATTCTAGATAAAAAGCAAGATATATATTGAATAATAAATTTTTGTTATCTAATATATTATTTCTTATATTTTAGCATCACCAAATCTTCTAATTTTTTTATTTACTAATGTTTCCCTAATGCTAATCAACTCAAACAAATATATGTAAATATTTCACATCATCGCATCTTGACTTTTTTTATTCTTCCAAATTTCTATGTTACACATTCTTTTCTATGTGTAACACGGCATTATGAACAAAAATTTCATCTATTCAAAAACTTATCAAACTGTAATCTCTTGCGCCAGCAGAATTATCGAGATATTTAGGCTGTGAAGCTCGATTATCAAAAGAGATACACAAAGTGTATAATTATGGTAGCTATGAATTGGATGAAACATTAGGTGAATATATATATATATATATATATATATATATATATATATATATATATATATATATATATATATTATGTGGAATTGGTGAAAATTATATATTGGCTGAAATTTTTTAAAGGTGGTTGAAGTAAAAATATATTGTAAGATGTTATGTGACAATTACAATAGAACAGAAAAAAATATCTATTTTCTTAGCTAAAAAGGCTCAAACATCGGTCAAATTTTATGATTGAGCTGAGTGACCCCATTTTTTAAAAGGTTAGTAGATTTAACAGATGAATATTTCAATTTTGTTCGTTTATATTAAAAGAAATTCTGAATAAAATTTGATAGTTATGTCAATAATTTGATAGTTAAACCAATTTAATTGTCTAAGACCTTCTAACTGTTCTTCCTAACCAATTTTTTTTTAACTTTTAACTGATTTGCCAGATAATATTCACAGAATTTTCTAATTTTTTTATTCTGTGAAATAATATTCAACCAAATTTTCAACAAAAAGAAAAATTGCATTTGACACACAACTGAAAGAAATGGGATATAATAGTCATTTCAAGCAGACATATATGTGCACAGACAAGAAGCAGCTTACATATAAAGTGACTGGTAATGCCACCCCCTACTTATTGAAACCTGCAGCCTTTTTAGCTCCCAACAAAAAACAAAACCAAAAATAAATGGCTGAACAACAGCAACATGATCATCACAAAGAGCTTCAGCTTTTACCTTCTCCACTGTCCACGGAATCTCCGGTAAGGCCACTCCTCCCAACAGTCACAACAACCGATCACCACCATTCCTCGTCCATGATCCACCACGATCTCGACCTCAAACTCTCCATCAGCCTCAGCACAATTCCAACCGCCACGGTGGAGCATGTAAAAGATGGCGACGGAGGAGATGTGGAGGCTCTGAAGTGGCAGGCGGCGGAGCAGATAAGACTGGCGGCAATAGAGAAGGCTTACGCCGAGAGAGTCAGAGAGCTGACTCGCCGTGAGATGGAGATGGCTCAATCTGAGTTTGCTCGTGCAAGGTAACAAACCTATATTGAGTAATCCCGGTTTGGTTCGGTTTGGTTTGGTTTGGTTTGGTTAACAGATTTTGGGATGGGATCAGGGTGATGTGGCAGAAGGCGAGAGAGGAGGTGGAGAGAGCGGAGAGGTTGAAGGAGAGATCAATGACAAAGATCGATACGACTTGCTTGGAGATCACTTGCCACTCTTGCAGTCAACGTTTTAGACCTTAATTTTTCTTTTTGTTTCTTAAAATCGAAGGAAAATAATAATATGTTCAGATAAGAAATTCATTATTTTCTCAGCAACTTTGCCCAACAATATAATTTTCAGAAAAAAAAACTTTGCCCAAAAAAAGAGGGAAATTGCATCTAATAGCTATCAAACAAATTATAATTAGGTATCTAACTAAAAAAAAAGTTGACTACGATATTCAACATATTATATGAAATATATGCCCTTTGTAAATAACCGGTTAACTTCTTTTATTTTTTTTCTTTCTCCTCCTCACAGATCGATGCTCTGTTTGTCTCTTCTTTTGCTTCTATTTTAGCAACTAATATTTCTGTGTTATCTTCTCTTCCAATGGTGTTTGTTATCGGTAATTGTTCTAGAGAAACCCAAAAGCAACTGTCTTCATCCTCTTGTTTTCATACTCTGTTTTTTGGTTATGGAACTTGTGTCATTGCAGACCCAGAATATTATGCAAAATAGTGGTGAAAGTGTTGATGGTGGACCAGTCAATATTTGTCGTTGTATTAGGAAAAAGAAGAGTATGTAGAAGATGACTTACCGTCCATACTATATTTAGTGAGAATAAATTATAGTATAGTATAGTTTAATATTACAAAATATAGTATATTATTTTCAGCCTTATATTTTACTTAAAATATTATAAGTAAATATTTATTTTATTTTGGAGTTTAGAGTTTAGTGAATATGATTTAAAGTTTAGTATTTAGGGAGAAAGTGGGGATATGATCTACAGTTATATTATATATAGAATTTCTATATTATAATCTTTTGTATATAAATAGAATGGACAATGTACTATCTGTATAGGGTCTATACTATGTATTGTAGATGAAAAATAAAGTCTTCATTTATTTTGTATCATCATTTTTCTACTGTTGACATCATTTTCCTTTCTGTCATGTTTAAGAAATAGAGTTTATATATGTAGTAATTAATTGAGTGATGTTTGTTATATGCATAATTTGACTCCCCATTATGTTATAAGAATAAAAAAATATGATTCGTCGATTATATTATATCCAGCGAGAGAAAGTTTTATCACAGTACAATCATGTTTTTTATAGGCACATATGGGTTGAGGTTTGGGTCAACATTAACTTCTTACATACAAATATAGATATTTCATAATTTCTCTAATATGTACTATACTATTTATTTTGTTCCATTCTATTTGGGTTTATGGTTGATATTTAGGGTTTAGTATTTATGGTTGGGGTTCCGGTAATGTTTAGTATTTAGGGATTGTAAATAGAGTTTTAAGCATATACTTCTTCAACGATATGAAATAAAACACTTGATGCATATTTATACGTTTAATAAACTTGTGGATGGCTCCTTGTTCTTTCATGTGGAATATATATTATAGCTTATATTTGGGTTTGAGTTTAGATTGGGGTTTAGGGTTTAGTATATAGGAGTTGGGGTTTGGATAATGTTTAGTACTATATATGTATTGTGGGTGAGGTTATATCCTATACTATTTCAACGATATAGAATAAAACACTTAATGCATATATATGTGGCCAATAAACGTGTGACGTGGATAACTTATTTCCTCTACAATAACTTACTACATAGACACATAGAGCACATTTTTACCGGATAATGGCAAAGTAAAAAGGTATAACCGGATGAATAATGGTGTAAATGTTAGTTTTTACATTATGTCAAAATCACTGTCATTTACTTAATTTTCATTCTAAAATTGGTTATTCAGCAAAAAAGCCCATAAAAAAAAGGGTTCTCTTAAGTTTGAACAAAAAAAAAGTTCTCTTTCTTTTCATGAACTAATAAATACATAAATTTATAATTGGAGTGTTGATACATATAGTATCAGAAACATTTCAATTACATTGGAATATGATGGACTGAAATTCAATTAGTTACTACTGTGTATACATTAACCTATTTTGTTTTACCTAAACATGTCAATTCCGCGACATCAGCTATATACACTAATAAATTCTTAAAATCGAATTATGTTACCATCCAATATAGAGAACAAAACTTAATTAAAGCATCTCCACCTCATTATTATTTTTACTTCTAAAATAGCATATGAAAGTAAATATGCTCCTACCCACACTTGTTTCTTTTTCATAGTAGAGTTTGTTATTTTTTTCTTCTATTTATAGAAGAATAAATAGCATTGTTCTATTATTACTCTATATTAGAGATTACTATCATAGAAAAATACATTAAAGCATATTTAATCTTTATTTTAGAGTTCTTCTATTTAAAAAATAAAAATAATAAAATACATTAGAGATTGTCTTAATATGATCAGCTGGTTAAGTGTTTGATATCAGAGTAACAAGAGATAGGTTGTATAATAAGATATTGTTGGAAAAAAAGATAGTGAATAATAAACAATTATTGTACCATATATAATTAAAGGAACGTCAAAAATAGAAGAAGAATGAACGATTTTGCATGATTTGAATATAATTGGATGACATGTATGTGGTTCATTTTATTTATTGTAATAATCTTTGAAATTACTGTTCGTTTAAAAGAAAAGTGAAAACTGATGATTATTTTTCTTTTAAGCAAATAATCATACACACGTACATGGATATATATATATATATATATATATATATATATATATATATATATATCTTTATGCATGCATATGATGGGTCTAATTATTGCATTACCATGCTCATTTCATCTACTTTTAATTTCTTAATAGGTCGATTTAAATATTCTTTTTTTTTTTTTTGAGAAAGGGATTTTAAATATTACTAGATTTTGATCCGCGCTTTGTAAGCGCGGGTTTTGATTTTTATTTTTATTTTTATTTTTAAAATTATTTAATAATATTTGTAAACCAACAGTTTTAAAATATTTTTAGGTTCCTACAAACTTACATGGACCTTGAATGATCCTACTCGACACCGTCCGTATATTCATGCAAAACCATTTTGAACCCCAACATTCAGAAAGACCGAATTGTAGTCGATGGGTACTTAGATGACCATGACTAACACCCGCATGAGTGTTATAGTAAATTGTAATATATAACATATATAATTGTGTTTGGTTTTATATGTTTGAAATTGTTCATATTTTATTATTGTTTGATCTATTAGAAAATAAAATTTATGTAATATTCAATTATTTCATATAAATACTATTTTTTTATTTTAGATTTTTGTTGAAATAAGAAAAAATGTATAACTAACAAATTAATATGGTTGTCTAACACAGAAAATATATGATTTAAAATATAAGAATAAGTGAATATCTCAATTTTAGCAATTTATTACGTTTTGTTCATATATGAAAACCTCTAGATTTTAGTTTCAATTGATTGATGGATTTTCTTTTATTTTGTGGGTTGTAATTTGGAAATAAAAAATATTGTTAACGTAAGGGCTAGATTTTTGGATATATCTTGTTAATATTATGCTTGTTTTTGAATTTATTCGGTTAGATAAAAAAATTATTAAGTCAGCCCGTAAATAAAATTTCTTTTAAATTATTCAATGGCACAGAATGGTAAATAAGAAGAAAAAATAAGGGTGAAGTTTTATGGGTATTACAGTTTTAATAAGATAGATTTATTGTAAATGTAAAGGCTAAGTTTGTAAATAAAAGAAATTATTTTTAATACTGCTATCCATGTATCCAAACAATCCTCACTATCCATGTTTCCAAACAAAATCCTAAAGTACTTCTAATTTAATAAGATAGATATCTCAATTTTAGCAATTTATTACGTTTTGTTCATATATGAAAACCTCTAGATTTTAGTTTCAATTGATTGATGGATTTTCTTTTATTTTGTGGGTTGTAATTTGGAAATAAAAAATATTGTTAACGTAAGGGCTAGATTTTTGGATCTATCTTGTTAATATTATGCTTGTTTTTGAATTTATTCGGTTAGATAAAAAAATTATTAAGTGAGCCCGTAAATAAAATTTCTTTTAAATTATTTAATGGCACAGAATGGTAAATAAGAAGAAAAAATAAGGGTGAAGTTTTATGGGTACTATAGTTTTAATAAGATAGATTTATTGTAAATGTAAAGGCTAAATTTGTAAATAAAAGAAATTATTTTTAATACTGCTATCTATGTATCCAAACAATCCTCACTATCCATGTTTCCAAACAAAATCCTAAAGTACTTCTACTTTAATAAGATAGATATGACTTGAACTTAATATTCAATATCCGTTATCCGATTCAGGATCTCATCCGTTTCGAAAAACGGATATTCAGGGATCATTATAATGATTTTATGGATTTGATTGATCCAAATACAAATTCGGTTAGTAAAATTTTAGGCTTGGATATTGGATCCAAATATTAAATATTTCAAATTAAATTATAGTTATCTATGTATATTATATATACTTTTATATGAAATAACAAAAAATTTAATTTTATTAAATTTTAATGATTTAAAAAATTTTAAATAATAATTTTAAATAGACTAAATAGATGGTTAATAGTTAATTTTAATTAAAAAACATATTCGGATATCAGCGTGTATTCGAATTTTAGTCCGAATATCCTAACCCCAAATATCCGTATCCGGATAACAATTTTATGAATCCGACGAATGCATATTTAAATCCGTATATCCTAGAATACCCCAGATATTCGATCTGTCTTAGACCTAATTGTGTATATGTATTATATGGTGATTAAATTATTTAAATTTATAAATTACATAAGTTATTCTTATTAGATATATATCGTACAAATGATAATACATTATATTTGTTTGTATATATAACCATTTATAATAAATATTAGTATGTATTTTAGTTATTAAATTATTATGGAAATTTACATGATTTTGTTATTGTAAATGAATAAGTTCATATTATAATCGAAAATTATTAACATTGTTATCTTTTTTATAGTTCAAATATAGTTTGTAGCTTATATGAATATGAATAAAAATAAAACTAATTTAATGCTATATATACGTATAATTTTGTTTTTATTATAAAACTTTGGAAAACACATATACATTTTTTACGAAATCTTCAATTTAATTGACAAAGATTGTTAATGGGCTTAGTCCACATTTATTTTTTTCTTGTTAAGAATCAATGTTTAGATGTTTGGATACATGGATAATATCAGTGGTATTCTTTGTAAATATTAGGTAAAAATAAGGGTTATTTCATATTTGTACTTCAATTTTAATAGATTAGATTGTGAAGATGTATAGTGAAGAAGATGATGTAGCAGAGCAGAAGTAGTTTATGAAGTGCGACATGGACTACTGCATCAGAGAGATGGATCATGAGAAGCACATGTGAAGACAAATGCAAGAAAAGGAAGGAGCCTTTAGCAAAGATATAAAGATATTTATCAAGGCGTGGGCGTTAAGAAAAAGGAGTGAAGAATAAGCAACCGATGAAGAAAAGAAGAAAAGTTGTCTTATTCGCTGAAACAGAAAATGGAAAGTTTCCATTTGGGTAGTTTTAGGGTTTTTCTCTCTAGGTATAAAGAGAGAGTCGACTGGGTTGTAGTCGGCTAACACACAGGGAGAGCTTTTAGCAATAGAGAGTTTTTGTATGTCCGAATAAGGAGAAGCAAAGCATCTAGGGGTTAAGAGCTTAAGTGGTTCAGAGTCTGTCTTAGGTCTCTGAACGAGTAAGACTAGCAAACAAGTCGAAGGGTGTCTTGAGCTTGTTTGGTTTATTTCTTTTAAGAAGAACAAGTATGAGCTTTTAAAAGAATAAATATAGTCGTAGTTTTTGGAATTGATTAACCCTGTACTACTGTGTGTTCTACATCGCATAGCTTGCTTATCTTACACTAACAATTGGTATCAGAGCGGGTATCTGTACTTTGTTTGTCTTAAACAGGTAGGATCCTGCGGAGTAAGATGGATAGCTATCGCGAGTTGGTGACGAATTCCAATGTGATCCTTGAAGTAGGAAACTATGATTTTTGGAAGGTGCGTATGAAGGCTACAATCAAGGGGATTGACCCATTGGCGTGGAAGTCTGTGGAATCTGGTTGGAAGTCACCTGTTGCAAGAGGCGTTGATGGGAAAGATGTTCCAAAGCTGGAAGAATTCTGGACTGACTATGAAAACAAGATGGCGAAGTTCAATGCTCGTGCACTAATTGTCATACACTGCAGCGTGGCAAGGAAGCAATTTGAACTGATTCAAGGGTGTGAGGCAGTGAATGATGCATGGGATATTCTGCAGAGGCACTTTGAAGGAACTCTGAAGGTCCAAAGTTCTAGGAAGGATATGCTTGCACTAGGTTTGAAAAGCTAAAGATGGAAGAAAATGAATCTGTTGGAGATTTCAGCTCAAAGATCAGCTCACTGGCGCAAGAAGCACTCACACTTGGGAAGAAATACAAAGAGAAAAAATTCGTGAAGAAGTTCATGAGGTGCTTGCCGTCAAAGTTCATGGCATACAAGACAGCTATGAGTGTCTCCTGTAACACCGATGAGATGACATTTGATGAAGTAGTTGGGATGCTACAAGCGCATGAGATGGAAGTGCCCGGTGGGAAGAAGGAGAAAGAAATTGCTCTTGCATCAGTTGAGAAGGATCATATGGAGGACAATGACCCAGTGAGCTTCCTGGTCAGAAGGTTTGATCGAGCTCTAGGAAAGGTGGAGAATGGACAGAAGAAGTTTGGTTCAGGAAAGAAGACATCTGAACCAGATAAGAACTACAGGAAGAATGACGTTAAGTGCTACGAATGCAAGGGGTATGGTCACTTTTGAACTGAGTTTCCTACAGTGAAGAGAAGAGATCTCCAGTGTCATAACTGCAAAGGATATGGACACACTCAATCTAAGTGTGAGTCGGATGGAAGGAGAAAACCAGAAAAGTTAATGATAGGGATCAATGACAGCGACTCGGACAGCGAAAGTGAAGAAGAAGTGAACAACTTCGTGGCATGTCTGGGAATAGTAGAGTATGACTCAGAATCTGAGAGTGATGCTGAACAAGAGAACGAGCTCAATGAAAGCTACAAGGAAGTTCGAGAAACTCTAGTGAAGTTGGGCATGGAGAATCTTGTGCTAATCAAATAGAAGGCGAGACTAGAAGCTGAAGTACAAATTCTAAGGGATGAACTCAACAGGGAGGCAGAGTTAGCCAAGGAGAGCATAAATTTGATCAAGAGAAGTTGATTCTAGCGAAACAAGCTGATGAACTTAGAGAAGAAGTACTTGCTGAGAGGAAGAAAGTGGCTGATCTTCAAGCTGAATTGGATCAACAATATCGAAAGATTAAGATGCTCACAGGAACTAAACAACTTGACAAGATCTTGAGCAGTGGCAGAACTGAAAACTCTACCATGGGACTTGGCTACACTGGAAGGCACAGTAGCTCAACGGGTACAACACGTTTTGTGTCTCGAGGATTTGCACATGTTAAAGAAGTCAAGACACAAAGTACCCCAGCTCAAGTCAACGGATGTTTCTTCTGTGGGAAGTTTGGTCACTACAAGAAGTATTGCTACAAGTATCTGGAACGGGTCAAGCAACTTTGGAGACAACACAAGTTTTGGAGAATTGGTAAGACGTCTCGAGGATGGATAAAGAAAACTGACCTGTATCCTAAGGCAGTGACCGAAACAAGAAGTACCTTTCGATGTAACATGGCGCGAGTTTCAAGTGATTCAGAATCTGATGAACCGTGGTATTTCGACAGTGGTTGTTCTGGACACATGACGGGAAACATTGAGTATCTAGACAAAGTGTCTAAAGTAAAAGGAGGAAAAGTAACCTTTGGAGATGGAGGTTGTGGAGTCATTCAAGGCAAAGGGACAACATGTAGTTCATAAGTACCTAGATTGATAAATGTCCACTTTGTCAAAGGATTGAAAGCTAACCTGATAAGCGTAAGTCAGCTGTGTGATGATGGACTTACGGTGAGTTTCTCAGCAATTGATTGTCGTGCTATAAACCAGTATGGGGTGACAGTACTACAAGGTGTTAGATCCAACAACAACTGCTACATGTGGGAGAAAAAGATTAAATGTCTATCAGCTCAGGGAAATGTTGATCTGTGGCATCGACGATTGGGGCATATGAACTTCAGGAATATGAAAAATCTAGTCCACAACGACATGGTTCGAGGAGTACCCAAACTCAAGATCGATGACAAGATGGTGTGTGGTGCATGCAATGAGGGAAAACAAGTCAAAAATACAACATATGAAGGTACTGGATATTCAAGCTCAAGACACCCCTGGATCTAGTTTACATGGATCTCATGGGTCCTATGCAAACAGAAAGTATCGGAGGAAAGAGATATGTGTTCGTGCTTGTAGATGACTACACCAGATGCACGTGGGTGAGGTTTCTCAAGGAAAAGTCAGAAGCTCCTGAGAATTTTAGAATCTGGGCTCTCTAACTCATAAATGAAAAAGGAAGAATCAAGAAGATACGCAGTGATCATGGTGGTGAGCTTGAGAATGAAGTCATGACTACCTTCCTTGAATTAGAAGGAATAACTCACCAGATTGCGGCACCAAGGACACCTCAACAGAATGGAGTGGTGGAAAGGAAGAATAGGACTTTACAGGAGATTGGAAGGGCAATGCTTCATGGTGCTACATATTGAATGACAAGAACTACCTCGGGAAATTTGACTCAAGAAGTGACGAGGGATCCTTTCTGGGTTATGCACAGTCTAGTTCAGCTTACCGGGATTACAACAAGCGGTCAGAAACGATTGTAGAATCAGTTAATGTTGTGTTTGATGATCTGTCAGTGGCTGTAAGAGGAGATTTGGATTCAGATGAAGATGATGAAGATTACTCAACAGGAGCTACTAAAGAAACGATTGAGGAAGGTCCAACGGCAGATACAGTACCTCAACCGGTGATTCAACAAGTTCATCGTAATCACTCAAAGTTAGACGTGATTGGAGGCATTGAAGAAGAACGGAAGACTCGTGGCAAAGTCATCAATTTCAGAGAAATGATTTTGTTCGCATGCTTTGTCTCCTCAATTGAACCAAAGACACACTGAAGCACTTCGTAATGAATATTGGATTGTCTCAGTGGAGGAGGAACTTGAGCAGTTCACTAGGAATGATGTGTGGGAACTTGTTGCTCGAACTGAAGGAGTAAACGTGGTTGGAACTAAAAGGATCTTCAAGAACAAGACTGATTAACATGGAGAAGTGGATCGCAACAAGGCAAGACTTGTGGCTCATGGATACTCACAGATTGAAGGAGTAGACTTTGAAGAGATAGTTGCTCCATTTGCAAGATTGGAGTCCATTTGGTTGTTTTCTTAGGAATGGCTTGCATCCTGAACTTCAAGGCATACCAGATGGATGTAAAGAGTGCGTTCTTGAATGGGATTCTGCAAGAGGAGGTCTATGTGGAGCAGCCAAAGGGGTTTGAAGATCACACTCATCCGCAACATGTCTACAAGTTGAAGAAAGCGTTGTATGGTCTCAAGCAGGCATCTCGAGCATGGTATGAGCGCCTTACAAGCTTCCTAGTAGAAGGAGGATACATCAGGGGAAGTGTAGACAAGACATTGTTCTTTATGGAGAAAGATAAGAACATCATCATTGTTCAGATCCACGTGGATGACATTATCTTTGGAAGTACTTCACAGTCAATGGTGGATGAATTCGTGAAGAGTATGACTGATGAATTCGAGATGAGTATGTGTGGAGAGCTGAAGTACTTCTTGGGGCTTCAAGTAACTCAGTCCGAGAAAGGGGTGCTCATATCACAGAGTGCTCATGCCAACAATCTAGTTAAGAGATTCGGACTGGAAAACAACAAAGTCGCACGTACGCCAATAAGTACTTCAGTAAAACTTGCACGAGATGAGGCTGGTGAAGATGTTGATCCAACCTTGTACAGAGGGATGATTGGAAGTCTACTTTATCTGACAGCCAGTAGACCAGATCTATCTTTTAGCGTGAGAGTATGTGCAAGATATCAAGTCAAGCCTAAGGTATCACACTTGGATGTAGTAAAGCGAATCATCAAGTACGTCAAAGGAACGGAGAGCTTGGATGTGTATTACTCAAAGAATTCCAACAAGAACTTGGTGGGGTATCGTGATGCGAATTGGGCAGGATGTGCTGATGACAGGAAAAGTACTAGTGGAGGATGTTTCCTTCTTGGAAACAATCTTATCTCGTGGCTGAGCAAGAAGCAAAACTCTGTATCACTCTCTACGGCAGAAGCAGAATACATTGCCATGGGTAACTACTGCTCACAACTTATCTGGATGAAGCAGATGTCAGCTGATTATGGAATGTACTCAGGTCCCTTTCTTGTGTATTGTAACAACAAAAGTGCAATTGATATCTCAAGGAATCCGGTCCAACATTCAAGGACAAAGCACATTGACATCATGCACCACTTCATCAGAGAATTAGTTGAAGACAATCAGGTAGTAATCGAGCATGTAGTTACTGATTTGCATTTGGCTGATATATTCACTAAATCTCTTGAATTTAATCGTTTTATCACACTAATAAATGCAATTGGTGTGTGTAACCTTGATTGTTGAGTCAAGTTGTGCAGAGAGTAGTGCAGGTGCTGGTTCGGGATGTACATATGATTCATATTGGTTTTGGAACCTGAGAACGCTGTGGAAAAGAGCTGCTTGGTATGCCGTCAATACTGTAATGGTACAGGTTTCACGTCAATCTGTGCCCCCCCCCCCCCTCTCATTAAAAAGAGCTAGAAATATTTCAGAAAGATGCTCAATAAAAAAAGGGGAAAAGAAAAAATTGATAGATTCATGATGGGAAATAACATGGGTTTCACAGCGCTAGAATAAATGATGAAAACCAGCAGTATTGATGAAGGTATAACAATGTGAAAGCTAGCCATAAAAAGACAATCAGGTGCACCAGAGTATAAGATCTAGAAATAGTTATATGTGCAGCCTGAATCAAGCACTAAGTCAACTCATGAAGCACATCACATAAATGGTAAATAAACTGATCTAATGCTTTCTATTAATCTTGAATCAGCCAATTGTGAGTTGTGACTCGTGTTTTATTACTATCTTGAAAGTCTGATGATACAACATTAATTCACGAATGTGCCTAATGCTTATGTGTTTGGATGAGAGAAATTAAATGTTGTAGGTATACAAAGGAGAGGATAAAAAGTCAGGGACTAGATGTGCTATATCAGAAAAGTTGATTCAGCCTTATTTAGTTAAGGGAAGTAGTGGGGCACAAATCCTAAAAACTTTCATCGTGCTTGAGAAGCTAAATCTCCCAGCCTCTCTTCATCTCTCTCGCAAATCAAGCAAAGAAACCAACCTCTGTAATGGGAAAAGCCAAGAACTCAACTCAACAAGGCGAATCATCCAAGGTAGAGAAGCATGCAGAAGCTGAAGCAAGTCAAAGGTCACTCTCTGATGGTGAACCTGAATCGCCTCCGCCGAGAAACTATCCGCCGGTGTCTACAGCTCTTCCTGAAGTAGCCAAAGAGCTCGAGTCCTTCAACACTGCGAATGAGAAAGCTCAATCAGAGGAGAGTGATGAAAGGACTCCTGGTTTTGAAATAGATCCATCTGCAAAGAACCAGTAGCAGATCCGAAGCCGCAGAAGGAATCTTCAAGTACTTCCGTGCCAGATGCTCCGATCATAGATGAATCACCGAAAGATAAGGATGAGTCTGCTCTGCCTCTAGTGCTTGTAGACACGGAGAAAGCTCTGAGCAGTGAGTAGCCAAAGGAAAGGCACCTGCCAAAGCTGAATCGAAGAGAAGCTCTGCTAGGACAACACGTCAGCCAGCTCCTGCTCCAACTCCTGCTCCACAGACTGCTACACCTAGCTCCAAAACTAGACCACGCCGAGTATCGGTTTATGAGCTTGGATCAGTTTTCATACCTCATGGACCACTCACCAGGGTTGATCTGCAAGTGGCACTACAGGACAGAACTCGAGCTCTTCAGGCTTTAGCTGAGATCGTTCAGGATCTTCAGAGTGCTGTAGCAAATTAGTACCGGTCTCTCGTTATGAAGTATTGATGTTTCCTGTTGTTTTTAATCCGTGTGCTCACAAGCAGGGGGAGAAGAAGAGGACTGAGATGCAGAAGACTAAGTTTATGGGGGAGCATTTGTATATGCTATAGTGTATGGGGGAGCATTTGTATATGTTATCCTTTGATAATATGCATTGGTGGTGTTGTGGTTGCCATGTCTTCTATCTCAGGTACTTGTGAGACGACGAATTAAAAAGGGGGAGATTGAAGATGTATGGTGAAGAAGATGATGTAGCAGAGCAGAAGTAGTTCATGAAGTGCGACATGGACTACTGCATCAGAGAGATGGATCATGAGAAGCACGTGTGAAGACAAATGCAAGAAAAGGAAGGAGCCTTTAGCAAAGATATAAAGATATTTATCAAGGCGTGGGCGTTAAGAAAAAGGAGTGAAGAATAAGCAACCGATGAAGAAAAGAAGAAAAGTTGTCTTATTCGCTGAAACAGAAAATGGAAAGTTTCCATTTGGGTAGTTTTAGGGTTTTTCTCTCTAGGTATAAAGAGAGAGTCGACTGGGTTGTAGTCGGCTAACACACAGGGAGAGCTTTTAGCAATAGAGAGTTTTTGTATGTCCGAATAAGGAGAAGCAAAGCATCTAGGGGTTAAGAGCTTAAGTGGTTCAGAGTCTGTCTTAGGTCTCTGAACGAGTAAGACTAGCAAACAAGTCGAAGGGTGTCTTGAGCTTGTTTGGTTTATTTCTTTTAAGAAGAACAAGTATGAGCTTTTAAAAGAATAAATATAGTCGTAGTTTTTGGAATTGATTAACCCTGTACTACTGTGTGTTCTACATCGCATAGCTTGCTTATCTTACACTAACATATTGTTGTTGTAGTGTCATGTTATTTGATAACATAAAAAATTTCATGGAAATATTAATGATTTGGATTAATCCAGATGTTTTGGTATACATTATATAGTGAGAAAATTCAAATAACACCGTAAATTCAGTTGATCTGCAAATATAAATTTCTGACATATAATGCGAGATAACTTGATCTGTACTATTCGATCCAGGGTTCCAGTGTTTATGTAAAAATATTGAAACACTACTACTATATAGCTACAGAGATTATATAATGGATTATATTAATTAAAAACATAAGATTCTCAAATACATATACTCCCTCCGTTTCAGAATATTGTATGCTTTTGAATTTCCACACATATTAAGAAAACACGGAAACTTTATATTATAAATGTATTATTTTTTGTAATTAGTTATTTTCCATAACTTTTAACCAATCAAAATTCAGTAAACCAAGTTAATGTTTTTGAAAACTACAATTTATCATTATTAGTTGCATTAAAAATATAAAATAATAATCTTTTAGAAACAAATATTTTTTCTAAAACATGGATTATTATGAAACAGAGGGAGTAGTTATTAGCAGCAATACGCTGGTAAAATTTAGTCGATTGGCCATGTTATATGTAATTCGTTTGTTATGAGTTACTAAAATAAATAAAGATAAAGATAAACATATCCTTATATATATTACCTAAGAATTTATTTTTTTCAATTTTTTAAGCATTATCGCTACATTTATTTTCATTAAAAATGACATGTTTTAGTAAACTGATACTTTAAACTAATTGTAACGTAGACATTTACATTTAATCTTGATATATATTTAGTAAGTTTTTTTATAACATAGTAATAACTTATGCATTATCATTAAAGAAAATCTATTTAAATAAAATAGTAAAATTGATATATAAAAATATTTTCCAATTTTTTTAATATTATTTATTTTTTATAGTTATACAATTTTGTCACTAAATAATTCTTCAAAATTTTAAGCAATTTAAATAAACTATAAATTTACAATCCTAATACCATTAATTTCTTGTTAATAGAAAAAACTATCCAAGACTATAATTTTAAATATATAGATTTTTATTCTTAGATATAAATTTTAAAGAAATAAAATTTAGAGAAATTGCTAAGAATACCACAAGTTAAGTATAATTTTTCAAAAATACCTTCAATCAAAAATATATTAACATTTAGGTTTACACTTGATTGATTATTGTTTAGGTTTTACTGTTAAAGGGGTAGAGTTGAGTTTTTAAATGTTTTATAAATATTTAGAAAAAATAGTTTAATCTATTTTCATCATAAATTTAAGATATTTTTGAAAATAGTCATTCATTAATAGTAAATTTAAAAAGTGATATCAAACTTGTGATAAAATTGAATTTTTTCTTAAAATTTATTTATTTATTCTCAATTTTTACGTCTAACTAAATCAAAAATAAAATTAAAAGATTGATAAGATAATAGAATTTAAAATATTCACAAATTTTTTATTTTAAAATAAATTAAATCTATTTTTTTGTTGATACATCATCTAGTAAACAACAAATAGTTACTAATTTATAGTATAAATTTTCAAAGCACGTTAGTTGTCAATATCTGCCAATTTTTCATTTATATGACAATTTTTTACCTGTGGAATTCAGTAGATTTTTCATTTGTCTCATCTTTTCGTTACTTTTTTGATGAAAAGCTTTGTTTTTTACGCTGCAGAAGCTATAATGTTTCAATAAATTTTAAGCCCTTAGTGCAAACTCTTATACGAAGAGAAAATACAAAATGGAGAATAACTAAAATCGATGGCAAAGGCCAAAAGGTGGTAAACTAAACTATAAATTGCTGAAAAGGGAATTTCATGAAAATCCTAGAGAGATTCTTTTTTTTTTTTTGGTAAAAAGAGAATTTTTTATTGAATGTTGGATAATTATGATATTACAAATTATGAGAAATATCGTAGACGATGACGATTTTACAGTTAACAATTATACATGCCTTAAAAATCAGGTCTAGCTACACCATCTGAACAGTCCTATACAATCCACAATTACAGTAATATTTGCACCATGAGGTAGACTTCTTCTTCATTAAATGCATAATTACGTGTTTTCTGGAATTTTATAGGATCTATATTTGATAGTACTTCTTACGCCATTATGTAGACTTTTTGTAAGCCTTTTTTCCTTAAATACATAATTCTATATTTCTGGAATTTGAAACTCAAAACTTTTATCGTAAAAATATTAATGAATTTTTAGTTAAATCACTAGACTAAAAGAGCTTTCACTCTTTGTTGCTGTTAGGATGTAAATAAAGATCTCCTTTGTGAACATAATTATCTCTTTTCTTGCAATAAATAAGTTTGGTAGGGGTATTAAATATAATACTTTAAGTTACTCCATCTGTTTCATTATAAGTGTCATTTTAGTTTTTTGCATACAGATTAAGAAAACAATTAATTTTGTATATTTTCTATATAAAAACACAATTACCTATACACCTGACCATATTTCAACCAATAGAAAAATAAACTGCAGCATAAAATTAATAAATTTTGCATCGAAATTCAAAAACGACACTTATTTTGCAACAAAAAAACTTCTCTAAAATGACATTTAATATGAAACGGAGGGAGTATTTTATAGTTGAATTACCCATATACATATAGTGAGTTGAAAATTAAAGATCCAACCATGTAAAGAGTTTGAAGATCTGTCAATTTGACTCAAAAGTGGACGATAAATTCCTTTTTTTGCGTGTGAGTGTACCTTTGATGTGTTATACACAACTCACAGATTATACAATATTATTAGGTTAAGATTTGCGCTTTGAGTATGGTGAATGAGTTTTTAACGATAATAACATTATATATTACTAAATAGTTTGCAAAATATATAATTATAAATATAAAATAAATAATGTGAATATAAAAAGATGACTTGTATAATTTTTTTAGTTTAGTTTAGCTCATAAAGAGTTCATTAATAGTTGTTACATCAACTAAAGTTTCTATGACTTATTTTTTTATTGTAAAAGATGTTCAGTGAAAATGAAAAAGCTATACAATTCATTTCATGAAATTTCATATTAATTTGTTCATATTAATTCATTTGGGAGGTTATAATTCATTCAAAACATCATATCAACGTCATATTAATCCGCGGACGGGCCCAAATGATGTTAATTCAATCATTTAGCTTTGTTTTATATTATACATATGAATAGTTTAAATATAAGTTGGAACAATGTCACTAACTGTAATTAATCTAACTATTAAAAGATAATTATAAAAGTATGCTTAGGATGTATGAGAGAATAACACATTATCAAAATGGCAATAGTGTAAATAAACTATAAATTAAAATTACTCTCCTAAATTATTTCTCTATTAATAATAAAGGGATATTTATTAGATTACAAGTATAGAAAGTTCGATCCATAACAATATTATAACAATAGACATGATAAATATTTTGTTATTGTGCATTTAGATTTTTATTTTACGGTTGTATAATTGAATAATATATAACAATATAATACATTACAATGTAACTGTTTCTAAGTTGTGAAAGAGTTTGGAAGGATATTGAGTAGAAATTTTCGACACTGATGACCCTTAGCTACACGAGAGAGAGAAAGTCAGAGAGAGGGAGAGAGATACTATGCAATGACCATAAAATAAAATAGTATACACATCTACATATTTATTATTAAAAGAGAACAAAAGGAAAATATGAACGAAGTTGATTTTTCTACCTCCACAAGCATTTTATGTCTTTATAATTTCACACAGAGACACTTTCTGCTTGTGACATATTTTTAGTGTGTTTTTTGACCAATTTATCCTGCATTGTAACTAAGTTATCTTAACATCTCTATCAACTACACGTGACTAAATAACAAATCCTCTCTCTTTTCTGCAACCTTTTTCCCACTTAATCTCCAAATCACTTTTTTCGAAACTCGACTCAAATTTCTTGAAATTCATTTCACCACAAATCTCAATTCTTTCCTAATCGATGAAGCACAAGAAACTCAAATCCGCAAAAACTTATTAATTTGAAACTAGTTTCTTTTCCTTATACTTCCTTGCTTGTAACAAAATCCTTTCTTTCCTAAAATCCTAGATGAACCAAATTTTGGATAATAAGAAGAGAACAAAGAAAACGATTACAACAACAAAAAATACAAAGATGTAGAAAAAGAAGAAGGTGCCTTGACCTTTTGATCTTCTAAATCCTAGATTCTCTGAAATTGTCTGATTTAAATGCTCTAATTGATTCTCGTATTTGTTTTGTTGCTTTCTTAGTGTTGTTGTGGATTTCAAATCTAGATCTGCAAAGTTCGATTTTAAAATTCAGATCTGCAAAAGATGTGGACGGGTAATGTGTGGATGAATGGTGTGTGGATAGCTGGTGTGTGGATGAGTTATGTATGTATGATTGAAGTTTGAACGAATGATGCGGGTGGACAGAGTCTTCATAAGCTGCATATATTGTTATCAGATAATGTTTCACCCATCCACGCATCACTTGTCCACGTATCACATGTCCACACATCAGCTTTCTACATATTACTCATCAACGCATCACCCATTAACCCGTCCACGTATCTCTCATACACGCATCACCCACAACTCATACACGCATTACCTATTAAGGACAAAATTGTCCATAATTTATTCCCAACAACAAAGTTCTTTATACGTAAAAAGTGACTCTTAGCAGAAAAAAAAGGTCAAAAAGTGGCGTAGAGTGTAATCAACTCAAGGAAATATCTTATGTATAGAAAACAAATGTGTTTCCGTTGAATTTATAGTTTGCTTCAGGAAAAATTAGAGTAGATAACTCATATCAAGAGCATACAACTAATTATATCAGCATGAAGTATGTTTTCTATCATATTTTACATAATCTAGAAAAATAGAATAGAACATACTACACACTATAATTCATTTTCTCCAATTCAGTTTCGCTTATGCGTCATATCTTCAAAACAAAAGATCAGTGTTCAACTTATTACCACACTATCAATGTTGATTTTTCTACTCTCTGGCCAGCTTACTCTGATTATCTTTTCCTTTATCCTATCAATTAATTACTTATTTTTCATCTTAACTTCGTTCTTATCCACGCCTTTTCTTTCTTTCAATTTTTTCCCCCGTAGATTCACATTAATGGGAGTGAAGAACTGTCTTATTATGAGGGTGTTTCGTCTCTTAATTTGCTATTAATATGTACCATATTCTAATACTTTTTCCATGTGATTAGATAGCTAAATATATATTTTTTTTGGTCATACAATGCAAATTCTCTTTATTTTTTCACACAAACAACAATTCTTTTTACAGCGTGTATAAATATGCATGTGCATGTACTTGGCGAATTTTTTATACTAATTAAGATTCCAATTGGGGCATTATTTAGTGCCAGACATATAGCTTGTTATATATACATATATAGCGCTTCATGCATTACTATTGTTACATGCGTGTGAAATTGCTATCTCCCAGTGAGCTGCTTTCTGGGGAAGATAAGATCATATTCAACTACTTAGTTATACAATGACTATTTAGGCTTTAACGATCGGATTCAGGTTCAAGAAAAATATAGTGTATCTTAAACATTGATGAATAATGATGACAAAAACATTGATGCATAATTTTTTTTCTTCACATTGATGCATAAATTAAAATATACATTGTATTTATAAAATTGAAAAATAAAAAGTCTTGATTGGTACAAGCAAAGAAGATATTAATGGATAAATCATATAGCCAAGTAATTCTGTTTTAGCCGAGAAATTAATCTCTTGTCATTAGAGAGAAAATAGATCCGAAGCTACTGCTATATATTGAAGTCGAAAAAAAATATACATATGTTTTATTTATAACATGCATGTATCGTCAACAGCTAGTTTTTTTTTCAAAAAAAAAAAAGAGAATTGGTAAAATATTTACTTGCACGTTTACATTTATTTTAGGGTTAATTTGTTGGATAACTATTATGAGAAAAAAATTCACAAAATAATCATGCTTTGGAAAGTGTGCATATTTAACATTTATTTAGATTGTTTTTGTCTTGATGCGGGTGGTTATATTATACTTACATTCAAAATATTATTCTATTTTCTGTAGATGTAGAATAAATCTATATAAACACAGAGAGACATGGAGAAAAAGAGAGGGAGGGGAGAGGGAGAGAGAGAAAGAGAGGGAGGAGAGAGAGAAAATTACATTTCTATTCTATGTTTATAAATAAAATTGAATATAAAAAATTATGTCTAATCCGTAATGAAAATCTAATTATATTATATGTATTTTTAAGATAGTATAGATTTTAAAATAGAATTTATGGAATATTATATAAAATTATATAAATATGACAGTTTTGAAAGTTTCAAATCATGTTATATGTAAAAGAAAAAATCTTTATTTTTAATATGTGAAACATAAAGTTTAATATTGTTTTAACAAAAAATACAAGCAATTAAAATTGTAAGGCCGGGGAAAACTATATTTGTAAAAAAATAAATAATATATACACATGAATATATTTATGTGTAGGTGTGTGTGTTTGGCAAGGATAATATAATAAATATTTTTTTAATATAATAAATATTGTATAAATATATAGTGTATATCATAACTTAATGTTTATTATGTTCATTTGGTGAATTTCTTTTTTTCTTATGGTTATCTAATTTCCCTTTATTTTACGCGTGATACAAAAAAAAACGAAGTGGAACGTAGATGCTTTCTACTGCGATAAAGTATGTGTTCTTGCAGATCAATTATTAAGTCAACAAAAAAGTTCAGAAATCATATTGGACTGTAATTAATCACGTACTATAATAGAACTTTTTTTTTTACTATAATAGAACTTATATAAATAGTAACAAGATGTAGTGAAACTAGAGGGGCCATGGCTCATATTTTTATGAAAGGAACCTTTGATAATGAGAGATAGAAGCAAATGGATCAAACAAAAAAAACACAATCGATTGGTTTATATACAGAAAATAAGATGAATAATTGATGACAGATTTACAAAGACAACAACGGGTGTGGGAGAGAGTTGGAATATCCACTTGTTTTTCAACTTCTTCTTTTTAAACCTTTCTCTATACACAAACTCCAAATTTTATATTTTGTTTATCAAATTGAAATTGGAATATTGTTGCTTAGTGCTTACCAATATCACTTCCTTTCACTCATTAACAAATATCGGCATATCGCCAATGCGCTTCTCGATATATTTTAGCAACTTAATTTAAAACGAATATTTACTGAATCATTTTTAATTCCATGTTACGTTCTTGTAGTGAGTAATGTTTACATACATAAGTTCAAATATCCATATATCATATTTGGCGAAGAAGAAATTGACGCAAAACATAACCAATTATCATGCACCACTCCACCTCTCCTGAACCATCGAGAAAACCTTACACACTCGCATATTAGAGCAGAATTAACCTGAGTCTCTTAAGGTAGAGTTCTTAGCTTTTCTAAGAGACGTTTCTTAGTTTTTAACTAAAAAAACAAGAACCGTCTCTTAAATAAGAATCATAAGAGACGTCTATTAGCGGGAAAAATATAAAAAATAATAATTAAAAAGACAAATTTTACGTTAAGAACTCCACCTTAAGAGACTCAAGTTAATCATGACCTTATCTCTGAGCCGCAACTCAGACCAGGTGCCAGACGACCTGATCAATGTAGATATGGTTCTTTTTTGTCTCTCGGCTCAGCGTAGCTAAAGCCACAATCTATGGTTAACTCTCTTTTAATCTATTTTGGTCATTTTTATTTGGAATCCGTTTCTTTAAGTTTTTACTCCTAGTTCTTAATTTAAACATTTTGCAAAATAATCTTTCTCTTTGTTGATCTATTTAACATCATATAAAAATTCATCCGTAATAGTTATGGAACAAATAAAAATGAATAGTCATGTTTGAATTAATCAATCAGTTTAGTAAATTGTAGGGTATATAGAAAGATACATACTTGTTCTACAGTCACTAACGTACGTGTATGAACATAATGAGTGTGTCTCTGCGTACATACAAAAGAAAGAAAGGAAATGTATAATCACAACGTTGAAATTCACCAGAAGGAAAGAGATGTGTCTGAACATTGGAAGATAATGGAAACTGATTAGATACATCAATGCATAGAAATTTTGCCCATTGTGACACAACCTTAACATTTGTCTTTTTCTACTCAAAATGTGTATATATAGATGCGTATGGGTATGTATCATCAGTGTATTTATACATGCATATGTATATACATGTGTTGTATAAGTGTATATAGAATTAATCATATTGGTGTTTTGAAAGAGAAAGAGATCAAAGAGAACCATCATTTTCCAAAATGTTGTTTTCCTTTGTTATGCTTTTTCACTAATTTACATGTTTTCTGAATCCCATGTGGAATGGATCTTTGCTTGTCCCCCCTTGTTAGATTTTTTTTCTCAAAAATACATATTAAATCGCAATCTAATTCTTTCTACAAAATAAACTCTTTAATAATAAGAGATGCTGTCTCTTATAGTTTATATCCTTATGACAGAGATTTGTTTTAGTTTCAGTGTCCATATATATTTGTGGTCCTTACACAAGTTAGCTCCATTATTGTCAAGTATATCTTCTTTTCTTCCACCTTCTAGATATATATTTAATTCGAGAAATTACCATTTATAAGTACTCGTATTACTCATTCATTTTTATCAACAACAATTGATATGCGAATTTTTATATATCTGTATATAATCAAATATTATTCTTGGAACCTGTATATATGAAATGTATTCCTAAGTTTTAATATTAACTTTAAGAATATAGATCTTTGATAAGTTACGTTTTCAAAATTTAGCTACTAACTATTTCATATAAATGGAAATTTAGTTTGTTCCAATAATTGGAGAAAATAAAACAAGAAGAAGAGGCCAAGTTTTATTGGCTTTAAAAGAGAAAGTGACAATGCCCTTAGAATGGAAGGGAATGAAAAGACAGTGTTAGGGAAGGAAAGGGGGACAATGGATGATGGAAGTTACTCTCGATCATGTGATCCATCACTACCTTATATCTAATTTACATATATTTCATTAAAAAAAATTACATATGTTTCATCATATGACTAACGATTTACCAATTACATATTCATTTGTGCATATAAGCGGCCATGACAGGATAAATGTTATATGCTAAATTTAATTTGATCTATTATTTATTTCAATTTGTTTTATAAATTGTGGATATCATAAACTATGGAGCACAACCAATGGTAAAAATCATTTATCTATAATAAACAAGACAAATCATAAATACTAGTTTAAAATTTAAATATATATCCACTTTGAACAGCAAATTTATAGATATATAATATAATTTATGTATCTAAATAATTATATTTATACATATTTTATAATGTAAATTTGGTTTATCATTTTAGAGTTTATTTTCATTTTTTACTTTTGGGTTATTGCAAACCCAATTTTTATGTTGAATCAAATACTAATATATTATTAAATTCATTAACATTGAATTGTTTGGATAATGCCTTATTATTTTCTAAAAAATGTTAAATTGTTAGTTTAGTCATAATATTTTGTTATGATGATATAATCAATAACATTAACTCGTTTTACCTTTTCAAAGACTTATTTTGATTATACATAGTGAATAATAATTTATTAAGATGTTACATTTGTTTAATTTCTAGCACTATATATTATTATTTTAATATAATTAATGGATCAAAGCAGATTAAATAATTTCATATTTTTTTAAAAATGGATATCTGAATTTTTGGATATCTGAACTTGTTTAGATCAAGCCAAATCACAAAAAAAAATGATGTGTATCATTCTAGCGGAGTAAACTAGTCCATATTCATTTTAGGCAAAAAACTGTGAAAACGTTAGATATCTTTTTTTAACTTCTTCAATTTTATTGGCAGCAATATCTCCAATTTTGTCAGAATGTTTGTCAGCCTGAAATTTTTATTAATCGGTGTCGCTTGTATCTCATTACCCTCCCTAAAAAGATGCTTTGGTAACTCTTAGACATACCAATAAAGCATAAAAGTTTGTAAGTTAAACTAAATAGCACAAACATAAATACAGAAATCAACATGTTCTAGTATTATAGAAATTACACAAACAATGAAAGCAATATTTGGCGATTTATATATCTATAATCTGCAAATTCTAGAATATATATTCCACCTAGCTCTAGCGTCTCAAATAACATGAAGATGCTTCAGACATATGTAAACTATCACCAAATTGCTACTAAAGATAGTTAAATATGACAACTTCACCTTTTCACTTACTAAATTAAGATATCCGGATCCGATTTGATTGGATCCAAAATTTTATTATCCGAATTCAGATCTGGATATCCTGGATATCTTATTTTGGAGCTGATCTCATATCGAATTTGGATCCTAGGTAATAAATCTTAGGCCTTTACAGGCAGTCTTGCACGCAATGATAAAAAAACAACTGTTTTTGTAGTTCACTTGGAAATGGAGTTACAAAATGGTTCTCAAAATCTTAGTCGAGTATGTTGTACCGATGACAAAAAAATATATGTTCTCATCGTTTATATTCCCTTTAAATATCTAGAAAGAAAAATATATTTGTGAATTGCACCTTCCTTTAATATAAGACTGGACATAAACTTGCAGGCTCCCTGTAGAGATGGGTTTCATCACACAATTTAGTTTAGAGTTTTTTTAAGTTATGGAGTTTTAAAGTTGTAAATGATTATAGAGTGTTTGGGTGGAGTTTTTTAGTTAAAAATATAAATAAAATTCAAATTTCATGGTTTTAAATTATATTTTAGGGTGGTTTATCAAAAATAACTTAAAAACCTCCAGTTTTTCGAAATCATCTATAACCTAATTAAAAATCTAATCACTTCACATTATAAATTGAATACATACCCGTTGAGAGTATGATTGGTAAGTGTTGTGATTTCATTTTTTAGCTGTAGAACTATAGATGTGAATTTTTTTTGCTTTGACCTTAGGTTTCTTAAGAGTCATTAGATTTGGGTTGTAGGTACTTGTCTTTCTATCGCAATTATTATAACATGATTTTAAAGGACTGTGAATCTCTTATAAAATGCTCTGAACGTAAAAAAATTTATAAAGCTTAATTGTTTTAGATTGGGTGCTGTAAACTTAAATAGTGATGTCTACAAATCTCACAGCCGGTACCAATCATCTCTTAGTTTAAAATTACTTCATGATCTTTATGGTCTAAAGTAAAAATTTAAAAGTATTTATAAAGCAGACAGAATTCTATTTGCTAGGAAAATTCTATTATTATATGAAAATAAAGTTTGTATATTTTCCATGGTGTATTATTTATTATTATTATTATTATTATTATTATGAAAGTTTTTATGATGATGGTGTAATAGATAACTCCTTAAATCTAGTTTTTTCCTTTCAACATTTATTATATTGATTTGGAATATATTATATTATAAAATATAAAGAAAAATAAAGATTTTTTTTGCACTGATAATTTATTAAGAGCCGTCAAAATACAAAAATTATTCCTATATCACATTAGCAGACACATTTTTAATAAATTTGACATCACAAAAATTCTCATGATTTAGAAAGTTCTATTAGATATGTTTATCAATTTAATTATAGAAAATTAGTTAACTCTCTTAGTTCATGTTATTTTTCTAAAAGGCATAGTTCATGTTATTAACTCAGGATGCTATATTATATATTATCTAATTAATAACGACATAATAAAAGATCTTTATACGTATGAAAATTACTAAAACTATATTTATAATCCTAACTTTAATAGAAAAGCTTGACTAAAATAGAGCTTCAAATCAAAGCATTACACCAGAGATATATATGGCGAACAGAACGTTCATAGTTTTTGGAAGCGCTAATTACTAATTGAATAATTACAATCAATTAAGATTTTTCTATCCCTAATAGGAATGCTTAGTGTGTTTTACACTAATTACATAGAAAATTTAATTTTTGTAACCATTCACCTCTAACTAACACCTAAAACACATGCATTGATTTAGAATTGAAAAACAAAAGAAGAAAAACGAAAATATGAAATGCGTTTCGCAAAACGTACATGGTTCACGGGAAAAAGAAGTAAATATGTTTTGGTGATAGTTTAATTATTATTATTATTATTATTATTATTATTATTATTATTATTATTTATCAATAACTTTTTATGTATATAAAAAGATATGAAGGGAGAAAGTCTCCAAACATAGCTTGAAAGCAACAAATAATTTGTAAAGGTATTGCAAAGAGCTGACTTTTTTTTAATTTGCTTTTTTATTTCATTCATTAACAATTTTTTTTGTCAATTCACTTTGTTTGCAGGTACATTTTGAAAGCACATTGATATTTGAAAAAGTACGATAAGGAATCTTTTTGCATTTCAATTTTTTTTTCATTTTTTTTGTTTATTAAATACTAATAATTAAGTTTTAAATATATTTAATCTGATTTTCATTTATAAAACAGAAACATTTCGTTTAGAAATATAATATATATGGGATATAAAATATAAAAAATAATATATAACAAAACTTAGATATTTATGTTAAACTATTTTAGATTTTTTTAATTTTGTAAAATATATTATGTTAATTAATGTTAAATTTCTAGTTATTAATTAGACATTTTAAGAAATAAGATATTTTGATGTTGCAATAGAACTATGTATTTTAATTATATTTATCTAGAAAACGAAACAATATTAAAAATATAATAATGTTTATAAATGATAATCTTTATACTAAGTAATGCTTCATACATAAATAATACTGAAATATATAATTTTAAAATAAAAGTAAGATATATATTTTAATAGTAAAATAATTAGGCTAAAAAAATAATGTGTAATTATGATTTGAATTTTTAGTTTAGTATTATTAATATTGTGATAATAATGCAGAATGACGTCTAATCGTCGAGGGAGTGCAAGTGCTTCTGGATGAAGAGGCCGGAATGTTTTTAATGAAACTAGGACAAAAATAAGTTTGAACGTTAAATATTTTATTAGTGATATAGATGCAAAAAAATATAAATGATATATATGCATTATAATTTGTAGACTACAGACATATTCAAAAGGATGTACGAACAAGAGAAACATTGATTGAATTGTTTGATGAGGCAATTTTCATATTAAATTATATTCTTAAAGAAAGCTCTTTAGAGAAAATATATGGTTGAAAAATTCAACATGAATATAACTTACGGATTTTTCAAAAATAAGATTGATAAGTTTAACTAATATTCGATATGGATTTTCGTTAGATGATCATCATGAAGTTTCAGATAGCGCTTAAAAAGAATTTCGCCTGATACCCAACAACCACAATCATCCGGTCTTGGTTACACAATTTTTTTTTTGATTCTGGACAAAATTCACGACAGCGTAGAGTAGGAAGTTTGTTCAACATATTGGAAAACATGCAAGATAATCAAAGTGATAACAAAAATAAAAATTAGTTTGTTATAACAATGTTTTATCATTATTCCTATAAAATATTTTTGTATGTTTTATATTTTCAGTGTCATTGTAAAAATTAAAATGAAATTTTATTTATGGTTTTATTCCTTTTCTTTTAAAATTTTCAGGCGTATTGTATATGCCAACTGCAATCACAAGGTGTCCACAATTTAAGCTACGAAGAGAGAGTTGAGTTGTGAAATTTGGAAAACAAACAATTTGAGAAGTTAGTAATTCAACCAAGTTTGAATTATTATTATCAAAATTTTCAAAGGGGGCCGCAATGAACTGGTAGATGTTTGGGATGGAGAAATATTTGGTATCGCTTACAAGAAGATGATGCACCTTGTCTTGAGTTACTAAGAATGTCACTTCCATGTTTCACAAAACTGTCACATTCTACAAACAAATTACGGTCTACAACCGACATCCAATATAAGCATTGAAAAAAGTGTGACGATATTTCTACTGATATGTGGATACAATGAAGTTCAGAGAGATGTCGGTTTAAGTTTTGGACGAAATCAGGAGATTATAATGAGAAAATTTAGTGAATTTCTGACAGCAATTGCATTTCTTGCATGTGATTATATTAAAACTCCAACAACACAAGAACTACATTGAATTCCTGAAAGACTTCTACTAGACCGAGTAAATTATCCGTATTTTAGCAATTATGTTGGAGCGATGGATGAAACGCATGTTTGTGTCAAAGTCACGCCTAAGTTACAAGGAATGTATTGGAATTGACATGATAATGCATCACTGAACATCATTGCAATATGTGACTTCAATATGTTATTCACTTATATTTGGAATGAAGCTCCAAGATCATGTCACAAAACAGATTTCTAACCATGGAAAAAGAAAGTGATTCTGAGTTTCATATGCCTCCACTTGACAACTTTATATCTTGCTGATTTCGGCTATCCCAATAAGCAAGGGTTTTTAGCTCTATATAAATCATCATGTAATAGAGTTGTGAGGTATCATATGTCACAATTTAACTCTGGTTCCCCTCCAAGAAACAAAGAAGAATTCTTCAATTGGCTTCATGCTTCTATACGTTCCGTAATCAAGAGAAATTTCGGGATTTGGAAGAAGAAATGGAGGATTTTCTCTTGTTTTTCAAGATACGATATTGATATACAAAAAGAGTTATAATGGCTACCATGAAACTACATAATTTTATCAAAATTCCTGTAGAATCTTGATAGCCGGAAACTCAATCTTCTTGTTGATTCTGCACCTATTACTTGTACGAACTAGGGAGCACACACCAAGATGTTTACCCGGTGTTCACCGCACCACTCCGTTAACTAGGAGTGGCCGCTATATCTCACCAGAGCTGGGATTGAACCAGCAAAGTATTAGACTGCAACGTATGAACTCACAAACCAAGCCACCGTCTTTACACCTTAACCTTTCTTGTTCACTCTCCGATCTTGTAGCTTCTTCAAGACTGATCTAAACAACCTTAGTCAGCTCAAAGTTTAACCACACCTTATCTATAGCTAATCAACCCTTATATACCGAGTTGTTAACCTTCACACGTGCACAAACCACACGTGAGTTCCTAAACCGTAAAGGAGAGTGAACCAGTTAAAATCAATTGTAAACATAAACCATACTAAACCAAGTACTAGCTCACAATCATTATCCTAACCTAAAGACCGGACTAAGACTTGACTATAACCATCAATTCCAAATTTTGCAAATGTAGATTTTGCTGAAGTATGATAGAGATGAGAATAAACAACACAAAATCGGAGAACGATTTAGATGACAGCAAAGCATCAAATGCTACAAGTGCAGTAGATGGAAAATATATGGCTCGAATAAAGGATAACATTGCTAATATGTTGTGGCAAAATTTAAATTCTTGATTGTATTGTTGTTTGTGTGGTGTAATAAGATTTTTTTTAAATTTTATATATTTATTAATAATAATTATATTTTGTTATATTAAAATATATTTAAATTTAATTTTTATCCGCACTACTTATTCTACTTTTACCATTCTACTCTTGGTTCCGTACCGTATTTTTCTTTTTGTTACCATTCACATTTATTTTGTACCGTTTTTTTTGTTTAACAGCTAATAATCCGCAGTTTATAAAATCGCACTTAACATGTACCGTATCATATAATCCATTTTATCCGCACCGCTTATCCCGCCGTTACCATTTGAAACCTAAAATAAAGGCTATTAAAGGTGGGAAAGGAATCCACGGCATGCCATCATAACCTCATGCTTGAAAAGAACACAAAAATAGTTCCACATATTTTTCTGTTATTATTTTAGTTTAAACAAAAAGGCCTTTGTCACATACATTAACAAAAATAAAACTTTTTGGATATGATTCCTTCTTCCAATGTCTGATTAGTGGTCCTTAGTTCTTTTTTGGATCATGTGAATCATATAAATCAGAAAAGATATAATATCAATGGGAAGACCGAAGAGAATTCACTATTTTCATACTTCAATTTATAAGGATTATCAGTGTTTTTTTTTGCTTTTCTTTTAGTCGATATTTGTAGCTTGTTGAACGACAGACTACACAGTGATTTATGATTTACCATTTACTTGTATTAGCTTTTTATATCATCAATATTTAACTATTTTTTAATTACGATATTACAAATTATGAAAATATGATAAAAATAGATTTTATTTTATCATTGATAAATGTATTTACTTTATAAAGAATCATATCTGCTTAAATTACCATGGTATGTTTAAAATATACATACTTAACAGTGTTTTTTGTACCATACTAAAACTTTTCTGTAAGAATTTTTAATTAATTTTGTATAATTCATTTTTTGGATTTTTAAACTGAAATTTTGTGATATAAAATCATTAATGAGTCATTAGTCAAACCAATGGATTAAGAAAGTTTCAATGTATTTAACTGTTCTAATCATAAAATGTAATTTTGATATTTTTTTGTTTTACCATATTTTCAAAATTTAAAATTGGAGCAAACACAAATTGAGTTCGAATATTACAGCATGCCATATTACACTTTTTCAGGAAAAAAAAAACGTAAAAGTTAAAACTGCCATCTTCTTCATTAAATCCTAATATAAATCCAATTTTTATTTTCTTCTTTTTGAACTTAACTCCTAGTTTATTGAACATATCAAACCAAATGGACAAAGGCAATTTCCAGGCAAGATTAAAGAGATGTGAATCGATTTAGATATAAAACAGCAAACTTATGATAATAAAAACTTTTGATTCAGTGTGGTATAAATATAACATAAAACGTGAAACCTTGTAGAATATAAAGATAAGATTTAATCATTCTTGTAATTCATAATAGATAATAAACCAATGTTAAAAAAAAAGAATTTTAGCTCAGCATAAATTTGAATCAATATTAAAAAAAAACTTTTTAATCACATTTAGATTTTGACCCGGCGCAACTCGCATGTTTTATTTTTATTTTTATATACATATATATTTATTTGACATTATTATTGACATTATTCATATATTTAAATGTTTATATAAATATTACAAACACAACAAATTTATAGTTTACATGTTAATATCAATTGTTTTTTACTATATGTTTATCTTATTGGATTTTCATTTGATTATTAATAAATTAATATATATATGAAAAATCATAATTGAAAATTATTTTATATTTAATTTATACTAAACTTTGATCCGGGTTTTAAAGTTGAACTACCGTTTAGAAATTGTTTTTCGTTTATTTATATACTATATTTTTGTATATATAAAAGTTTAATATGTTAATTTTATACATGTATTATAAAGTTACTAATGTTAACCCGTTCTACCAAAATATTATATATTTTAACATTAATGTTTTCTATTTATGAAAATAAAATCGACTAATTTATCAATTTAATATAATTTATAATATTTACTTCAATATAATATATTTCTTTTAATATGATAGATTATGATTATAAAATAGATGAAAAGAATATATTTTTATTTTATATATTAATATATAGTTATATTTCATTACTAATCCAAAATTAGTGATATTTAGATATTTTTTTGAATATTTGGATCTTGCCAAAATCCTTTTCAACAGATTTGTTAGAATTTTTTAACATATATTCATATTTGAAATAAAAATATATCAAAAGATATTATGATTAAAATAGTTACAATTTTTTATTATTTATTTTAATAAATTATATTTTGTAAATTTTTAGTGATGTTCCAAAAAAATCATACAAGAAAATGAGTCATGAATTTTATTTTAATAGAATAGATGGTTTAATTATATCCTCTGTTTGTACATAATGTGTTCTACCACTTTTTACTTGATCTAAAAATTTAATGTTTTAGATTTTCTATGTATTTTAATAATGAACTAGATTTCGACCCGCGCAATCGCGCGGGTGTTCTTTTATCTTAAAATGTAATATTATATATGAACGACATTTTAATGTTTCAATTTGATTATTCATATTATTTTAAGATTTTATTTTGGTAAAACTATTTTATTTTAAGATTTTATGTCAACTACAATAATATGTTACATATATTATTTGTCATCTGATCATGTTTATTACATGAATCAATTTTTTATTTATTTATTTTTAAATATGATTATTTAATATCTTTGATTACATTTATACACCTATTTATTTAAAAATTAGTTTATAGTTAAATAATATGGTATTTGTTTCAAAGTTATATGAAGAAATTTTTCTATATACCAAATATAGGATCAGATAGCTATGAAACAATTGGTATATTTATATTATAAATTATTTGTATAATGTTATACAAATATAAAAGTAGAATATATTATTTAAGTTTATATATCAATGTGTATATGCCGACTAATTAAGTTTACAATATATAAGAGCAGCATAAAATATTATTAAAGATATATCAATTCATAGTGAATGTTTAAAATATAAAAGCATTATAAACTATGTTAATGCATATTTACCTTCTTATTTGATCTATATTTTAAATTTTTTAAATTTTGTTATTATCATATGATCTTAAAAACTATATAAATAATATTTATATAGTGCTCTTGAAATCTAGATGAAAAGATACATTATAATGATATTTTTAATTAAAAAATATGATTATAATTTATCTTGAATTATATAAATAATAATATCACATATTAAAATTAAGAAACATATATTTAGGAATGAAATCAGAAAAAAGATTCCATTAAAGATAATCTTATTTATTTGTTTAGAGAAAGAAAGAATAAAATAATATTGTTATGTAAAATAATTATCTAGGAGATAGTCCAACCTAAAAAAATCACACATGAAGTGAGTTGTGACTTCTATTTTAATAGAATAGATTGTACATTTCAAGAAATAGCTATTGGATAAAATTTATAAGAAATTGTTATATTTTGAAAATTAATGCATGGCTATTTAAATATTAAAATTTTCTTAATATTTATGAAAAATCTAAAACATTATTCAGAAACAGAGGGAGTATAAGAAATAAGGAAACAAAACAACATCAGCAAGCAAATAGTCTGGTGGTAAAAACCAACAAGCAGTTCAACATCTCAGAAACACCAATTACAGTTAAAAGAAAAAGTGGAAATGGCAAACTAAGTTTATCTTACCATATGCAACAACACCGTGACAATCACCAACTTCATGTTTCAGTATTTAGTCCGACCATCTCCTTCTGTTATGACATCATTGAAAGTGCCACCACTTGGGATCATCGGTAACACATGTTCTTGGTGCGGACAGATCACATCCAACAAGTACGGTCCTGGCGTATCCAGCATTGTCTGAATAGCTTCTCTAAGGTTTTCTTTCTTCGTCACTCTCGCAGCTGGGATCCCGCAAGCTCCTGCAAACTGAAGCATGTTGGGGAATATCTCCTTCTCCTTAGCCGGGTCACCGAGAAACGTGTGAGCTCTGTTAGCTTTATAGAACCGATCTTCCCATTGCATAACCATGCCAAGATGCTGATTGTTCAATATAAGTATCTTCACCGGAAGATTCTCTACACGGATTGTGGCCAGCTCTTGCACGTTCATTATAAAGCTTCCATCGCCATCAATGTCAACAACAATGGCATCAGGGTTAGCTACAGACGCTCCAATCGCAGCAGGAAGTCCAAACCCCATAGCTCCAAGGCCTCCTGAGGATAACCATTGCCTCGGTTTCCTGTACTTATAAAACTGAGCCGCCCACATCTGATGCTGCCCAACACCAGTACTGATAATCGCCTTCCCCTCGGTTAGCTCGTCAAGGACTTGAATCGCATACTGTGGAGGAATCGCTTCCCCAAACGTCTTGAAGCTGAGAGGGAACTTTTTTTTCTGTTCATTCAACTCACTCCTCCAAACTCCGAAATCAAGCTTAAGCTCCTCTCCTCGGTTCTCAAGAACCTTGTTCATCCCTTGCAAAGCTAGCTGAACATCACCACACACAGAAACATGAGGTGACTTGTTCTTCCCAATCTCAGCAGAGTCAATGTCTATGTGCACAATCTTAGCCCTGCTAGCAAAAGCCTCAAGCTTTCCCGTGACACGGTCATCAAACCTAACACCAAAAGCCAGCAACAAATCACTATGCTCCACAGCGTAATTAGCATACACAGTACCGTGCATTCCAAGCATTTGCAGCGATAACTCCTCATCGTTACAAGGATAAGCTCCAAGCCCCATCAAGGTACTCGCGACAGGGATCCCAGTTAGTTCCACAAACCTGCCCAACTCCTCACTAGAATTCAAACATCCACCACCAACATACAAGACAGGCCTCTTAGACTCAGACACCAACCTAACAATCTGCTCTAAATGAGAAACTTCAGGAGGTTTAGGCATCCTAGACATGTAACCAGGCAACCGCATAGACTGTTCCCAATCAGGAACCGCAAGCTGTTGCTGAATATCCTTAGGAACATCAACCAAAACGGGTCCGGGTCGACCCGAAGTAGCTAAAAAGAAAGCTTCTTGAACGATCCTAGGTATATCATCAACATCCATGACAAGATAGTTATGTTTCGTAATAGACCTCGTTACCTCAACAATAGGCGTCTCTTGAAACGCGTCGGTACCAATCATCCGACGAGGTACCTGTCCTGTGATCGCGACGAGAGGGACACTGTCGAGCATCGCGTCGGCTAATCCGCTGACGAGATTGGTGGCACCTGGACCGGAAGTGGCGATGCAGACTCCCGGTTTACCGGAGGAACGAGCGTAGCCCTCGGCGGCGAAGATACCTCCTTGTTCGTGACGAGGAAGGACGTTGCGGATGGTGGAGGAGCGAGTTAAGGCTTGGTGGATCTCCATAGATGCGCCTCCTGGGTAAGCGAAGACGGTTTCGACGCCTTGACGCTCGAGGGCTTCGACGAGGATGTCGGCGCCCTTGCGGGGCTCGTCGGGAGCGTACCGGGAGGTGAAAGTTTCAGTCTTGGTGGGTTTTGAAGTTGTGACGTTGATGTGTGAGTTGAGAACGGCGGAGCAGGAGAGAGGACGGCGGCGACGGGAGGAAGGATTCTTGGGGTTTAAGGAGAAGGGAAGGGAGAATCTGGAAATGGGTAATGAAGGTTTTGCGGAGAAGGAGATCGAAGAAGATGGTGTTGTTGCCGCCGCCATGGTAGGTAAGCTTTGAAAGGAAACCACAGAAAAGAAACCTGAATGGTTTTTAAAATATGAGATAGTGAAGGTGTTTTATTTTGTGATGACGAAAATGCCCTTGTAATTTTGGTTTAGTCTTTATTTATAGATTTTCAGAGAGAATATACTCCTCCAATATCAATCGAGGGAATCCACTAATTGTAAAATTCGTAGATTACAGGAATTTATAATTACTTTTTTTTTTTCTCTTTCACTACGAGATTTGGATCTACGTTGCATCAACTAGGTAGGAACGGATCAAATATCTAGTTATTTGGAGATATTCGTGATTCGATTCGTTTCATCCGAATAATTAATTATCCGATTCGATTTGTAGTCATCTAGATATTCAGTGTCTCAGATATCCAGAAAATTTTAGGTTTTAAATCGGATATCTGATTCGATCCGTAAAAATAAAATAAAATTTAAAAATAAATAAAAATCCAAAATAATATAAAATAATAATATTTTATTACAAAATTTAATTTAATTTTGAAAAAAAAATCAATAACTAATATATTAAATTTAGTAAATAAAAATATCATAAATTTTACATAAAGTATAATATTTCTATATATATATATGTATATATATTCCTTTAAATGTATATATACATATATATACGTATAAGAGATCAGATCGAATATCTATTTTTGAAAATATTAGTATTTATGATTTATTTTGTTTTTTTACAGATATTACATTTTATTATTTAGTTTACTTCGTAAAGTTGGATATTCAAATTTTTCGTTTCAAATCGGATAACAAATTGAATCAAAATTTAAAGATATTTTGTCCACCCCTGCATCACCCTTATATGATGGCTTGGGATATAGTATTTAGGATTTCGTGTTTAAAGGGTAGTTCTTGAAAACTATACTCTTTTGGTATACAAAAGAAGAGCAAAAGAAACGAGAAAATTAGGCCGCAAGGGAGAAAATGTAACCTAGAAAAAAACAGAGAATACAGAGAGAGGTTTCACAACAGGTTTTGGAGTCTCTTTCCTTCCTACTCCTTGGCGCATTGCCTGCAAAAGATAATAAGATTAGATTAGAGATACTTTCCACATATGAACTTTTTATTATCATTATATCTTGCACGAAAGACACAATCAAAGAGTAGTAGTAGTAGTACAACAAAATACGATTTAAGCGCAAAGATACAATGATACAGAAGCGTAGCGAATCTGGCAAAACCAATGTAGATGAAACAAAGTTTTCTAAATCTTTCTGAGGCAAGAAACCAGCTGAAAATTCATCCTAAATTCTACAATTATAACATCAACTTCTCTCCGCCAATTTAGTTACAAATCCATGTGGTCTAAATCAGAACTATCACTGGGGCAAACAATGCAATAGCTTCGGTTAGAGCAAATCCCATAACGGTATACCAAAATGATTGTTAGCCAATGATGGATTTCGCTCCACAGAATGGATCAAAGAACTGAAGACAATACCACCGGAACTATTGAGCAATGAGCAGGACCATTGATTCAATGCAAGAAACAAAACATATCTATGCAGATACAATGCGAGATTTAGTTACAATGTTGACTTATTATTATTAATATGTGGCAAAATCATCAGAGGTGGGGGAGATAAGTGTAAAACCTCGTAAAAAAAAGAGTAGCAATAGCCTAAGAAGATCCAACGATGATGTTGTTGATAGGGATGAAGACGAGCTTCACGAAGAACCCTACGAATCCCATCACCACAAATCCTATCGCCGTACGCACAGCCACCTTCGTGAACTCTGCATATAAATAAATAACCCAAAATCGAAACAAAAAGTTGGGTAATCAAAAATCTCCAGATCTAATTCGGAAAAGATAAAAAAAATGAAAAGAAAGTGTACCCTTGCGATCGGGTTTGTGACAGCGCTGGACGAGACGGACACTGCTCTTAGCGAAATCTCTGAGTGGGTCGATGGCGGAATCAATGGCGTCCATAGCTTCTCAGATCGATTCCAAAATCAGGGTTTCAATAGAATTAGTCGTCGTTTCAGAAGAGCTCTTTTTTATTTGACATTCTGACTTTAAAGGAATAATTCTTTGTTTCGTTGAGTTTGCTTCCTCTTCCAATTCAGACTCTGAACACAAAGTCCGGTTTGGCTTCTTATTTGTTAGTCTTTGTATTTTGTCTTGGTTTACGATTTTAGACATTATCAAATGATTCATACGACCCGACCCGCCATTAAAAATAAATGCTTTTCAATAGATACATTAGAATTGGTGAAATCACAATGCAGCTAAGCTTTAGAGAGAGGAAACTCTATATGAATACAAGGAAGGTCTACCTGGCTTACGATTACTCGTAGATCATTTCCAATTTTACTTCATTTTTATTTTAAATAAAGTTTTTAGTAAAAAATACTTTCATCTTATTTTATTTTCTATTCAATTATAGAATAATAATTTAATCATTTGTTTATTACTCTATTTTTTATTCTATTTATAAGTGAAAAAAAATGAAGTAGTACATTGAAGATGCTCAAAGAAAGAAAGTGTTATCCAAAACTGCCACAAGAATCAAAAGTGCAGAAGTTGTGGTTAGAGAAAAGATCTATACAGTTCTAAGGCTTACTAAGTTACTAACGCATAATTAAACTCAGTTTCTTAATTGGAGTTCTTAACTTCTTCTTTTTTTACATTTTTCCGTTAAGAGCCGATTCTTAGAACTCTTAGCCAAAGCTAAGAACTCCAGTTTAGAAACTGGGGTTAATGATTGTATTAGTCTACAAAAACGAAAAGCTTTGAGTGAAATAACAGAAGTTATTGTAACAAACATTGTAATAAGCTGATGTTCATATCAAAAATACTATCATCAAATTTGGTTGGGAAACTCATCTACCTTACCATCACTAGGTCAAACGTGTTCTTTGCAGTCAATCAAGTCAGTCAGCACATGCAAACTCCCAAGATACACCACGGAAATATGGTGGAAAAGGATCTTGAGATATCTGAGAGAAACACCATGGAAAAGAGTATGGATGAGTTGCAATAAAAGTACAAAGATTGTGAGATATTGTGATGCTGATTGGGCTGGTGATAGAGTTGACAAGAGGTCAACAACCGGTTACTACACCTTCATATAAGGGAATTTGGTCACTTGGAAGAGCAATAAGCAAAAGGTGGTGTTTTGTTCAAGTGTTGAAGTAGAGTATGGATCTATGAGGAAGGTTACTAGTGAACTCATATGGATCAAGGGACTACTGAAAGACTTGGGCATAGAAACAATCTCACTTATCACTATGCATTGCGACAACTAAGCAGCAATGCACATAGCATCTAATAATATATTCCATGAAAGGACCAAACACATTGAGGTGGATTGTCATAAGGTCAGGCAAGCACTGGAGCAGCAAGTCATCCTCCCTTATTACACAAGAAGTGAAGATCAATTGGCTGATATCTTTACCATGATAGGAAACACTAAAGTTTGTCAGTATATTCACTCAAAGCTTGGAGTCATAAAGCTCATATCACACTGATCCCTTTGACCATGAAGTGTTCTACTCTTTTTCTTTGATTTGATTTTTATTCCAAGTGATTTTTTAGGTTAAGGTTTTAATGAGAGAATACTTCATGGTATCCAAACTTGACCCAATCTTGACTAGTTCCTATGATCAAGCTTGAAGGGGAGTTTTGACATGAATTGATAAATAAAAAGAGAAAAGAGTTTAATGGACGTAATAGTAATTTTGTTTGTGTTTGTTGTCATAGAAAAATAAACAGATTAATAGTCTTGTAGCCACCATTGGAATAATAAAAAAAATCATTCTCATCATTATCTTTTTCTTTCTATTGAAATCTTTATCTCTCTTTACTATTCTTGCAAGTTTTTCATGTTTTCATTTAAACTCTCGTGATTCTATCAAATCTCATGTAGATCCACATTTAGGCAGTCAGGTTTTACTTGAGGTTTACAACCACGTGAAACTCTGAAAATGTGAAGCGAGGACAAGTAACTTACGAGCAAAATAGAGAAAAAGAAAGCAAAAAAAATTGAAACTGCAAAATCAGATGTATATGTAGTAAGGCATAGTCGCAATAGCGATGGTTTTGCTACATTAACATTACAAGTTAACAGAGAGACAAGAGGTCTTTTCTTATGTAAAGCCTTTTAAACTGAACTCAAGCGTAACCGTTCAAACACATTCAAAAATCCAAGGCAGTGTCGACAAATAACTGCTGTCTTCAACAGCAAGTAAACTGACATTCATCTGGAATAGCTCTGACCTCAACTGTAAAACATGATACAAAGACATATGATTTTAAAAATCCAAAGAAGTGATGAACAATACATTCCACAAAAAATGGGATCACAGCACATGAATGAAACTCACACTTGGCCATCAAGATTCCCTTGACCGCTGCTTCCGTAAGAAACATCATCCCCTGTCGCCGACGTCTGCCAAACGCTCTGCCACGCCTGTGAAGGAGGCTGCACATAGACCCCACTCGGATCCATAGCCGGCCTCCCAATCATCATCCCTCCATGACCACCCATCGGCGGATAATAGTACGGGACGCCGCTCACGGCGGGAGTCACCATCCCACCGATGCTCGTCTCTTCCTTGATCTCATCTCTAGGAACGATGTCGACCAGGAAGTCGAAGATATCTGTTCTTGTAACCGCGGCGGCTATATCGTTTTTCTGAAGCGTACGGCGTTTGTTTTCCTCGGCGTGAAGCCAAGATCGGATGGTGAGCTCGAGGATGAAGAGCTCGCAGGCTTTGGCGAAGAGGATCGGTGCTTCGGCGGAGATCATGCGCACATCCTCGTCTGCTTTCATGATCTTTTTGATCCGAGCGAGAGGGAGCTGGTGGTTTTTGAAGTCGTTGACTTGATCTATCTCTTGTCGTTGGTAGGACCAGAACATGTGGAGCTGTTGTTGCTGTTGCTCGAGAAGGTGGTGGTAAGATGCTCCTCCGACCGCGGATACAGGAGGAGGGATTCCAGAGGGGGAGGGAGGTGGTTGCTGGCTATTGTTGTCCATTGGCTGTTGGGAATGGTCGGTTTAGGATTGGATGATTGGATCAAAGCGAAGTCTTTTGCCAAATGGATTGGGGCAGAAGTGGATAAGATGGAGAGCGATGTGGCTCATTTTTACCTTTTAAATACATTTTATCTTGTTACAATATTACAATAATAAGATATTGGGTTGATCAAATTAGGCATGCGCATTCGGGTCTTCAGGTCAGGTTCGGATAGGATCTTATCGGGTATGGATCCCTCATATCTTAAATATTTAGATCTAATAGGATGATTAAAATTTGTCGGTTTGAGTTCGGTTTGGGTCCTATCGGGTCCGAATCGGTTCGGATCTTAGATAATTAGACCCAATAGCGTGATTAGAATTTTCGGTTCGGCGATTCAAATCCGGGTCGTGTCCAAAAATTACCCAAACACACAAAAAAATCTGAAAATATTTAAAATTCTCAAAATATCCAAAATTTTACCTAAAATTTATTCGATTACTTGAACTATATTTTAAAAAATTCAAAATTTTACATGCAACCCAAAACTATACCAAAAAAACTCAAACTCCAAACTTTTAAAAAATAATCTTAATACTAAAAGCACATATATATACTTAATATATATTAGAAGTTTTGAGTATTTCAGGTACCCTATTCGATCTCGGGTTCAGTTCGGGTCGGGTACAAGACCCATAGATCCTCCACAACAAGATCCAATGGGATAAAATGACATTACACGTACCCGATCCAAACCCATTTTTTCGAGCCGGTTTCAGTTTAGGTTTTTGAGTCTGGGTAAAATGTCGAGGTCTAGATAAAATACAGATAAATCCATCCAAACAATTATTAAAGTACTGATAATCTCCTATGTACTGATAATTTATGATTCTAAAACACTTGTTTCATCATAAAAAGGTCAACAAAAGCCATTTTAGTAGCTAACAAATTTATAGTATTTTGATAATAGTATTACAATAATTTTTATAATTATAATATAATTCTTTCTGTTAATTTTATATGCAACTGTTAGTTTGGTGAAAAACATATTTGAACAAAAATCAAATAGATAATATTTTTTGGGTCAAAATTCAAAGGGTGTTTTTAAAAAACAACCTAAAAATTCAAGTCAAACCTAAAACTAACCTCTTTTTTTTTAGTTACAATTCATCACTGAATTTTTCATAATACCCCTAAGTTTTTGAATTATTTACAAATTTACGATTATTATTTATTTATTTATTAATTTTGAAAAATACAAAAAACCAAATACACCCTAAACATTTCTTCTTAATTACAACTATGCCATCATCATCAATATTTTCAACCACCATGAACCACCATTTTTGATCTCTTAAAGCTCTAGAATTGAATTTTCAACCACTTTTTTCTCATTCTAAACAAGCAAAACTTCATTTCCTCTCATTTTCTCTACATTTCCATCTAAAAATCTCCCTTAACCTTCATTTTCATAATCATAAACTTCATAATTTCGTGTTTTTTCACTTGTGAGTCGTCAAAATGTTTCCTTTTGGTCATTATTGGAGTTTGGATGGTTGAAAAGGCTGGAAACGAGCTTCACACTGCAAAAAAGTAACTATTTTCATGGTTTAAGTTGTTTCTCAGATCTGTGTCGCGATAATAGATTGTTTTATATGTCTACGCCCTTATGTAGACGTATAACGCAGTCTATTTGTCAACGCACATGTCAGTTTTGCAATTGACTAAACATATTTTTTTTTGTAACGTAGCCTTCCCCAACAGTCTACATCTTAACCTTTGACAACAAAAACAAAAAACCACGTAGACCTACAAATTGTAGACGACTACGCAAAAGAGATTAGTTTTGTATTTGAATGAAGCTTTGACTTTTCATAAGCAGACTTCAACATGAGTCTACGAAGCGTATACTGCCGGAGAAGTTTACTTAAGGTCAGTTTTGCATTTGACTAAAATTTTGACTACGTTGAAAAGGTTAGTTTTGTGTTTAACTAATTTTTTTTTAAAATTAATTAATTTTTTTTAATATGTAGATTTCATATGTAGTCTTCTCTTCCAGAAAAAAAATGTAGACTACCCGTGAAGTCTATTTTTTTTTTATTTTGGTCAAATGCAAAACTGACTCGTCGGATTTGAGAGTAGGTTTCTTGCGAAGTCTGCAAAGCTGTAGACGTTCATTTCAATTTACCCCCTAAAAAGTTAAACATAGTCAATTGCAAAATTAACCTTATTCAAAAAAATTAAAACATGTAGATTGTATACGGATGTAAACTGAAAAGAAAGTCTACCACTTTGTAGACTGAACATGAAGTCTATTTCGAAATATACATTAAAAGTTAATTTGTGTACTATGCATTAAATGTTTTCACAATTTTTTCGTTTGAAAGTGTGTAATAGTTAATCCTAATGGGTTTGAGTGATTTTGGATAGAAAAACTGTTGTTATTATGAAAGTATAATACTTTTGATTTTGCTATATTGCTAGGAAACAATTGTAGACATATTAATAAGTCTACGTTAATTGTCACAGTGCAAACAACCGGGTCACATCCAAACTGTCCAGGTTAAACCAGTGTTGTCTTACTGCTTTGGATGTTGTCTTATGTATTATCTCTTATGTGTTGAATTGATCAATTGTATTATTGCTTTGGATGGTGTCTTATTGCTTTGGATGTTGTCTTATGTCTTATGTATTTAACTTATCAGTTGTATTGTCGCTTTGGATGTTGTGTTATTTGATGAACTTTTGTTGAAATCGTAGGTCTTAATTTTTTTATTACTTTGAGTTCTAATGTTACTTTCTGTCGTGCAGACCAACATGTTAGTCTTCTTGAACAGAAAGTAGACTTCTTTTTAAGTCTCTTATAGAGGAAGACTAATATGTAAATCTCTGAATTGTATTGGAATTGTACTTTTGATCGAATATGAATTAAAATCTCTGAAAGAAGAGTACTATACTGATACAAAGGATGATATTTTGATAGATACTCGAGTACCAGACTTCTGTAAAAGAAGACTAATACTTAAGTCTGCTACAAGCAAATTACATAAGTTTGTTACAACCATATGTCTGATACAAAAGCCTGATACAACCGTCTGTTACTCACAGTTCTTGAGCTCCTCCCTAGAGTATACAACCTCGATAGGAAATCAAGCTTATCCATTTTGTAATATGCACCAAGAAGATACAAACAAAGAATTATACAAGTGCATTCTACACGAAAAGTCTACAATTTAAAATGAAGCCTACACGAGAAGCCTATAAATTCAAACATCAGTGTACTACAAATTCAAAACATCAGTTTACATGAGAAGTCTACAAATTCAAAATATCAGTTTACAAATTCAAAATATCAGTCTACAAATTCAAAATATCAGTTTACAAATTCAAAATGTCAGTCTACAAATTCAAAATATCAGTCTAAAAAATTCAAAACATCAGTCTACAAATTCAAAACTTCAGTCTACAAATTCGAAACTTCATACTACACTTCAAAATGAAGTAGACTCACCGGAAGCAGAGAAATGGATTAGAGAGGATTCAATGCTCGTTAGAGAAATGGATCTAAGACTGGCCGACTCAGATCTGAATCAAAAGAAACTAAAAGGTTAGTAAACAAGGATGAGCTTGTTAGGTTATTAGTTAAACGAGAGATATAGATGACAGAGAGACGTACGTCGGAAAGATGAAGCACAATCCCTTGATGGCTAGGACAAAGAGATGAAGAAGAAGCCATGATACTGACCGGAAGCAGATATTTGGACGAGAAGCACCGTTCCTTAGAAGTCGCCGGCTCAGATCTGAAAAGAGAAAAAGGTAAAGGTGGTCACTTTTTATCAACAGAGAAGTAAAGCAGAGACATTTAACTTACCAGAGCGATGGAGCAGACAGAGACGAAGCGGATGGGAAACTGCGTGGATCGAGTTCGCCGGATATCTCGCCGGTAATCGCCTAGAGAGAGATACGGCGAAGATTAGTTTTTTTTTACTTGAAAAGCTTGAGAAATCGTATTTATATACTAGGTTAAATTGCGTGTAGACTGAAAAAAAGGTCTACATATATATAGACTTTATAATATGTCTACGAACCCCTTAACCACAAATCTCAAACCGTAAATATTTTATTTGATCATCAAATTATATTGGTTAAATCCGTTTAGGTTAAATTGTGTGTAGACTGAAAAAAGGTCTACATATATGTAGACTTTATAATATGTCTACGAACCCCTTAACCACAAATCTCAAACCCTAAATGTTTCTTAAAAATGTTTAATTATATAAAATTTTAATTTTTTATTTCATATTATCCATTATATTAATGATTAGTTAAAAATATTACAACAATTATTTTTATACATTTTTAAAATTAAATTATTAGATAAAATTATGGTATAGACTACATAACAAGTCTACCGAATGAATAGACTTCGTACGAGGTCTACATATATGTAGACTTCTTTCTGTTACGTGTAGACTAACAAATGATAAAAACGTAAAATACACTTCTGTTTTCTTGTTTAGTCATAAGGGTTAAATATTAATTTTATTACCTTTGTAGGTTGGTTTTGCATTTGATTGAAATTGGGGTACACTTATATGTTTAGATTATTTTTAGCAAAACCCCCAAATTCAAATCTCTACTATATAAAAGGAACTAAATTGAAGCAATTCTAAGGGTGCCACGTAGGTCAAAATATTCCTATCCAATCATTTGTTCACGTCATTAAGCATGTTAAGTTTTTGGGCCATGAACCATTTCCCTTTAAAAATAAACAGCCCATCTGCAAAAAAATTTACATTTAGAGGCCCATCTCTTACTTTGACACCCATCTTCCCCGCAACCCTGATGGTCTCTCCATCTTCTCCGCCTATGACGATAAAAATGGAACTTCAATGCTCTTCCATTCATCATCAATTCAAGACGCCGTCTAACTCTTCACATCCATGCTCACACTCAATGATATCGATGATTCTTCAAGATACCCTAATCTCTACTAAGATGAAACGCATCCCACTCTCTACGTTCCCTGATTATATAAATACCCTGAACCCAACAACCTCTTTCTCAGATCCTTATATCCACTCCTAAACCATGGCAAAACAAACGGCAGTCACCACCGCTGAAGCTCTTCCTCCACTTTTTTTTCAGTCAGGTTTCACCAGGACCTGCAGATTCTAAATTGCAGTTTAGGCTAATCCATTTTTGGGAAGCTCGCAATAATGCCAAAGGAAAAGGCGGCATTCTTATTGGGATTGAGATGCTGATGATCGATGAAGAGGTATTGTCTCTGTCTCATTCTTCATTCTTTCACTCCCTCCAAACATCTACTACAAATAAGATGTTGAATAATTGTGAATTGAGTAGATTAATCTAATAAAAACACTGTCTTTTTCCATATACTTTTACGTATCCAACTAAACTAATATTTTCTTTGATCTCTAGGGTACTGTCGCTCAGGGGTTCATCGCTCAAAACCGTGTCAGCCGATATGAAAATGAGCTCAAACTTGGCAGCATCTACACTCTGACAAACTTCTTCGCATCCAACAGCAAGGTGATGTACCGTGTGGCTGATCAGATGCTGGTTATTTGCTTCACACACAGCTCTTTCCTGTAAAAGCATGAAGAAAACATTGAAAGCATTTTGACCGACCGCTTCAGGATCCATTCCTTTGCAGATTTTGAAGCCAATTGTGACCTTAGAGGTGATCTTCATGGTGAGTTTTAGATATGTTCTTATCAACTTGAAGCCATTAGAATATTCTGTCTAACTATGTGTGTGTTGTAGATGCTGTTGGTCACCTTAAGTTGGTTGATGGCCAGCCTCTCCAAGGATGGCTCAACTTCTCGGAGAATTATGGTGCAGTTGCAGCTTAAAAAGTAAGTTGTTGTATTTCAAGCAATCAATATATCTTTGCAAATAAGATCCACCTACATTTACTTTCTAATTATAACAAACAACATATTTAAAAACAGTGGTCCAGTTATGAACGTGTACCTATGGGATCAGGCTGCGGAAAATTTCCAGCGCAAGTTCGATGAAAGTGCAGACACCCCATCCATTCTCTTGGTTACAACAGTTAATCCAAAAAGACTTGGTGGTATACATTCTCCTTTCAAATTAATCTACTTTAACCCTCTCATCTCAGTAACGTAAACCTTAACCACACTAGCTGCTTCTCACTAATTCTCTCATGAATTCCAATTGACAGGGAAATTGTGTCTAAGCTCTATGGCCTCATCTAGAGTTTTCTTGGACCATGAAGTTGAACCCACCAAAGAGTAGATGACATGGTTAGTATTACAGTTTTCAGTACCTTTCACTCTTAACTCTTTATCATCACCTGACCAATAATTCTTTTTAAGGTTGGCTGCGAATCCGGCTGCTGCTTCTTCAGTCAACCCGGTAGAGGTTCTTAATGTAGAAACACTCACAATACATGAGATCATTGCCTTCATCAAGCGTGAGCCTGCAAAGGTAATCTCTATTTTTTTTTTTAGAAAAAAAAATTAATCTTGGTCTCTTTATGAAACTCAAAAATAACCTAAGTAACTAATAAACATAAACATGTAATTTCAGATTGCCTACTTTGACTGCATAGCCACAATTGATGATGTCAAGCTTGGAACTCAATGGTATTACATTGCTTGCAAGGATTGTCAAACAAAGTTAAACCCTGGGCCTACAACGTTGATGTGTCCAAAATGCAGCAATGAAAATGCTACTGCAGTAGCCAAGTAAGATTCTGTTTTCACGCCTATTTGCATTCTCTAATGTGTAACATAATCACTTATCTTCAAACACAGTTTCCGGGTGGAAATGTCTGTCTATGATAATGAGGAGCAGTGCACTTTCATTATTCTTGGAGATGCTGGTAAAGAACTGACAGGCAGAAAAGCAACAGAGTTAATTGATATGTATGCTGAGGTGAGTATGTTCTCATACATATTTGCATCTTAAGAGTTATGAAGTTATAATTGTATGCTGTTATATTAGGAACATGGTGGCGATGGTGCTGACCATGACTTCCCACTACCACAATGTTTCATTGATACCATAGGACAAACAAAAAAATTCAGGATCAAGGTGGCCCACTTCAATTTCACTTCGAACAGGTTGTCCTTGACTGTTACAAAAATAGTCTCCCATGCAGTTCTACCACCTAAAAACCGACCACTTCACATGCTTGCTCTGCCTATTTCTTCAAACCAAAACAACTCTGCAACCATTGAGGATAGCTCACTGGTGACTGAAAGCAGTGGTGGAGGGTCATCCTATGCAAACAGAGACCCAAGCTCAGCAACTGAGGAACAGAAGAAACCAAAGCGCATCAGACGTAATGGTTAAGATTATCCTACACTCACGTCACTCCATAAATGGCTGGTACATACTGCCCAATCAGCCTTAGTTTCTAATAACAGTCTTTTTTCCTTTGGTCTTTTTATTTCTTCTTTCATAGACAGTTATGAAATGGTTTTTCTTTCTACGGTGATTTGTTTTTGCACTTTTGAATTTTGGTTATGCAATTCTGAAACTTTTTACATTCAACTATTCCTTATTCTCATTTTTTATTGTTTGGACAACGATCCTTATTCTCTATATAACAAAAACTAAAAAACAATGTATGAAGACACATTATGGGATCGTTTTCGGCACGTTTAGAAGCTACGAGTTGCAATTTAATTGGTTCTCCTCTAGCTTCCATTTGATGACTGCTGTAAAACTAATTAAATCAATTCACACGTGGTTTTCAAATTTTAAATCACCCACATTAACATTCTTTTCAATGGTCAATAATATCAAGAAAGGAAATTAGCACATCTCCTGCCGCAAAGACCAACTGCAATAAATGAAAATTAAATAAAATATATTGGCTCATTAATACAGATCAACAAAATATATGAAATATATTCAGTAATATTACGCTTAACAACCAAACTCCACATAACATTACCATCATCTTTCATTCTGGAAGTTGAAACGAGATCGAAGGAGGAGACAACTATTTCGTGGAAGCTACTCATTCAGTGTATATCCACATACTAGATCTCTTTCTTTGGCTGATTCATTTTCTAATCCTTTCTTTCGTTTAAGGACCGGTTTCCTCGACACCATGGTCAAACCAAGCCACACTGATCCTCTGCCTGCTGGAGGTAAATTGCAGTTACAAATTTACTGTGCATGCATAAAAAAATTGGACACTTACAAAATCAAGTGTCACGATAGTTTTATTTAGTAATGTTTATGCTACGAAATTAACACAAAAACTTTGTCTTTTAAAACCGTTAATATTACACTCATAATAAAGATAGCTCTGAAGAGTTTGTTGCTCTTACTTTCTTTATCTTTTCAGATCGGTAGTTGTGTGGGAAATTTCTGTCCTTTCTTCTTCGACTTAAAAGACCAAAATCACACGCATGTCAATTTTATGATCTTTGTCCTGCATGCGTTATCATATGTGTCTATGCTTTACATAACAAAATACTCATTAAATAGATTATCGAATGTACAATTTCACTACTATTATTAGGTTATATATACGGCTTGGTCTTGCATCAGTATTCAACAGTATTATAACATAATATTCGTCTTTCCAACATCAGAGTCATCAAGTGGGAACACGGTGTCACGTAAGCGTGGGAGGCCTTTAGGAGTAAAAAATAAAGTTAAAGGTATATACATAATTTTATGGACTGAACCCAGCCAAGTAAACTTATTTACCTATTATTTGTCTATAATTTCGTGATTAAAAATAAAGGAAATATGATATAGACATTGTAAATTTATTTACTAACCCTTTACGACCACAGCTCCATCATCCAGAAGATTTCAGCAACAACATTTCGCCCCAGAATTCTTTGACTGTGAGTCCTTATCCAGCTATTTCTCACAAAAATAAACAACTTTATATATAAATAAATATAAAAGTATATTTATTAGTATGTATATAAATATATATTTTCAAACATTGTTGTTTTAGTACTGTCTTTCAGTTTATATATATATATATATATATATATATATATATATATATATATATATGTTATATATTGTTAAGGTCACACAGATATTTTACCAATAATGATTTTAAAATCAATTTTTGGGTTTGTAGGTGGTTGCAATATACGCTCATTACATGGTATATAAATTCCGATCAAAAACAATTTTTTCCCTATATACAATAGTCTTATTGATTTATAAGACACATTATTAATTTTAACTCATGCAGTCCAAAGAAAAAATGCACGTGGAATGAGAAGAGCAATCTTGCTATCTAAACGTATATCAAGAATGTTAGAAGGTAAGTATTATTTTTAAACATCTAAAAAATATATATGTTTGCCTGCAGGACCTAATGCAACAACGTCGGCTCGAACTAGACCTACTGCTAGAACTAAAGGAAAAGATACATAATTTTCCTATTTAAACGCATTCTATATGTTCCCAATAAATCATTATTAAAACTTGCATCATAATAAGTATAGCTGGCCAAAAAAACCCAAACACGAACCACCTAGCCGAATCTAAGTTGAAAAATTAGTGTCGAATCTGAACCGAAACCGGTTACATATGCAAATGAGTTCAAAATTTTGGTCATTAAGATCCGAACAAAATCCAATCCGAACATCCGAATCAGATTTACATACTTATATATATTAACTATTTTTACATTTAATATAAAAAACAATCTAAAATCTATAAAATACTTTGAAATCGACATAATTACTTTAAAATACATACAAATAGACAAAATAAAATATCTAAAACAATTAAACATATCTAAAAACACCTAAAATACTTAAAATATCTATTCTTTCTCCATTTAGAAATTCAACTCAAATTAATTTTTATGTTAAACTTAGGTATTTATGCATAATTTGTTCAGAATTATATGTTCTATATTATTTGCATTCATCTATATCGTAAAATTTGAAATATATATAAATTTAAAAATATAAAAAAAATACTTCAAATGAGTTATCCAAACCTAAATCCGACCCGCAAAAATCCTACCCAAACCCAACCCAAAATTTTTAAATATACGAACGAATCTTAACGTCTATCAAAAAAACCAAAATTGCGAATACACCAGAATGAAACCCCAACTGTTACCCGAATACCCACCCTAATAATTAGTTCCAAATAATTATTTAATAACCATCTCATTGTCGTTTTTTCATTCATTAATTCTACATGCCCATTACCTGCGCATTCAGATGTAGCATCCTCCTCTAAAACCGAAGAAAATCCAATATTAGAGTGTCCATCATGTGGTGCTTTGGTTTGGGAATCCGAAAGCACCGGAAGGGACCCTAGAACAAAGGAGTTACGTTTCAGCATTTGTTGCAATCAAGGACAAATAAAACTTCCCCCAATGAGACAACCTCCAGCTGTGTTAGAAAAGCTGTTACAGTGTAGACGGTTTCGCGAAACAATCCGAATCTACAATGCCCTGCTGGCTTTTACATCTATTGGGGTTAAATTAGATTATGTTGTTGTATTTGGCAAAGGACCGTTTACATTCCGTATTCAAGGGCAGACCTACCACCGCATCGGATCCCTCATTCCTAACCAAGGTGTACCACCTAAGTACCTACAGCTCTATATTTTTGATACAGCCAACGAAGTTAAGAATCGGCTCAGAGCTCTAGGACAAACAACCACTGAAGGAAAAGCCGATGAGTCCACATTAAAAGTACTAATTGAAATGATGGATGCCAACAATTGCCTAGCGAAGGTTTTTAGGCGGGCTCGAGATTTGTATGAGGCCAACGCTGGGCAAGATTTTTCAATCAGCCTAATATCTAATAAAGGGAAAGGCAAACAATATGACTTAGCTGAATCAAACGAAGTAGCTGGACTTATTGTTGGTGAAATGTCAGAAACTGTTGGTGAGAGAGATATAGTGGTCCAGTTCCAGTCATCTAATTTGAAGGAGATACGAGATGATCATCCACTATACATGAGCCTCCAATACCCAATTTTGTTCCCATATGGTGAGTATGGTTTCAATCCAGAAATTCCTTTGCATTTAGAGGAAGGCAACTCAAGGTCAAGACAATTTCTCAGTATACGCCAATATTATGCCTCCCAGATTCAAACCCGCTTAAAAGAAGGAATGACACTTATTAAGTTTGGGCGCCTCCTCCATCAATATGTTGTGGATGTATATTCTGCGATTGAAGAAGATCGTCTTCGGTGGGCAAGGAACAATCAAGATGTACTAAGGGCTGAATTGTACAGTAATGTTTGTGATGCAGTTGGTAAGAGGTTTATTCTACCACCAAGTTTCACTGGTGGGCCCCGTTATTTGATCGAGAAATATCATGACGCAATGGCGATATGCAGACACTTTGGAAATCTTGATTTATTCATCACAATGACAGCGAACCCAAATTGGAAAGAGATAAAAGATCATTTAGCAACATATGGTGGTGATAACCCCAATGATAGACCTGATATTGAGTGTCGAGTTTTCAAAATGAAATTAGACCACCTGCTAGAAGATTTTAAGAAGGGTACATTCTTCAGACCTTACACATCAGGTTAACATTTTAATTTTTAAATAAATTTTACTACTTGGCACAAATAATTACTTACGAACATTTTTATAAACAGCTCCAAAAAAGAGGTCTTTCCCATGCACATATTTTGTTGTGGTTTGGAAACTACTCAAGGACACCTAGCGCAGAAGAAGTGGACAAGATTATTTCAGCTGAGCTCCCAAATAGACATGAAGACCCCGAAGCCTATGAATTAGTAGCAAAGCACATGATACATGGCCCATGTGGATTACAAAAACCTCAATCACCATGTATGGAGAATCATGTGTACACAAAGAAATTTCCCCGCCCATATCATGAGTCTACATCAATTGATAAGTCTGGGTATATAATATATTGTCGTCGCAGGAACGAAAGAGCTTTTGTGTTAAAGGATGGCATTATATTAGATAATGTTTATGTTATCCCTCATAACATTGACATCCTTAAGAAGTATGGAGCACATATTAATGTGGAATGGTGCAATAGAACATCGGCCGTCAAGTACCTTTTCAAATATATCACAAAAGGAGTAGACAAAGCGACAATTGTGATTGAGAAAGGCAAGGAAAAAATAAAGAAACAGAGGAATGAGATACAAGAATACATTGATTGTAGATACTTATCAGCTTGCGAATCCATGTGGAGGACTTTTGCTTATTCTATACATAAACATCAACCTTCTGTAATGAAGTTGATAGTCCATTTGGAAGGTGAACATAATATCACAATCAAAGATACAGATAATCTAGGACGAGTCATACTTAAGCCCGGGATTGAGAAGACTATGTTTACCTAGTGGATGGTTTTATGCGGGATATCTGATTTCACCCGTACATTAACATATGTCCAGATTCCTGAGTTCTTCACGTGGAACAATAGCACAAAAGTATGGCCAGAGAGAAAGAGAGGAACTTCAATTGGCCGAATTGTTACAGTACATCTTGCTTCAGGAGATAGTTTCTATTTAAGAATACTAATAAACAAAGTGATGGGCCAAGAAGTTATACCGACCTAAAAACTTTTGGAGGTGTCACATACCCTGATTTCAAATCCACTTGCTGCGCACGAGGTCTTCTTGCTAATGATGATGAATGGCACGAAGGTATAACCGAAATCAACACATGGGGTACCCCTTCTCAGCTACGGGATATGTTTGTCACGTTCCTCACCTATTTTCATGTTGCTAATCCTAAAACTTTGTGGGATAAGTGCTGGAAATCTTTAAGTGAGGACATCCTCTACAAAAAGCAAAAGGCATTTAAACATAGACAACTACAGTTGATGATGCAAAGATTGAGCAATATACTTTAATTGAAGTCGAGAAGGTCTTGCGGAACCAAGAACGTTCCCTAAGTGATTTTCCAGGAATGCCGATTCCTGATCCTCGCTTACTTAAAGAGCTTGGCAATACTTTATGGAAACAAGAGCTAGAGTATAATGTCACTGAAGAGAGGAGTCGACATGACACCCAATACAACTTGCTCAACAATGAACAATTAGTCGTATATGAAGCAGTTATGGAGTCCATTCAAAATGACTATAGCAAGATTTTTTTGTATATGGAGCAGGAGGTACGGGTAAAACGTTTTTGTACCGGACAATTATTTCAAGACTACAATCAGAAAAAAAGATTGTCCTTCCGGTTGCTTCATCTGGAATAACAGCGTTACTACTACCAGGGGGCAAAACAGCACACTCACGTTTCAATATCCCTGTCGACCTAACAGCCACATCAGTTTGTCATATTACACCGAGAACTATGCTTGCAGAGTTAATAGAGAAGGCAAATTTGATCATCTGGGATGAGGCACCTATGACACATAAGCATGCTTTTGAAGCCCTAGATAAGTCTTTGAAAGACATACTTTCTGTGAATGATCCAAAAGCCAGAGCTCTCCTATTTGGCGGGAAAACAATTCTTTTAGGTGGTGATTTTAGACAAATCTTGCCAGTAATCCCACAAGGCACCAGATCTGATATAGTTTCTGCATCTATAAGTCATTCATATTTATGGGAATCATGTGAAAAATTCACCCTGAAAAAAAATATGCGTCTCAATGAAGATGAGAAAGAGTTCTCCAACTGGGTCCTCAATGTTGGTGATGGGAACCCTTGCAACGACGGGGATAATGAATATGATGAAGATGAAAAAGATCAAATCATTTTTGTTGACCCAATGTTGCTCGAGGAGATTAACGATGATCTCCTAAAGCAAATTTTAGAAACAACTTATGGGCAACTTGAAAATTGGAAAGGAAGCAAAGAAAACTATACAGAACGGGCTATAATAACACCACGAAATGAAACTGTAGATGAGATCAATGGGTACATGATATCTCAAGTTAATGGTGTTTCCAAGGAATATTTCAGCTCTGATAGTTTTGGTATAATAGATACAGACTCTGAAAACAACGAGACGTTGTATCCAGTAGAGTATTTAAACTCATTGAGATTTCCAGGACTGCCTGCTCATAAGCTGACATTAAAAATTGGTGCCCCATTCATGCTAATGAGGAATTTAAATCAAAAGAAAGGATTGTGCAATGGAACACGATTGATTGCCACCTACATAGGTGAACGTGTTATCCAAGGTAAAATAGTTACAGGCTCCAATATTGGAGACAAAGTGTTCCTACCAAGAATCATTTTATCAGAATCAGTAACTAAACATCCTTTTACCCTCGAAAGGCGACAATTCCCCATCAGGCTATGCTACGCGATGACAATTAACAAAAGTCAGGGCCAAAGTTTGAAAGGTGTGGTAGTATATTTGCCACAACCAGTGTTCACCCATGGACAACTATATGTCGGCCTTTCACGAGTCACCACCAAATCAAGTCTCAAAATAATACAAGGAAATGATCAAAAACCAGGAAAGGTTAAGAACATAGTCTACAAAGAAATCTACAATGGTCTAACAACATCACTAGGTAATCAAAAATTTGGTTACAACCCTATACGCAATCCAAAAATTGTGAGATACTATACATAATATTATCTTTCTCTCTCCCTCTCTTTTAGGCACCAGATATAATGATCATCTCGCACAAAGTCCCCAAAGCTGTCAACAAATTTCTATATCATAAAATGCAACTAACCAGTAAGTTCACCGACTTAAGATCTTCAAACTCAATAGTCTTGCTTTACTAACAAATTCTTTCATAACAATAGGTATGCCACAGTAGCAAGTCTGAATTCTACGAAACCATTTACAAGAAGTAACTCATCCATCTTATACCAATAATGTTCTTTCTTTTCTTGAAACAATTACTTTTTCAATTGTCCAACTATTTTCATTTTGGATCTGTGGAACTATTTATATTTCGTACTATCTTAGATTTTAGAACATCAAAGAAGTTTACTTCATCCTCTATATATTCGCACAAAATATTATCTTACAACCGAAATTCTATATATTTAAACCCATTAAGTATTTACTATCAAACTAACCTCATCTAAATTACAATTACAAATTACCAAACCTCTTGCTTGGGCTTCATACAACATTAATTACAAACGAAAAATCAAATCCTCCCAAAACTAAATAAACCAATGTACTCACAACCACAACTGGAAGTTCTGCTTCAAAAATCATTTTCATGAGAAAACAAACCCACACACTTCATATTACCTTAAAACGTCGTTTTACCCACAATAGTATGATATGTTACACAATTGGCCCATGAACTTCACTAGAAAATAATACATCCCACACATCCCTTACATCCTTAACGATGAAATTTTAACACTATAAATCACGAATACGTAAAGAAATTTAAAAATCATTAATCTCTCATCTTTGTTCTCAAATCTTCGACAGGGTCAAGTACACAACACCAGATCTGTGGACAAATCCATCAACTTCATGAAGGCATCTCAAAAACAGTTATTTCAGTTCGTATAAGCAGAATTTGGCCCATAAAAATCACGAAAAAAACAACAGCCACCTAAGCAGCGGCTTCATATGCTTTGACAAAAAGGCCTGCTCTTCCTCATAACCAAAATTTATTATGACAAATAAAATCACTAACTATTTCAATTCGCATACAGGGACAACTTTTAGAAGGCCGAGTTACCAAAGACATTACGAAAGATGAAATTAACGTGTTAAATGAAGGAGCTATATATGAAATTTCAAATTTTAGGGTGCTACAGAATTTTTGAGAATGCAAACTCACCCCACAACCATATATCATGGAGATCAACCATGCAACAACTCTGATAACAAAAAAGGACATTGACCCCAACTTTCCATTTTACAACTTCTCGCCAAAAAAATACAACCACCTTCTACGTTTGACCCCATCAATTACCTACCTACCAGGTAAATAACTCACATACTTTATCTCACACATTTGAAACCAATAATCTCAAACTAAATACAATTTCTATGCGTAGATGTCGTTGGACAAATACGATTGATGCAAAGACTTAACCCGCACTCTCAAACACAAACAAAAATAGTTCTTGGTCTACTATTAAACATGTAAATTAAATCCAGAAACAAATACACGTAAAACCATTTGCTCAACAATTGTAAAACTTTGTTTCAGGTCGACAATGGTTAAGCTAACCCTTTGGGGCAACCAAGCAACAATTTTTAACTTCCTACAGAGCAAAAGCAATCGGAAGTATAAAGTTGCATTGGTCACATACATTATACCAACCCTATTTAAAGGTAAAGAACACAAAAAAATTTTTGTTGTGCATACTATTTATATACTTCACTTATATAGGTAAACTACAACTCGCTTCATCACCAGCAACACGGTTTTACTTCGACCACAAAATCAAATTCATCAAACAATTCGAGGGAATGATACGACTCAGTACACATACATGAAGTCAAGGAAAACAATTCTTCTACAATCAGGAAAAAATCAAGAAAATACAATAAAAAATATTAGTAAGGTAATTTTTCTTCTGGTTCATCCCCTATATATTAATCCTGGAGCATTAGAATTTTTAAGTGTAGCCACGTGTCATCACCAGGATGATTCTCAGAATCCTTAGAAAAAAGTTGGTTCATCTAATTATAGATTATACTTTTATTAAATTAACATTCATAATGATTAGTATTGCATAAAAAAAGATATTTTACACTCTTTCCTTAAATAAAAGCTACGGAATTACCTAATATGATTACCATATATGTGACAATTAATGTTTTGAATAATAAAGATTTGATAATATATTTTGTATTCTTCATCATTTTTTAATTTATATTATAAAAAAATAAACAATCACATTAACCATATAATAAAAAATCTAATTTTTTTTTCTTACATGTTATATTATGATTTTTTTAAAACAACTATAAATTACTAAAACAGTAAAAACATTACAATCAAAATTTTGTGAACAATGTTTTTATTTTTCTGTTATAAAAAGATACAAATGATCATAATATCATATGAATATTAAGTATCATTTAATATATATTCAGATTAAATATATATATATACTTTAATATTATTTAAATTAAACTATATATCATATAAAATACATATATGTTAATTATATACTTAGATGAATCATTACAACATATTTTGGTACACACATGTCATAATAACATATTAATATACGAGCTATATATTTTAATTCTGAAATATTAAAATCTTAAAAAAATAAGTTATCAATCTTAGGTCAGTTATTGGTTTCTCAATTATTTAATATATATATATATATATTTTTTATTATTTTATAATATGTACGAGCTATATATATTAATCATGGAGCTATATATACGAGATTTTTTCGTAGTCACATATCATCACTACAATGCTTTTTAAAATCTTTTAAAAAATAAGTTAGTCCATCTAAATATATATGATACATTTTATTAAACTAATTATCATATTAGTTATTCGTGCATAAAATAATAATTTCTATTCTTTCCTTAAATAAAAGCTACGAAATTACCTAATATGATTAACAAATATGTGACAATTAATGATTTTGAATAATAAATATTTGATAACAATATATATATCTTCCATCATTTTTGTTCAATTTTATATTCTTGAAAGATATTTAAAAATCACATAAGTATATAATAAAAAAATCTTGATTTTTTTCTAAATATATTTTGATTTTTTTTTGATATAAATTACTAAGGCTGTTAAAAATCTACGATGAAATATTTTTGATCAATTGTTTAACTTTTTTTATTATAACAAGATATAAATGATCATGAAATCATGTAAATATGAAGTCATTTAATATATATATATATATACATTTATTTCAATATAGTTTAAATTAAAAAATATATATATCATATATAAAAGACATAAACATGTTAATAAAAATAATATTCATATTAATAAAAATAATATTTTTGTCACAATAAATATAAAAATGTTAATAAAATCATATGAGTATCAAGCCTCAATAAATAAATATTTATATTAAATATATTATATATCTATATCTATATCATTTGATTTTAATTATATACTATATAAAATAAATAAATGGTTTATTTTTTTATCAACAAAAAGTTTTGTAAATAAAGAGAAAGATTTTTTTTATTTATATTCTTGCTTGAATTTAATTGTATACGTAATAGCTATTCCCTCCTCAATTATTTAATATATTTATTATTGCATAATATGTAAATTAATACAAAATAAATAATATTATGTACAAATAATTTGTATATATAATTAATCTTCATTCTGCGCAAGCATGAATCTCAAATGTTATTTGATCATATCATTTCAAAAATATGATTTTTCATATCGAAGTGAGATGGTGAATTATAACATTTGAATGATATCATTGAAACCCAATGTAAATTGGGTTGACTGCTTAAAACCCCCTGTAAATATAATCACCATATCCATTCCCCCCTCAACTACCAAGCTCATGACAAATTCACCCAAACTTATGATTTCTCTTTAGATCTCCCCCTAAAGTTTTTATTTCCCCCTCTCTAATTCAATTTCAAAATCGAGACTAAAGAGAAAATAAACTGCGTTATGTAATTAACGATTGCCCATTAGGAAAGAACCCGACCAGACATTAAAAAAAGAATTCGACCCGATTTTTTTTAAAAACCCAAATCGATTTGGGATTTTTATTAGGGTTAATTTATCTTCTTCATTCAACGACACAGAGGGACCTCGAAGAAAAACTGGAAACAGAGAGAGGCGACGAGGAATTGAGAGAGAGAGAGAGAGAGAGAGAGAGAGAGAGAGAGAGAGAGAGAGAGAGAGAGAGAGAGAGAGAGAGAGAGAGAGAGAGAGAGAGAGAGAGAGAGAGAGAGAGAGAGAGAGAGAGAGAGAGAGAGAGAGAGAGAGAGAGAGAGAGAGAGTGAAAGAGAGAGAGAGAGAGTGAGAGATTGAGAGAGAGTGTGTTTGAGAGAGAGTGTGTTTGAGAAAGAGTGTGTTTGAGAGAGAGAGAGAGAGAGTGTAGTCTCTCTTTGTCTCTATCTCTCTCTTCGTCGTCGTCTCTCTCTGTTTCTCTCTGTCTCTCCAGTTTTTCTTCGGGAGTCGGAATCCTTCTGTGTCGTTGAGTGAAGAAGATAGACTAACCCCAATAAAAATCTCAAATTGATTTGATTTTTTTTTAAAAAAAATCCAGGTCGGGTTCTTTTTTAATGTCGGGTCGGGTTCTTTCCTAATGGGCAATTGATAATTACATAACGCAATTAATTTCTCTTTAATCTCGATTTTGAAATTGAATTAGAGAGAGTGGAATAAAAACTTTAGGGGGAGATCTAAAGAGAAATCATAAGTTTGGGTGGATTTGTCATGAGCTTGGTAGTTGAGGGGAGAATAGATAGAGTAATAATATTTACAAGGGATTTTAGGTAGCCAACCTATGTAAATTAAATAAGTTTTTTTTAAAATATCAACAAACACCACCCTACTCATCAACATTATATTAACGAGTCATAACTATACGTTTGGAGACTTATGACATCATGGTTGAACAATCAAAATTAATATTCAACGATAATTAGTATATTAATTTCACCCCGCGCATGCGCGCGGGTAATCATCTAGTGTTTAAATTATTCCTAAGCACTACAAATTTTTTACATGACAATCTCCTACTCAAATATTAGTTTCTTTCAACATGTTTGACCAAAAAAATACAAGTTTTCTTTCATCGTAATAAATATATATATATTAATTATTTTATTAATTGAAAATGAAATTACAGCTCCAAATATTAATTGTAAAATAAAAACTATATAATACTCACCTGTATCTCAAATATATAGTATTATTTTGTGCTTAATATTGTACGACGTCAATTTACTTTCCCTCATTGCATAAAAAATACTATTCCTCACCACCCTCAGCAACTTTCTTCTACTTTCACATGTATCAATACTAATGTAGTCACGTAGCCTTCCATATAATCTTTAAAAAATCTATTGAATAACAAACTAAAACAACCATATGTTAATGTAACGTCCTCTACTCCAGAAAAAAAAAGTTACAATTTGAACTTCACTTTCCATATATAGATCAATGCTTCAATTTATCGGTCCATACACTTACCTTCATAAACAAATTTAAATTTCACAACATATCCGCGTGTAGCGCGGACAAGAACCTAGTTGATAATAAAAATGGATTAAAACAGTATAAAAATTTGGTGTTCATACGAGAGAGGCATTAAATGGATAAGAACCAGACGCTAATTCACGTAATCGTGCAGCTTTTTGTTGTTACTTTTATATACATAAATATTTATATTACATGATTAGTGGTAAATAATTTTAACATCTACTCCTATTCCTAATTGTCTAATATCTAATCTATTAACTAGATTTCTATTTTTATCAACTATAACAAATCATAGTAGGACCACTTATAAAATTAGTTAATATGACATATTTGATTATTTATATTAATAATAAATCAACTCTAAATTTAAATTTTATCTATTCTATTAAAATAGAATCATGACCTATTGATAATTGTTGTGTCCAACTATTTTTATCCCATATAATCTATTTAAAAAATAAATCAAATATTTTGTAACTGAATAAAATAAAACAATTATATAACTGTAATTACTTTTTTTATTAATTAACACATAATTTCTAACTTTTATCTTAAGATTCTTAGTACCCAAAAATATACTATAATAGTTTTTTAAAAAAATATTTATCGACAGTTATATATATATATATATATATATAAACAAATATTCCTTATTTTAAAGTTATATTACGTGAATTGTATATTATTGACATTTATATATAATAACAAAAATTCTTCTTTTGGGGTTTATATCAAATGAGAATTATTAATCTATATGATCTTAGATTGAAATTAACTTTGATATATATATATATATATATATATATATATATATATATATATATATATATATATATATATATATATATATATATATATTAAAAAATCATTTTCACACTACAACAATATAATTTACATCACAACCCAAAAAGTTATAATTTATTCGTTGGTATATTAATTTATTCAAATTCTGAATGTCTTACAAAAACTTTAAACTTCTCAATTTACAAAGCAAATGATGTTAAAATAGGTTTTAACGGGTTTAAAGTGAACTTTTTATAGAAATAAATGTTCTTTTAAATTCATTTATTTTAACAGATTTTAAATGAGTTTTAAGTGAACTTTTAATAGAAATAAAGCTAATTTTATCTTATAATACTCTATTCAAATCCATTGTATATTATATGTATGATTCAATTTTGTTTACATTACAATATAAAAACATCTATTCTATCGAAATCCAGTTCTAATTACAACATATATATTTATTAAATTAAATAGGTAACAAAACATTTTTTAAATTTGTTATATGTTTTTATAAAAAAATCCGTAAGTTTTTTTGTCAATAATTATAACTGCTATAATTGAGTAAATACTAATAAAATATAATATGTTGCAAATTTTAAGAATAAAGTTTAATTTGTTTTATAAAATACATATAACACAAGTGTATAGCTATGCAACTTGACATATTTAATATAGTATCAAAAAATTATATTAAATTAAATTTATATTAAACACAAATAGGATTATAGAAATTAAAAACTCAAAAAAATTAAATTTCTCCAAAAAATTAAAATAAAAAGTATACCCGCCCTTTGAAAGGGCGGGACATAATCTAGTTTTTAATTATAACAAAATTCATTGAGAAAAAATCTAACAAAATCTTACTTAAAATTTTAAATATTTTTTAGAAAATAGCACATTAATAAATTTCGTAATTAGTAATATAATATTATTATAAATCAATTTTAACTAAGATTTTATTATAAAACAAAAAATAAAAATTCTATATTTTTTTTTATAAATTCTATAAATATATTATACTATATAAAACTATCAATGCTACATGAATTAAATATGATAAAAATATATTAAATAGGTAATTTAACAATTTTTAAATTTCTAAATTTTTCAATTTAATAAATTATCACTCAACATTAAAATGAGTTTAAATTCGTAAACTATATAATATTTTTATACAAAATAAATGTATTAACATAGGTTATATATATATATATATATATATATATATATATTTATCTACAACTTTTCATTTATTTTGAAACTCTCAAAAATATATATTGTTTAAAAATGTTTGTATACAAAAAAAAATATTATATAATAAAATTTTGTTCATATACTATTTAAAAATATGTTAAATGTACCACGAAAAAATTATTTATATATGTTGTAAAAAATTAAAGCAATCTAATATTTTGAATTCTTAATTTAAAAAAATAAAGATTAATATTATAACATCAAAAAAATATCCTATATCAATAAAATTTACTAAAATAATATGATAGATACTTTTATGTATAAAATTTACTAAAAAAAAAGGCTATATTATTTAAACAAAACAGTGTTTTACTTATAAATCTCGTAAAATACTAAAATCAAATATGTTAAAGTATATTTTATTATACACAACATTTAAATAGAAATAATCTTAAATATCTTCTTTTATATAAAATAAATAAAATTTAAAATATATTATATGCTAAATGTATAAATTAAAAGGAAAAAACATATTATGAAAAAGTTCTCTATTTGATTATTTCATATGATTATTTTATTGTAGCTAACTCGAAAATATATTAGTAATTAATAAAAAGTAATAACAAATTGAAATGTTTTAAAAAAATCACTATATATTAATAATATTAAATAACAAATATAAAAAAATATTATAGATTTACACAATATATAACACTAAATAGAAATTATATATTTATAACATTTGTAATAATATCTAATACATTTATAAAATAGAAAAATATCCGCACGAATGTGCGGGTTAAAATCTAGTAGTTTTTTAAAACACAGAAATGTTATAGTTCATTTGTAGTAATTTCATTTATTATTTCAAATTAGTGGTATTTTTATCAAAACTTGAATACTAATTAAAATTAAAACACTCAATTTAATATTAACCTTATACTTGTATTTTAGGTTTTGGCTTTCATATATGTAAGATTAAGAGCTCGCAGGCTTTCACGAATATTAAACATTGAAATAGAACATAATTGCAAGCACATATTTGTAATTTGTCTATGCTGACATAATGCAAAAATTAACGGACCAGGTTTGGGAATGATTGACAAGAACATTTATAAAATGAGATGAACCATGGTCTGTTATTGGAGATCTTAATGAGATAGCTGGTAATCATTAAAAAAGGACGGAACTCTGCAACATGATTGAGAATTGTGGATTGATCGAGTTCCTAATCTTGGAAAATAGCTTTTCATGGAGTGGGCAAAGAGGGGACAAGTTATTAGATGTCATTTCTATTGGAATTTATGGAATAATGATTGGCATAACCTATTCCCATGTTCACACGGCAAATATTTAATTAGATATGGTTTCCGATCATCTATAGATCCTAGCTTTGATTGTTAATATAGTTATAATATAAAAAAGCGGTTCCAGTTTGATAAAAGATGGATCGGCAAAGAAAGTGTCATGGAATCAATGGGGATAGTTTTCAAGGGATACAATCCATAATGATGTATTAATAGACAAAGTAAATAGATGCTAACACAAAATTTTGGTTTGGAGGAAGACTGATCCACCTTATGGGAATGAGAAAATAAATAATCTACAAAAGACTCCTGAGAAAATATAAAATGATTTGACAAAATCATATAAGGAAGTTATGGCGATCTCTCTGAAAGGAATTATCGTGACAAGAGAACAATATTGAGAACATAAAAATAAGAATATATGGGATAGGAAAAGAAATAGAAATACAAAATTTTACCAAGCACTCACAAAACAAAAATTCATTCAAAATGAAATTATTGGGTTGTATGATAAAGAAAGTAAAAATAAATTAAGTCACACCTATGTTACCTAAAAAAGTAAGACTCTGGTAATAAACAAATGAATTCCTTCATTTCAGGTTGGCACCGTATGAATCGCGTGATTTAGTCACACCTCTGAACTTTTACATTTTAGTCGGCCTTCTTGTCGCCACAAATAAGTCTCAACCTCTTCTCTCCTTACAAAGTGTAAACTTTATTTTCTACAAACTGACCTTTTCAAACAACTTCTTTTCTATTGGGTAACCAAAAACAAAAAAAAAAAAACGTCTTATATATATGGCATATATCATCATATCAGTATCCAAATCACTTAGAGTCTCTTACATAAACATCAATCCCAACGAATCATCTACTATAAAACCCCACTTTGAGGAAAATAATCCAAAACAATGTACTCTTCATCGTCTATATCAAAATGCGTCATTTTGATCCATGTCTTTGCCATGCAACTTCTCCTTATAAACAGCGAATTGCCCTTAAACACGACTAATGTGTATATCAACCACAAATGCTTGGTTCGTCAAGGAAAATACAAGCCGGGAAGTAAGTTCGACAAAATGTACAGCTTGGTCATGAAAAATTTCTATACCGAAAGTGCCAATAAAGAAGGTTTCAACCTTCTAGGCTCTGCTAATTTTTCCACTATCCTCCAGTGCCGCGGCGACTCCTACGGGGAAAAGTGCCGTGACTGCTTTGCCACCGCCTTAGCTGCGGTAATCTCACATCAATATTATTAATTATCTTTTTAATTTATATAAATCTGTGGACAGCGTTACGTTTTACAATCAAACAAAAAAAACTATTTTATTATATAGTTTCTCCATTCCGAAAAAAAATTGTTTTAATGTATTTATTAATTTTTATTGGTTAAAAATATGAAGAATAAATAATTATAAAAAAATAATATATTGATAACTAAACTTTTTTTTATATTTTCTTAATAAATATGAAAATCTTAAAACATGAAACATTTTGAATCGGAGAGAATATTAATCAGTCTCGTGCAACCCCGTTACTGATTGTGGCGCTGATATATTTAATATGCATATTACAGCTTCGTAGGAGATGTCCGTTGTACAAAGCGAGAATAATATGGTATGACCAATGTCTTCTCTCGATGGATACCAAATATTCTACAGGGCAGATCGATTACGACAATAATTTTTGTATATCGAACCCTAAGAAGTTAGGAGGAAATAAACTGGGGTTTATGAAGACTTGGAATATTTTAATGGACAATCTGACGACTTTAGCCACCAGAGATGATAATGAGGATAAAGGACCATCAATGTACTCTGTGGGGAAGACGAAGTTCAAGGGTGATATGATTTATGGAATGGTGCAATGTACGAAAGACATGCCCCCAAAAGCTTGTGAGGAGTGTTTGGTGTATAATAGCATTCATTTTCAAGACTGCTTGAATGATAAACGAGGTGCGAGATTTATGAGTAGAAGCTGTACTTTTAGGTTTGAGTTTTACCCTTTTATTGCCGACCAGCTCAAGAATATTTAAGGAGTTATATAAATATTTAATTTTTTGAATTTGTGTATGCGGAGGAGCACCTTCATACGTATTGCCCACACCGTATAATTCGTTGTGCTTAGCATCGGACAAACAACGGCGTTTGGCACATTGTCTTTCACCTTCACCAACGCCTTAGAGTCTCCTATCAGAAATCTTGGCTAATCAAAAACAATACACCTGGTTGCTCTGATACCAAATCAAGTAGCCAAGAACACAAACGTAATAAAACTCTTGCTTTGTTTTATTAATCTTTCTTCCTTAATTTGTTCTTCTATATTATAGATCCTCTTACATTAGATCTCTTTATATAGGTAATAGAAACTCTTAACTTATCCTATTACATGTTTATCTAGGAATCTTAGCTTTATCTTAAATCTATTAGTTATTCATCATATCTTTAGAATAACTTGCTGGTTAAGTAACTGAAGCTTATCCAACACCTTTTCATCCACCTGAAATACAATTTTTCAACAACGAGCACTGTAGTATTTTTTAGTTCTGCGTCCGCAAGGAAAGCCCCGGCTAATACTCTCAAAAATTATATGTGAGTTTACACTACATACCATCTCATGAGCTATCACGGGGCTACTGGCATTTCGACTGTTTTCTACTTCTACAGTAGCAGGCTGCATTGGCTCTCTCCCTGATCTTTGTCATACTTCTGTAGTAAATGTACCAAACATTTGAAATGGCTTTACCGTTTGAACGACCGTTAGTTCCTGCCGGTTGTCAGAAAAATAGATCATTCTCGTCTTTTTACGGACCAAGGATCCCAAAACCCTAAATCTCCCAAATTTTTAAAATTTGAATTTCAGATCGGTAAAGGTCCCCTTCCTGAAATGATTTTTGTTTTGCTATTTTGTTATCAATGTGAAAAGAGGTTTCTTGTACCCTTATTACAAATAGGACCTAACCGGGTTTGTAAAAACAAAAAGATAATCACAAATCTAACCGTGTTTGTAAATAGTCTCTAATTGTTGCCTTCATTTTTATCTTCATTTTTATAAGGTCTTCTGCAAAAACAAAAACAAAAAACAAAAAAGAAGCTCAATGTAGTTCTTTTTTATAAGGGGAATATATATGTGGGATGTTATTGGTAGATTTTGGTAGGAATAGATGCGGTTGATACAAATATTTTTGGAATAAATTTATGTCCTCAGGATACCAGAATATATAAGGATAATAATACAATGTCATTCGTACAAGGCCTCAATAGGCACATCGATTTAGTAATTTGGATGACACATTTGTGGTATGGTATTTCCATTGGAACTTTCAGATTGCCGAAGTAGACATCAAGAGCATCAACGAGACAAAATGAATTTTTTTGAGTTGGAATTGTTATGGACCAGATAGTAGTTAAACTATAAGCTATTTGAGGATAATATGGTTAAAACACAAACCAAAGATTCTATTGTTTTTTTATTTTAGACCAAGTAAAATTTTGATTTTGTACAAAGCTTTCAATTTTATTTTGGGTACATTTATTATATAGATCCCTGGGAAAAACGGAGGTTTAGACGTCGACAAAAAAAATGGAGGTCTAGCTCTGTTATTGATTCAAATTATATGGTTAGTGTTTTTTTGACGAATAATCAGATATTAAACATTGAAACAGAACATAATTGCAAGCACATATATATGTAATTTGTATATGCTGACACAATGCAAAAATTAATGGACCAGGTTTGGGAATGATTGACACGAACATTTATAAAATGAGATGAACCATAATCTGTTATTGGAGATCTTAATGAAATAACTGGTAATCATTAAAAAAGGATGGAACTCTGCAACATGATGGAGAGTTGTGGATTGATGGAGTTCTTAATCTTGGAAAATAGCTTTTCATGGAGTGGGCAAAGAGGGGACAAGTTATCAGATGTCATTTCTATTGGAATTTATGGAATAATGATTGGCATAACCTATCCCCATGTTCATATGTCAAATATTTAATTAGGTATGGTTTCCGATCATCTATAGATCCTAGCTTTGATTGATAATATAGTTATAAGGAAAAAAAGGCAGTTCCAGTTTGATAAAAGATGGATCGGCAAAGAAAGTGTCATGGAATCAATGGGGATAGTTTTCAAGGGATACAATGTATAATGCTGTATTAATAGACAGAATAAATAGATGCTGACACAAAATTTTGGTTTGGAGGAAGACGGATCCACCTTATGGGAATGAGAAAATAAATAATCTACAAAAGATTCCCAAAAAAAAAATGTAAAATGATTTGACAAAATCATATAAGGAAATTATGGCGATCTCTCTGAAATTGATTATCTTGACAGATAACAATGTTGAGAACATAAAAATAAGAATATATGGGATACAAAAATAAATAGAAATACAAAATTTTACCAAGCATTGCCAAAACAAAAAAAAACATTCAAAATGAAATTATTGGGTTGTATGATAAAGAAAATAAAAATAAATTAAGTCACACCTATGTTACCTAAAAAAGTAAGACTGGTAATAAACAAATGAATTCCTTCATTTCAGGTTGGCACCGTATGAATCGCGTGATTTAGTCACACCTCTGAACTTTTACATTTTAGTCGGCCTTCTTGTCGCCACAAATAAGTCTCAACCTCTTCTCTCCTTACAAAGTGTAAACTTTATTTTCTACAAACTGACCTTTTCAGCCAACTTCTTTTCTATTGGGTAACCAAAAAAAAACATCTTATATATATGGCATATATCATCATATCAGTATCCAAATCACTTAGAGTCTCTTACATAAACATCAATCCCAACGAATCATCTACTATAAAACCCCACTTTGAGGAAAATAATTCAAAACAATGTACTCTTCATCGTCTATATCAAAATGCGTCATTTTGATCCATGTCTTTGCCATGCAACTTCTCCTTATAAACAGCGAATTGCCCTTAAACACGACCAATGAGTATATCAACCACAAATGCTTGGTTGGTGGTGGAAAATACAAGCAGGGAAGTGAGTACGAGAAAGATTACAGTTTGACCATGAGAAATTTCTATGCCGACAGTGCCAATAAAGAAGGTTTCAACCTTCTAGGCTCTGATAATTTTTCCACTATCCTCCAGTGCCGCGGCGACTCCTACGGAGAAAAGTGCCGCGACTGCTTTGCCACCGCCTTAGCTGCGGTAATCTCACATCAATATTATTGATTATCTTTTTAATTTGTACTCCCTCCGTTTCATTATAAGTGTCACTTTAGATTTTTCCACATAGATTAAGAAAACAATTAATTTTGCATGTTTTCTATATAAAAACACAATTATCTATACACCTAACCATATTTCAACCAATAGAAAAACAAACTGCAGCATAAAATTAATAAATTTTGCATCGAAAGTCGAAAACGACATTTATTTTGTAACAAAAAAATTTCTCTAAAACGATACTTAATATGAAACGGAGGGAGTATAAATCTGTGGACAGCGTTCATTTTACAATCAAACAAAAAAAACAATTTTATTATATAGTTTCTCCATTCCGAAAAAAAAATTGTTTCAATGTATTTATTAAATTTTTATTGGTTAAAAATATGAAGAATAAATAATTATAAAAAATAATATATTGATAACTAAACTTTTTTTATATTTTCTTAATAAATATGAAAATCTTAAAACATAAAACATTTTGAATCGGAGAGAATATTAATCAGTCTCGTGCAACCCCGTTACTGATTGTGGCGCTGATATATTTAATATGCATATTACAGCTTCAGAGGAGATGTCCGTTGTACAAAGCGAGAATAATATGGTATGACCAATGTCTTCTCTCGATGGATACCAAATATTCTACAGGGCAGATCGATTACGACAATAATTTTTGTATATCGAACCCTAAGAAGTTAGAAGGAAATAAACTCGGGTTTATGAAGACTTGGAATATTTTAATGGACAATCTAACGACTTTAGCCACCAGAGTTGATAATGAGGCTAAAGGACCACCAATGTACTCTGTGGGGAAGACTAAGTTCAGGGGTGATACGATTTATGGAATGGTGCAATGTACTAAAGACATGCCCACAAAAGCTTGTGAGGAGTGTTTGGTGTATAATAGCATTCATTTTCAAGACTGCTTGAATGATAAACGAGGTGCGAGATTTATGAGTAGAAGCTGTACTTTTAGGTTTGAATTTTACCCTTTTATTGCCGACCAGCTCAAGAATATTTAAGGAGTTAAATAAATCTTTAATTTTTTGAATTTTTTTTTCAGTCAAAAGTTTATGTAACATCAAATGCAACTCTTTTCTTTTATGAATGTTTAAGGAATAAAACATCAAAATAATGACTGGATAAGAGAATGCTCGGCTATTTTGTTTCTTTATGCTTGAAAAGTTGTTTCTCTCCCCCTTTTCTCTTATTGAGAGAAGTCTTTCTTTTTTTGTGCACCGAGAGAAGTCTATTTTAATAATTTTATCAAATAGTATCTTTTAGGTTCTTTTCTCCTAGTTTTCCTCATTTTATTTTAAATTAGGAGCTTGTCCGCGATTCATGTTGGATAATGTTTTATTATTGTTTGGGATACTTTTTTATTATTGTTAAGTATAAATAATGTGGTCATTTTTATTTGTTAAGAGTATTATTTGATTTTTTTTTATTGTGTTATACACTAGTATTTGATAGGTTAATATATTATGTATTTTTTTAATAATGTGTTATTGTGTTTATAATATAAGACTTGTTAGTGGTAAAGTGAATCTCTAACTTTACATTTAGGCGTTTATTGATTCTAAGATTAACTATCGTAATATCAATTATTTTTAGTTTAAACCTTATTTTTTTAAGATGTTTTTTCCTATTTTTATATTTTGACCTCGAACCGTCACTATCTATGTTTTGTTTACTTTTTCGGTGTGTGGTGCTTATCAGCATCACCAGAAAAAGAGTTATCTTTGTACTCATGTTCTTTCACGCTTTTTTCTCCTATAAGATTATCTGATATTTAGTGTAGATGAAGTTTATGAATTCTCAATTGTGCGGTTTTTTTCTCACGGCGTGTAGTCTTACTACAAAAAAAAATATCAATATGGCTACTACATTTTGTGACTACAGCTGTAGTTGCAAGAAGTGTAATGAATTTCTCACGAAACTGTGACTCTTTTAAGATTCCATATATATAGTCACTTATAAGTTACAATATAATGACCAAATAAACAGTTGAAGTTTTAGTTCCTTTTTTTTTGTTACCCTTTTGTGACCAGGTTACAACTAATTCCTGGAAAAATACCACGAATTAGCGACTCAAGTTGTCATCACAATCACAGAGTCACAGTTGAGAAACAAATTTTCTCACTGGTTTGCGACTCTTACAAATTATATTGTTTTAAGACTGCGAAGCATGACATGAGTTGTAATGAGTTGTAAATCAGTTGTAAAACCCTTTGGTAGTTTTCAAATAGTCGCAAACAAAAAAAAAATTCACTCATTTGAGACTACACATATCTTTTTCGCTTGAAATCATAAATTAGATGTTTTGACATCTATATCTATTTATAATAATTAATAGAAGAAAAATGTAAATATTGAGTGATTTCTATCATTTTTATATGAGCACAACATAACCAAACATATTTTTTTCTCAAAAATTTTGTTTTCCCAAACATATATGTATAAGAACTATTCATATTTAGTTTGAATTTTTTTTAGTTCTCTTATTTAATAAATGAAGACGCATTACAATCATGTTGTGTATATGTCTATTTTATTTAACTGTACGTTTTGAAATGTTTGCATATGTGAAAAAAAAATATTTTAGTGTATAAGCTATAAATTAGTCACTACAGTGCTACCGCTATAACTAATTAAAGATTGAAAAAATTATCTGAAATGACTCACTTTGAAAGAATATTGTGGAACCAGTACCCTGCGAAAGGAATTTTGAAACGTCAGTTTTGCAGCACGGATTCAAATGAGATTCAATGCCAAGCTAATGGCAATTACACCAAACTTTCAATTAATAACAAGGCATTTGTTTTTCAAATTAATTAGTCTTTCCTCCCAATATACATTCTTATTTTTGTTACTCTCTTCAACTAATTTTGTGTCGTGTGCAATCCTTGTAGTTCATAAAGTTGTCTTATCTTCAAAATCTTGTTCGTCTTTCGTTGAATCATGTCGATGTCTATTGTTGTGCGTATAGATAGTATCTAGACACATATAGACAATATCTAGGTACATATAACAAATCTTGTCTCATAATGATTTCAAGATAAAAATTCATGGGTTATTACATATAGAGATATAATGTCTTCATTTCACTAAATGGGTTCAATCCCTCTAATGGGCTCTAGCCACATGATTGTTGGATGGCATAAGCAAACAACAAAAGAAAACAAGAATTTATCTTGACTCTTGGCTATCTCGTTTATCCTGATTCTCTGTGAAAACCGCGATAAAATCCCTAATTTAAACCTCTATCATGTTTTGAAAGGAAGTCATAAAAAGGAGCTGTCACCAACTTGAGTCGAACGAACTGAGACTTTTTCGAATCTCATCTCCTCTCGACTGTCTCCAACGGTTCTCCTGTAATAGGTATAACTTGGATTTCGTTTTCTTGATCCATGTTGAAGAAAATCTATCTAGTTGGTTTGTTGATGACGTTGGTTTGTAGGATTTGAAAAACGGTTAAGACTAGATGGTCAAAGCAGAAGATTAAGAATTCTAATTAAGAAACTAAAGGGAGAGACACCCCCAACTCTCCCTAAATAAGAAGAAAGAGATTCTAACTCTGTTTCTGCGAATGAGAACCTAAACCCGAACCATGTTGAAGAAGACGAAGAGGTGAATTAAGGTGAAGAACCAAAAGAAGATGACAACTCAGTTGAAGAAAGAGACGTGAACTCAGTTGAAGAAGAAGAAGCAGAAGAGGACGTTAACTCAGTTGAAGAAAGCGAATGTAAGAAGAATTCTAGTGAAGAAGAAGAAGGAGAGAAAGGATTTGAGGAGAGGTCGGGTGACGAGATTCGGGTCGTTGATGATTTCTATAACAATGAAGAAGAAGGAGATAAGGATAAGAGGAGTAGCATCTGAACCTTAAGAAACAATGGAGACACAAGGGTTCATAGTTCTATGTTACTCTCTTAGTTTGTGAAACAAATTGGTAGAACTAAGATTCCCCTTCCGTGGTAGCATTCTTTCTTAGAGTGGTGGATGATCTCAATTTAAGTAAACCATTTCCTTGGAGAAGGCTGTCTTATGAACACATGCTAAGAGAGATTTCGCACACGATGTCTCGTTTTGGAGGGATTATTAAGGAAGGTGTGATATGGCCGGTTCCAGGTCTTTGTATTCCTATGAAGTAAGTTTTATAAGTGTGATTTAGTGGCACTAGTCCTTCTAACTCTTTCACCAATTTGTAACTATATGTATCATGTGTAACTTCTAGCCTTCGAGGCAATTCAGGAATTTGGGGGAAAATTCCGAGAAATTGTTGAAGGTGTAGACTCAGAATGCCCAAGGGTGTGGAAATCAAAGTTTGGAAAAAAAAAGAAATGAAAGGATTTCCACTATCGAAAATAAATGAAATTTGGGTGTGCCTGAGGTTAGTAATCCTTCTTTGTAAATATATTTGGTTGGCTTTCTAAATTTTGTTAATCTTTATTCCTTGTTAGATGAAGGACATTGAGAGCATCTTTATTGCTTCTGCAGATGAAGAAATTGTACTAGCTCGGATGATGGAAAAAAGATGAAGTCGATGATAAGCATGACATGGTTATTTAAATTTGGATGCAGAAGCTTGGTAAAGGATATATCATAAGGACTCAAAGGTTGTTCGACGAAAAAGTGGATGTCCGAAAAGCCCTTCCCGTTGAGAATGGGAGAATAACCACCATTGGAACACTGAAGAACATGGTAATTTTATGAATTGGTAGAATGTGTTAATGGTATGAACCAAGAAATGGGAGAGTGGATGAAGAAAATTGAAGAAAAAATGGCTGAGTTTGAAGCTTATGTGAAGGAGTAATTAGATGATAGGAATGATCCTATGGAAGAAGAGGTAATAGATGAAGTGAAAGCTCATGTCGAGGAAGTAGTTGAGGACTCACCTGACCGAGTGAAGAAGAGGAAGAAAAAGGGAAAGGGTGTTAAAATGATGATTCACACACTTGATGACAACTTAAGCAGACCGATGATAAGGTTTAAGGTTTTGAATGGTAACATCAAATTGAGCGGCGCGAGACAAACAAATTGAATATTACAGTATGGTTTAACATCATTTTGTATAAAAAATGAATAATGCGTAACAACTACAGTTTGTCAAAATTAAGTGGTTCAAAATAAGTTTCAAATGGTAACCGTATATTAAACGATGCAGGACGAATGAGTTATTGATGTAAGAAATTTTTTTTAATAATTAATTTATTAATAAATAATGCACATTTAAACTTTAATTTATGTATACTATATATAAAAAATAGTAATTGTTGTGTTTGTATTGTTCTCTACACTTATAATTAAAAATAATAAAATAATTTCTATATAATAATAACCACACCGTATTAGACTCTTTTTAACTAGTTTAAGTGCTATTTTATAAAATGCAAAATATTAGCGATTAAACAAAAAAAGACGGTACATAATAAAACGTAAATAGTAACAGAAAAAACAATTTGTGCACAATTAGTAGAATGGTAAACTTTTGTACTTTATATTATGTATACTACATATATTTTATATTTCTAAAAGAAAAATATCCTAAGATAAACATAAAAAAAAAAACTGTCACCAAAATAATTTTCAAGGAGAAAAATGATCAAATTAGACTTTATAAAAGGTGTAAAATGCATTTATACCCTTTGGATTAACTAATCTAGACTTAAGGTTTAAATTTATAGGGTGGAGTTTTGGAGATAAACTTTAAAATTTTCAAAAAAACATAATAGAATTTTAAAAAAAAAAAATTGGTCGTTTTTTAAGGTCTATTTTGCGGCAAAAACTTAAAAGGTCTAGTTGAGAGATTTGTCATTTCTAAAATTACACTTTTTAATAAAACATATAGTCAATTATTTTAAACTTAATTATTTTTATTTAATAAATTAAATAAAAAGAAATGAAAAAAAGAGTTTAATATGAAAAAAAACTCACCTAATTCACCTGATTAGCTGCTTGTGTGTTTCAGGGTGTGTTTCCAACCCGCACTTCTTATTTTCTTTTTCTTTTTGTAATTATTTCTAAATTTGAAACTACTACGTGTGTTTTGTATGTGAAATTGGATGAATGGTAACACAAAATAAAATCTGAATGCGTTTAGTGCTAACCACTTAGAAACATTCAGAACCTAAGAAGCAAAAATGAAAACCTTGTAGCTAGTTTTTTTGTTGGTTATTGAGACTATGGTGAAAAAATCATAATACTGCAATGACTCTCTCGTTGTTATTTTATACTTAAAACTTATGTTGCTTGTTGTTGGTTAATGTATAACTATTTTTGTTGTTTCTTATCTCATGGGGTACTACTGGTAAAATTTAACAAGGCATAGTGAATCCTAGTGACAAGAGAACAACATTGTTAAGTCATCCATAAAAAAAACACTTGGTTTTTGTACATAAATCTTACAACAATAGCTACTATTTCTCAGATCTAGATTTGAAGTTTTTTGCAATTTGTTCGCATGTAACATATTCATCTTCCACTTATAAATTAACTTAATTTATCAAATATAAACGAAGATCGGACATCAAACAAATTACTGATGAGGCTTGAAGATATGAACAACTTATAGAAAATGATATCTAAGAGAATTGTTGAAGGTAAAATGTTTTTTTTTAATTTCTTTGAAACTAATAGTGAAATTCTCGTTAAAAAGGTTTAAATGGTAATTTCTTAAAAAGAATAGACCATTTTAACATTTTTTTCTCTGGAATGGTATCATTCTCACTTTTGTCTTTGAAAGTAGAAAATTTCAAAAGTCACCCAAAAATTTTCACTGTTAATTTTTTTTGCTATAATAAATCTATTATAATATATTAGATTATACTTATAATTGACACTTAAATATACCACTACATTTAATAATATACATACTACAAAGAAACATATTCTCATGAAATATTATATCAATCATTCATTTTTCCTTGATATTAATGACAAAAATTGGTACAAAACTTACGCACTTTCAAAATTGCACAAGATAGAAGTTGTACAAGAAAAAACTATAGTAAATAGTATATGAATTAATCTATATAAATAAACATGAATATGTTTTTTTAACAAAGTAGTCACTACTATTATTGAAATATAAAACTAAACCGACCATTATCTTTAATTAACTTGTTGCATTTTTTTCAAAAAAATATTTGTAGACCATTGTTGATACTGATCGCATATTTTCAACCAGTTTGTAGTTCTATATTGATAAATTTTATTGGTTAGGGATCAAAGAATTTAATTAAAAATCATATATTAAACTAATACAAAAAAAACAATAATACAAAATGGTGATGAATTTAATAATAATTATGAAATTAACTAAATTTTTAAATTTTTTTAGTAAAAATGAAAAAAAGATTAATATTTTAAATAAAAATATGCAAATGTTTTTATTCAGATATAATTTTATAGAAAATATAGGAAAATATATTTGATTTGTTTTAGAATAACTCAAATATTTAAACAAAAATTTATGTAACCAACTTTCTAAAGAGGTCAAAATAAAAACTCACACGTGAAAAAAAAAATATTTGACCAACTTTTTAAAAGATGGTCAAAATAAAAAAAAATAACTACTGAAATAAATCATGAATTTTGTTTAGTAGATAAACTGACTATTTGAGAAATTGTCATAATTTTTAGTCTAGTTATTTTTAATTTCATTTTTACCCTTATCTAGTTATATATTAGGATTAAAAAAAAGAAACTTGAATATTTATCCTTTAAAATAGAAAAGAAAATGAATAGAAAAATATGAGAGAATTTCAATTTTATCACAAATTTGATATCATTTTTCAAATTCACCTTTAAATGATTATCATTTTCATAAATATTCCAAAAACTAATCTAAACCTATTAAATCAATTTTAAATGTTTAAGAGTTTTTATTCTAAATTTATGAAAAACACTAATCTAACCCTAATATAGCTGGTACAACTTTGTCAGTTCAAAAATTTAGAATCCTATCATCCAATGTTAAAACAACTCAATAGTGTAGTCATAGTTGAACTAGTTTTAATACAATCATTGTAGTTAAAACAGTCGTGCCAGTAGACCTAATATCAATGTAGTTAAACTTGTAATACTCGTTAAACCACTCATTTGCAAAGAAAATACAACACACTTCAAGTGTAAAAACACACAACAACTCTTAACCTACAACAAATCTGAAACAAAAAAACAATAAAGTTGAACAAAGTGTAGTGGTTCAAACAAAAATTAAAAAAAATAAAACTATGAATGCTTGTGAATTCTCCATTGTGATGGCTTATAGATCATCTTTTGTAGTATACTCTTTTGAATCTTCTTTTACTGCAATTTTTGTGGGCTTTGCATCTACCTTTTTATTTGGCTTGGAAAGCAAAAAAAAGTGAATATGATTTTTTTCGAAACTAGTACAACTAATAAATTTATTAAAAAAAGGATTACATATTAGTCCTAATGGATCTACGGTCAAGGACACGCAAACCTCAAAAATTTTATTAACTAATAATTGTACAACTAGTATAACTAATAAAATTGTACAATTGTTTCAATTGTACCACTATATAACTAATTTAACTAATAAATTTATTTTTAAAAGTAAAATGGATCTGGTTCATATGTTGGGTAAATGAGTTTGAGTGAACTTAGATGGTTACAATGGTAAATAAATCGATTTTTTAAGTTTATTGGTTATTTACTCATTTTAACTCAAATTTAATTGAAAAGTATTATTTTATAACGTGTTTATTTTAGAAAAATTCATCCTCTTGATTACATACAAAAAGACACGTATACTAAATTTCATCATACAAAAATCACATGAATTCTCAAAGAAATAGACGAAAATGAAAAGAAGCGTTCGAAATATTAAAGGACAATTACCTCAAATAGCTATTTCTTAATTTTTTGTCACAAAAAACACTAAAAACAAAATCACCAAAAGATTGTTCGTAAAAAAGGCAAATGACTCTTCGACACACTTGCTTTATAGATATATTAATATAAATAAATAACTAAAAAATTAATAACATAAAAATATAAAATATAATATTTTTTATAGTTTCTAATTATATGTCTTCAAATACAAACTTAATGTAAAGGTGAATTTCTTTTTTGAAATTTTGTTCTTATTTTTTTTCAAATTTTCTTTTTGAATTCAAAAATGTTTTTTGAATTTTTTTTTTTTTAAAAACCCTATCCCCTAAATCTCACTCTTTAAATTTAAATCTTAAGTCTAGATTAGTTAATAACATGGATATAAGTGTATATTTATCATCTAAAAAAATGGTTTTTTTTTTTCTTCTTTGAGCTCTTTTTGTAAAGATAAACTAAAAAGAATTATCTTAGAAAATTTCTCAATATTAAAAGACCACATGAACCTCATTGTTCCTCCATTTCATTTTGATGCTTCAAAAAAGATTTTTGTATACTTCTTGGTATTATTATAATACAAGTAAAATACAAACAAAATTTTAGTTTGCAAATAATAAGTATTTTATAGAACGAATAACAAATAACACGTGAGATAAATACCAAAAAAAATGAACGGCTTGATATTTGTCTTGTTCTTGTAAGTAATTAAAATTTATTGATTTATTATTCAGCTTTCTTGTCAATGCTAAGTACTTGGCTTAAATATGGATCAAGCCACAAGTATAAGGCTAGTATAATGAATAAGTATAAGGCTAGTATAATGATGCTCGGCCCTAGACTCCCGATAGTGCATTACTATTTTCTTTTAATATACGTTGGGCCAGCTTGAGTCTCAGCCCAGATAGAAGTAGATCATCCAAAATGAGCCCACTTGGATCTTTCTCGGTTTCTCCCATAAAAGTCACAGACTCACGTGTCACGTCTTTCGAAAACAGCGTATACGCACGTGACATTGGCACCGGCCGTTTCCTTTTCACAACACACGAGACGTCTCGGACTCTTCATAACCAAATACAAAAAAATAACTCTCTCAACCTCTCTCTCTCTAACTTCTTCTCTGATCTCTCTCTCTAGTGGCAAAGTAATGGCGGATTGGGGACCTGTAGTGATCGCAGTGATACTGTTCGTGCTATTGACTCCGGGACTTCTCTTTCAGATTCCGGCGAAGGGTCGAGTCGTGGAGTTCGGGAACATGCAGACTAGCGGCGCTTCGATTCTCGTTCACTCCATCATTTTCTTCGGTCTCATCACCATCTTCACCATCGCCATTCGTCTCCATATCTATACCGGTTAATTTTACCTTACCGGTTTTATAAATTTTATTTCGTTTGTCGTTGTCTCCTTCTTACCGGTTTGTTTTAAAACTACAATTGGTCTTTGGCTTTGTTTATAACTCGCTCGCTCTCTCTGTCTGGTGTAAACATATTGGGATATGCGATTCTTAATCTGAATATGCGTTTAAGTTAATTTTCATAATCTGCCGTCTTTAATTCCGGGTTTTGGATTATTGTTATTGTAAAGTCCCGTCAATAGCTAATTGACCACGCCAGTTATCTCGGGTTGTGGTCCATTCCGTGCATAAATTTTTCAAGGTTCAAAATCATTGTTGATTGACCTTCCCAAATTTTCCTTTTGTTTTAAACTCATTATACAGTATCGCTTCTCAATAGATCACTCATCTTTTCACTATTCTATCTCAAACACGTTTAACCTTGAAATTTTAAACGGATATATAACAAAGTCAATTTTGGTGAGATAGGTAATTAAATCAAACTCTTTCCATGTATACTAGAAATTGGGATGTTACGATTTTGTTTGCCGATTAATTTAGTTATGGGTTTGTGATTGGTTTGAATTATGAATGTGTTGGGGTAGAAAGTTGAAAAAGTAATCTTGCATGAGATCGGTTAGAATACGGTTAAAGCTTAAAGATTTTGATAGATTCCTGGTTAAGCATCACTTCCGATTGGTTTTCTTCCGTATGGTTTGGTGATGAGTTTGCTTGAAATGGTTAGAGTCCGAAGTGAACAGACTTTGGTTTGTGTGTCACTATCTTTCTTGCGCTTCCTTAGGCATCATTATCCCTAGAACCTTATTAGGGGTTCTTAATTTTCTTTTTTCTTTTTTGATGCTTAATAAAAAAAAAATTTAAAAATGAACCAATCACGGGCCGCCACGTATCAGTGGGACCCGCAAACAGTGTAAGAAACTCTCTAAAACCGGTTCTTATGCCATGTTTATCCACGGTCCTTTAGGCGGGATTCTTAACTTATAATTTCACGTTATTTATTTTTTATTTATTTTTTTTCCCGTTAAGAGACGCTCTTAGATCTCTTATTTAAGAGACAGTTTTTAAGTTTTCTTAGTTAAAGTTAAGAAATATCTCTTAGAAAAACTAAGAACCCCATGTTAAGAGACATTCAATATGCTTAATAGTTTTTAAAAGCGGTTCTTGCATTGTTTATGGGTTCCACATGTTAGTGGAGCCCGCGAACAGTGCTGCTATTAGGCAGTTGATTTTTTTTTTCCTTTTTGAGTTTTATTTGCGTGATACTTAACCTTTTGATGATTTAATTAGCAGTTTATATCTATCGTCAACGATCACCTTTCTTTTTCCTTTCTAGACAACTACATTTCACCTTACTATACTGCTGAATATACATAACCACTATATACATCGTTTAATAACCACTATATACATCGTTTAAAACTTGGTTGAATAATTAGATTGTTATTCAATTAGTGTATCGTATGATTCTAAGTCTAACCAAAATGGCACAGTTGAAGAAAACAAATACTATTCATTTGATCAAAAGAAAAAAAAACAAATACGACAATTTGCCTTCTTTATGTTTATGCACCATAATTTTTAGGTAGCCATACAAAATTTTGGTAAAATTTCACACTTTTAAATTTGGAGACCATAAAATAATTTATGTATATTGATTCTGTAAAATTTGGGGGCGAAAACCATATTCTGTGATATCCTAGGCCAGTGATAAAGCTTATGCCAAGAATAAGGTTAGGTAAAATATTTGTAAACTTTAATTTGATTCGTTATCCGATTCGACTTGAACCGGAAAATATGAATATCTATAACTTTATAAAAAAAAATCAAATACTATACAATATCCGTAAAAAACTAATCACAAATACTAATATTTTAAGAATGGATATCTAATCCATTATATGCATATATATATACACATATTAAAAGAACTATATAAAATTGTGTAAATCTTATATTTTTCGTAAGTTTTACAGTATTTTCATTTACTAAATTTATTAAATTAGTTATTATCATTTTAAAAAGCAAATAACATTTTATTTTTATAGTAAAATATTAGTATTTTATACTAATATTTTAGATTATTTACTTATTTTTAATTTTATTTGTACAGATCGAATCGGATATCTAATCAAAATATTGGATATCCGGTACACCAAATATCCGAATAGCTGCGAATCAAATTGGATTGGATAATTGATTATCCTGACCAAATAGATTGGACTACGAATATCTCCAAAAACTCATACTCCCTCCGTTTCAAATTAGATGATGTTTTAGGAGGTTTATGTTGTTTCAAAATATGATGTTTTGAGATTTTTAGGTAATTTTAAAAGTTTTAAGATTAGATATAACTTTATTAAAAATTGTTCAACCAATAAAATTTTATAGTCTTTTTTATAATTGGTTGAATGATTTTAAAAGTATATTTTTAAAAGTAGTTTCTAGATAAATGTAAATCTCTTAATCTTCGTGCATTAATCCAAAACATTATCTATTACTACATTTGTGCTTACCCCTAGCCAAGACCGAAAATCTGCCCGTACGGTTTCTCATTCAACAAGCTCCGTCACAAAAATAGGACACACACTTTAATGTCTAGACACAATGGAAACGTTATGTTTCAAGATGGTTATGAAATCTACAGAGGATGGTGAAAACTCAACCGGATACCAATTTCAGAAAGAACTCAGAACATACCAAGTAAACCAACTTGTTTTATTAAGAATCTTTTAAACAATCTATCAAGATCTGTTTAATCCGTTTTACTCAACGTCTTACAAGACTTGACACGGACCAATCCTTAATCTATCAAAAACACAGAGAGATCGAGTTCAGAACAACCTCTTGAACTTGATAATGATATATTTCCCCAAAAGACCTACCTAGGTTAATCAACCTAGACGTCTATATATACTCATCATCGGATATCTCATGATCAACACAAATCTATCCAAAATCTTCTCAGTCGTTATCTAGAAGATCCTCCCAGATTCTCGGAACTCTATCTTCAGCTATAGATTCCTTTTTCCGAATATCCTCCTTGTGTAACTCACACCAGCTAGTGAGTTACTCACAAGTTCTTCTCACACCGTCTTCACTTTGCGTGACACATCTCTTGACTTGTGTAACACCATGAGATATATGCTCAACCAGTGAGCTTACATTCTCCCCCTTTTTATCTTAATGTGACAACTCAAGCACCTGTACAAAAACCTCAACAGACACTCCATTGCACAAAGAGAAATCACGAAATATGATATAATTCAAAAGAAGTTTCCTTGAATAACCAGAAGAAAAGAGTACAATTGCAACAGTTCTGTGAAACAATGAAAAGAAACAATCAAGACAATTCTATCACCCTGACTGTTACTACTCATCATCATCATCACTGTCAACAACATGCACCGGTACTTCATCACCATCCTCATATTCTCCCCCTGCTTGAGTGCACAATTAGATAAAAAATATGAAGATAGAATAATTAAAGGTTAGAAACACTTACTCCGACTTCGAAGCTGAATGGTCCGTAGCAATTCAATGACTTTCTGCAGATCCTCAGCAAGCTTTGGTGGTTGCCGAACTCCCCCAATCCCTCTGCCCGCCTTGCAATCTTTGATCAGAATAGTGGGGTGACCTGTGACATCTTGATCCCCTTCCCGAGTTGGAACACTGCGCTGAGAGTGTAGGAGCTGTTGAATGAGAGTCGGAAACCCTATCCTCCGTTGAGCATCATCAGCCGTACTGGCCATAGCCAAAAGTTGCTCATACACGATGATGCCAAAATCAGGCCTTTTCTTATGATGAAGAGCATACAGATACTTCAGTCGATCAGGATTCATGTTAGTGTTATTCACCGTTGGCATCCAATTCGAACAACACAGCTTGTACAAGACCTGATTTGTAGCTGTGAGAAACTTTGAGCACATGCCTTCCCACCTTCGATGATGTCCACTCGTGAGAAAGGACACAACTTTATCAAGATTCTCAGAGTACATATCATAGTCACAGTCACCAGGAGAAAGCTCATAGAGAAGATCTATGATACTTGGAGAGACCTCATACATATCACCACGCACATACACCAAAACTCCTCCAGTAATCTCTCTAGCATCACCAAGATTTGCCAAAAACTCCCAGATGAGATTAGGCACAAACGGATCAGCATCTATGACAGTATATATCATATCGGCATTGACAACAACCTCCTTAACATCCTGAAGATTCTCAACATCCAACGGAAGATACTTCTGAAGAATGAATTTCTTGTTCTTGAATTTGAGATACCTGTCATATGCTGCTTCCGTGATGAACTTGGAACTGTAAGGTGCCGATAAAGGTTTGAACATCTCCGGTTGTGATTGCAGAGTCTCAGCAAATCGCTGTCGATGAGCCTCGTATCGTGGGCCTTTAGGTTGAACAGTGAGATGAGTGCCAGAGGTGTGATGATGGCTTGATCCACCAGTTTCATAGCGAGATCTCTTCTTAGTGCTGCGAGACTCCTGATCTGGAGAGCTTGAGACAGGATCTTGGGAAGAGGATGACCCGAACTTCTGTGATCTTGTACGCCGATGCATGTTTGCCGAAATGAGTTGAGAGAGACAAAGCCTAAACCTTTCGTGACACACGATGATTAATAAATAAAAGAGTAAGCCCAATCAAATGAGTTAACTTTATCCCTAAAAAGCCCAAGTGAAAGTTTCAAGTGATTTTATCCAGTAAGAACCCATGCATCAGCATCCCAAGCACTAGACATATTTGCAAGGAATCGGTAAGTTAATTGTGTCAACATGGCACATAAGCATCACTAGATATTTACAATTTTACTCAGTTCAGTGCTGAAACAATGATCTTGGAATGAAAGAAAGAGTTCTTCAGTATACTTACCCCACATCATAGTCACATATGAATTAAACCAATGGATTAACTCTAATCTGTAGCTATTTCTCAGCCGAGTAGCTGTCACAGATTGCTTTTCCTAAGAAGAGTTACACACAAACATAGAGGTGTAACACAGTCACATCACTTTTGGTGTTCACTTCTTCCTCTTCAGTGAATCTTTTATGCCTTCTTCTTTCAAATGCTCATTCCACAGAAAACACAAGATGTTTTCTGCCCATTCAAAACAGTGATCAACACCAGATTCAAAGTGGGGTAACACCCTGATCCAGGATGAATGTTTATCATGCTAGGCCTTTTCCCCCCTTTTTTTTTAAAAAAAAACATCAGAAACTGGAATTGTTTCTGCCCTATCAAGACAGTGATCGACACCAGATTCAAAGTGGGGTGACACCCTGATCCAGGACGAGTGTCCATCACGTTGGGCCTTCTCGCACACAACAATTGTGTTACTCTCACTTGCTTATGTGTTACTTTATCCAATCCAGACAGTGATCAGTACTCAGGTCGAAAATGTGGTTGCATCCTGACCCAAGATGAGTGTCTTTCTTAATAGGATTATGTGACTGTGGAACCACAATGTAGTTTGAACCTTTTTCCTAGGAAAAGAAACAAAATCAGTGACATGATATGTGATTATTCAACCTAGAACTCACCTTTGATTTCAAACACACTTTGTACTCAGGACTGTAGATCTACAATTCCCAGAGCCTTTCGGAGACCCAAAAAGCAATTGAAATCGAGAGGCTTAGTAAAAATGTCAGCTAGTTGATTTTCAGATGAGACATGTTCAATGACAACAAGTTTTAACTCAACCAACTCCCTCACAAAGTGGTGTCGAAGGTCAACATGCTTTGTACGGGAGTGTTGAACAGGGTTCTTAGACAGATTTATGGCACTCATATTATCACAATGGACTGATAAGGGTTCAGAATTGATACCATAGTCCACAAGCATTTGTCTCATCCAAAGAAGTTGTGTACAGCAGCTCCCAAGGGCAATGTACTCAGCTTCAGCTGTAGACAAGGAAACACAGTTTTGCTTCTTACTGTGCCATGACACTAAGTTGTTCCCAAGGAAAAAACAGCCACCAGACGTACTCCTTCGATCATCAACACACCCGGCTCAATCTGCATCGCAATAACCTGCAAGATTCACATTAGTTTCAAATGTATAGTGAAGTCCAAACTCCAATGTACCCTTCACATATTTGATCACACGTTTCACAGTTTTCATGTGTGATTCTTTTGGTGAGGATTGGTAGCGAGCACATATACCAACGCTGAGACACAAATCAGGACGACTCGCCGTGAGATAGAGCAGACTTCCAATCATGGCTCTATAGAGTTTCTCGTCAACTTTCTTCCCTTCTTCGTCCCGTGAGAGTTTTGAGGTTGTGCTCATTGGCGTTCTTGAGGTTTTGCTAGTTTGCATACCAAACCTTTTCACCAAATTCTTGGCGTAAGTACTCTGTGAGATAAAGATTCCATCTGTCATTTGTCTGATCTGCAAGCCAAGGAAGTAGTTCAACTCACCGACCATACTCATCTCAAATTCCTTGGTCATCGTTTTGACAAACTCATCAACCAAGTCCTTTGATGTACTCCCAAATATGATGTCGTCGACATAGACTTGAACAACCAGCAAATCCCCATCAAGGTGTTGTGTGAATAGAGTTTTATCAACTCCTCCTCTCTTGAATTTGGCTGAGATCAGGAACTGCGTTAGTCTCTCATACCAAGCTCTTGGAGCCTGTTTAAGACCGTAGAGGGCTCTCTTAAGTCTATAAACATGATTCGGAGAATGTGGATCCTCAAATCCTTTTGGTTGGGCCACATAAACTTCTTCTTGCAGTAAGCCATTGAGAAAGGCACTCTTGACATCCATCTGGTACAGTTTGATTCGAAGTTTGCAAGCTAGTCCAAACAAGAGTCTGATTGATTCAAGACGAGCAACAGGAGCAAATGTTTCATCAAAGTCCACCCCCTCAATTTGAGAGTATCCTTGACCAACAAGTCTTGATTTGTTTCTGATTACATTTCCATGCTCATCTGTCTTATTCTTGTATATCCATTTGGTTCCTACCACATTTACATCATCAGGTTTTGGAACCAGATCCCAGACTTGAAGTCTCACAAACGGTTTCATCTCTTCTTGCATTGATGCTGTCCAGAATTCATCATTTAGAGCCTCTTGAATGTTTCGTGGTTCAATCTGAGAAATGAAACACTCATGTTTAGCGAGTTCTGAGACAAAGCATGCAAGCTTCACCATCTCCTTGAAGTCAATGTGTTTCTTGCGAGTTACCCTCTCATCGAACAGTCCCCCAATCACGTCACTTGAAGAATGGTTTTTGTGAACTTTAACACTTTCGGACTGTCTTTCAGGTTCATCTGCCTCAGCTTCCCCGGTAGAATCATGAGAACCCTCCTCTTCATGTGATATCTCCTGTGTAACACTGACATTCCTTTGTGTAGCACTGTCCTGGTAGAATCCAACTAGATCATCAAACACCACATTCACTTTGTCATCAATCGTCTTGGTTCTTGAGTTGTACACCCGAAATGCACTACTATTTGTGGAATAACCAAGAAACATGCCCACATCACTCCTTGCATCGAACTTTCCAAGATGATCCTTATCATTGAGAATGTAACACAAGCATCCAAACACATGGCAGTAGCTGAGGTTTGGAGTCTTTCCTTTGAAAATCTGATAAGGAGTAGTCTTGGTCTTGGGTTTCACATAAACTCGATTGACGATATAGCAAGCTGTGTTAATTGCTTCAGCCCAGTATAGAGATGGTACATGATTTCCAGCCAGCATGGCTCTTGCCATTTCCTGCAATGTTCTGTTCTTCCGTTCAACAACTCCATTTTGTTGAGGAGTTCTTGGAGCAGTATATTGATGTTGAATGCCCTGGTTTTGACAAAATTCATCGAACAACTCGTTTTGGAATTCACCACCATGGTCACTTCTTATTTGAACAATTCCACCTTTTTCTTGCTTAAGTTGTAATGCCAGAATTCTGAAGCTCTCAATTGCATCCGATTTGTTCTTCAGAAACCTCACCCATGTATACCTAGAAAAATCATCCACTAACACAAAAATATATCGCTTTCCAGCAATACTTTCAGGTGAGATTGGACCCATAAGGTCCATATGAACAAGTTCAAGAATTTGTTTTGAGTTAAACTGAGATACCTGTTTGTGTTGAACCTTGATTTGTTTTCCCTGGCAGCAGGCACCACATATGGAACTTGTATGATCTTCAAGATTTGGCACTCCCCGCACAACTTCAGCACGCACCAGTCTTGACAAGCCATGAATGTTCATGTGACCAAGTTTTCTATGCCACAGATCAGTTTGGGAATCTCTTGAAGATAAGCATTGTTCAGAGGATTTCCACATGTAGCAGTTGTTAGAGGAACGGAGACCACTCAACACAATGTTCCCTTCATGATCCACAGCTTGGCATTCTTTACTATTAAAGCTGACTTGCAATCCTTCATCACATAACTGACTGACACTGATGAGATTAGCCTTGAGATTCTCCACATAGTAGACATTTGCGAGACGAGGTAAATCCACTCTCTCCATGACTCCTACTCCACGTATTCTACCTTGTCCTCCATCACCAAAAGTAACTTTACCTCCACGAAGATTTTCGAGTTTACTCAAACACTCTCGATTTCCTGTCATGTGCCTTGAACATCCACTGTCAAAGTACCATGGAATGTCATTCTGGTTACTACTTTCTGCGGTAGTGTAAGCAACTCTTGCTACTAAATTAGTAGCTTTCTCAGAAACTTCATCTTTAGACATATGTGACACAGGCTTATCGATGTGTGACACTTCTTTGGTGTCTTGAATCAGCTTGCTTTTGATTGCCACGTCGCATTCAATTTCTTTCCCTGATCTTTGAGTTACCTTTGACGATTTCTCATGTTTATGTTGAGAATGAGATCTGTTTCTGAATGTTGGATAAAGATCTGTCTTGGAAATCCATACACAGCCGATCCTACTTGGTTCAATAAAACACTTATGCAAGCTCCATGCTCGTTGGTACTGACTCCTGCGAAAGTTGCAACGAGATACCTTGTGTCCTGGCTTTCCACAGAAGTGACAACCATTTTGCTTGAAAGATGATGGCTTGCCTTTAGGTCTCACATTTGACTTTTCACCGTGAGAGTTGATACTCAAATTGTAAGTGTTGGAGTGAGTCACACCTTTGACAAACTTGACCTCTGTTGTTAACTCATCATTCGGAATGCGAGTTCCTTGATATCCCAACCCAACAGAATATCTTGGATTTTCTCCAAGAGACAAGATGTGATCCAAAGTGTCTGATCCGGTGTTAAGCATTCTTAACTTTTTATAGTTCTCACTCAGCTCTCTTTGTAAAAGTTGACTTTTCTCAATCTCATCATTCAATAACCGCCTTGTTTGATCATACCTTGTTTCTAAACTCTTTAAATTGTATGATTGCTGAGATATTGTCTCTTCCAACTGCTGCAGATTTACCATTTTTTCATCCTTTGGTGACTTAACTTCTGTCTTTCCTTCACCAGTAGGTTGCTCAAGTTCTAGTATGTTCACTTGTGCCTTGAGCATCGCCTTATCTTTGATTAACTGCAGATTTTCAAGACTAAGCTCAGTAAATTTATCAAACAAACTGCGATACTCTTCCTTTAACTTCGTTGTATCTTTCTCATGGTTCTCCTCTGAGTCTGTATCTGAATCAGAACTGATATGAGAGTCGTCATGTCCGACTAATGCCATGAAGTTCAGCAGTAGACCCTCATTATCACTATTGTCTTCAGATTCTGTATCACTGAAACATACAAGAGACTTATCCTTCTTCAGATTGTTAGGGCACTCACTTCTAGTATGGCCAAACCCCTTGCACTCAATGCACTTAAGCTCTTTCCTCTTAGCTAGTGGACACTCATTCTTAAAATGACCATAGCCTTCGCACTCATGACATTGCAGCTCTTTCTTCCGATTCCCTTTTCCTGAGTCACTTCTACTAGCATTGCGATCATTTTCTCTGGTGTGAGCTCGATTATTGTTACGATTTTGTCCCTTCTCCACGCGTTTGATCATTTGTTGAAATTTCTTGCCATAAGACTCATGTTTTCTTCGATACGTTTGATTTGATCTCCTTCTTCCTTTTCTGCTGAAAAAGCTATTCCACTCTTTCCTTTAGTTGTTTCTTCAACATGTTCAAGATCATGAACTTTTAGGATACCAGCAAGTTGATCAAACTTCATTTCATCAGTGTTTACAGCAATTTTCAGAACCGCCTTGTATGCTTCAAATCTTGGAGGCAAGCACCGTAACACTTTCTTGACCAGTTTCTTCTCATTATACTTTTTTCCAAGAACCGAAGCTTCGTTAGCTATTGAACTGATTTTAGATATGAAGCTCCCGATTGATTCATCATCCTCCATCCGCAAACTTTCGAATTTTGATGCAAGATGATCGATTCTTGTTCGTCTCACACTCGTATCTCCTTCAAAATGATTGACAAGTGTTTCCCAAGCCTCCTTGGCAGATTCACATCCTTGTATAATTTTAAACTGATCCAGATCAACAGCTGAAAAGATGGTGGTAAGAGCTTTGGAATTGAATTTTGATGCAGCTTTATCAGAGTCAGTCCACCTCTCTTTGGGCTTTGGCACCACACTTTTATCTTCCAGAATAGTGGTTGGTGCTGTCCATCCTTGCTCAACAGCAGTCCAAGCATCTTCATCAATACCCCTTATGATATGTCGCATCCTCGCCTTCCAATGTCCAAAGTTCCCTTCGTCCAGCATGACTGGTTTTTGTAAAGCCACAAGTTCTTTCATGGTTTCCATGATTAATGCAGGATCTCAACCTGTAAGTAGACTACTTGTCTACAGAGGTGACCTTGCTCTGATACCAAATGAAAACTCAACCGGATACCAATTTCAGAAAGAACTCAGAACATACCAAGTAAACCAACTTGTTTTATTAAGAATCTTTTAAACAATCTATCGAGATCTGTTTAATCCGTTTTACTCAACGTCTTACAAGACTTGACACGGACCAATCCTTAATCTATCAAAAACACAGAGAGATCGAGTTCAGAACAACCTCTTGAACTTGATAATGATATATTTCCCCAAAAGACCTACCTAGGTTAATCAACCTAGACGTCTATATATACTCATCATCGGATATCTCATGATCAACACAAATCTATCCAAAATCTTCTCAGTCGTTATCTAGAAGATCCTCCCAGATTCTCGGAACTCTATCTTCAGCTATAGATTCCTTTTTCCGAATATCCTCCTTGTGTAACTCACACCAGCTAGTGAGTTACTCACAAGTTCTTCTCACACCGTCTTCACTTTGCGTGACACATCTCTTGACTTGTGTAACACCATGAGATATATGCTCAACCAGTGAGCTTACAGATGGTGCTAAGAAAAAAAAACAGAATGTAGTTGATATAGAGTTTTGGAATATCTTCCTCTCTCTACCTTTTCTCTTTGGTAGCTTAATCGTCTAAGTCGATTTCCTTCGGTGTGCGGTCGTTCATGCGTCACCACCAATGACTCCTCTTCCTCCTTTCTTGTTTTCCTCTTTGCTTCTTCCTCTCCCTTTTGCCTCCATTCCATTTTTTCGAAATCCTAGAGCTGTCGATGAATCGAAGCTCTCCATTTATGGGACCCAGTGACGGTACTTCATGCAGCTGGCTTGCTTTGGTGTTTAGACAAAGTCTGCGAGTCAAGGAAGAGGAAGGACTCGGTGTTTCGGGAGGTGAAGATCGAGTCAACAGCTTTTAGATCAATCTTTTTAATTAAATCGGATGGTTTATTTTTTTTCAACCAAAACCAGTTCAATTAATTTAGTCGTGCATTTACCTTAAACCTAATTATTTATATCTTCTCTTCCCCTCCTTTGTGAAGATACGGCAGCCACCATCAAAAAGAAAAGTTGAGAGATCTTGCTTGCACCATTCCCTTGTGATATCTCTCTCTCCTCCCTTAGTTGTCTCTCTCTATCTCTACATATTGCCCTTATCTTTAATTCTTGTTCATGAGCACGTTCATTTTCCATTTGAGAAGACGAGACGCAGCCACCACCATTGTTCACCACCGTCATGAATCACCAGTGTGGTGTTTCATCCATGGCGTTGACGTTACCTATTGGAGCCGTGAGATGGGAACACGACCAAGCGCATGAGAGGAGGTGAAGACGGTGCCGCCGTACCTCCACCATGACTCACCGCTTGGAGTTGTTGCGGTGCACCAGAGTTTCATTCTGTCATCATCCGTACCGTAAGCTGTGGGAGACGCTGCCATGATGATGGAGCCGAGAGTTACAATCGTGTATCCAACTCTTGAGGTCTAAGTGATTGTTTCCCCTTTCTTGTGCATCAAGTAATCATTACCTAAACCCTAGATTAATTATATTTTAACCATGTCTCGTAGTGTTTTCTCTATGTTCTTTTCCGTGTGTTGTTGGTGGGATCGAGACCCATGGTGAACCTAAGTTTCCTTGGTGATCAAGTCACCTCATTATATTCATGATCTTTGATGAGAGTTTATTCCGTAAATCTCATACCAATGTAGAATTCTTTCTATTAGATTTCGAAACGTGATCCGTCTGTTTGAATTGAGTCATGTCTACTAATTTGTTAATTCATTGTAAACTGGATCTAGGGATCTAGAGGATTCAATTGTTGATTGGATTGTGTAATGCTAAGTGATGCTATATATATGTACGTATACATAATTATGAGTAGGGAATTGTGAGTAGAGCGTGAGTTCAAAGATGTCTGAGCTTCGACGCTACGATGGACGGCGTGATTTCAGAGACGTTTGAGTTTCGGCGCTACTTTGTGGGGCGTGATGCAGAGATGTTTGCATTTAACGCTACGATGGGCAGGGGTACAGAGACATATTGTACTAGCGATGCTTCGTGTATATATATATATATATCCGTATAGCGAGAATGCGGGGTGCATAGAATATCTATGTGTTATCCTTGCATTGTTTGTTTGTGTGATGTTCTAGGCTCATGTTTGTTTATATTAGAACTAAACTTTCATAATGGGTACTCAAGTCAGTGTTTTGCGTGTCTAGCATCCCATATCTTACTGAGTGACTTCCCTGTTACTCACCCTCTTTTTTCCCCTTGCAGGTGAACATGACGATAGTCGGATATCTGGATAGTGTGGTGTCTTTGGGATCTTTATATCTTATTTCGGTTTTCTTTGACATTTCGATTTGTATTATTTCAGTTTCTAAACTTGAAAATGATTTATCACGCTTTTATTTTATTAAATGATTTAATATTTTATTTGATTTTTATAAATCGGTTTAATTTGATATTTTACCGGTAGTAGCACGTTGTTCTCAAGAGAGGAAGAGACATTGTTACCGTTTTTACTCGGTTTTTATCCAATCGGTGGCGTGTGGTGTCGGTAAAGCTCCTCCGACTTCAATTGCTTGTCAATCTCCGAGTCGCGGTGGTGTTCGGCGATCTCTCTCCACATTGGTTTGTCAGTGTGGAGAACCCTTTTTTGCTCTCAAGGCGGACCTCGAGGGATTCTTCCTTCAAGGCACGCGACGGGTTACTATTTTGGTAGCACCAGTTGGTGTTCCCCGACAGCGTGTGTGGCTTTAAGGTTCTGCTCCCAGCCCGTGGAGTTGTTTGGCGTCGGTAGACCTTGATGCTTCTCTGTTCTTTGTCCTCTATCAATCTTTGGATTAGTCAGTGATGTCCCTTGGATAGCGCTATCCTAGTGTCTTGGGTTTTTTGGTATTGGTCTTCTCTTCGATTGGTCTCCTTTCTATCGCCGGTGATCTCTTCATGTATCAAAAAAGAACCTATTTCTAATTATTTGAGATGGAACAAGAGTGAAGTGTGTGGGCTTTGGGGTCACCGAAGTCTCTTTCTCTCCTCCGCGAGGCTCCGCTTGGTTGTCCTAGATAGGGTGACTGCATTTCTTTTTTGTAGATGCCTCTCATCATCAACAAAGCAGCTTCCTTTTCATCCCACCTTGTCTTATTGGATACAAAATCATCTGGTATGGTTTCTTATCCTACTGTCCTTCTATTGTGGCTTAAGAGATCAACAGATGCATTTGTCGTTGTGAAATGAACTCTTTGGGTCATTACTCGGATTATCCAACCAAGCAAGAAGTGAAGAAGAAGATGTGTGATCCGTGGTTTTGTAAACAACCTAACTGTGTCGTCTTACGGATTTGGAGCTAATTGGTGTTATTTTATTCAGTTATGCGTTTGTAATCGTTTTTTTACGACAACTGCGTTTGTAATCGGTTTTTATGACTTTTTGAGATTTAAGTAGAATTAAAGTTTGTGGAAACCTCTTTGATCTAGTGGTTTGACCAATGGTTCAATAATGCTTCTACATAGGAGATATGAGTTTTGCATCTCAAAGAATGTGGACTTATGTAAATTAATGGAAAAAAGACTTACAAGAGATCTGCAATATGGCGCACCGAGTACCATCAAAAGTGGATCCCATAGGAGTGGTTAAGGTGATGCAGGCAAACGTGAATCCTCATAAGGCAAATAGAATTGTCAGCTTTCGAATCGTCTGTAATATTTTTTATAGTTTGTAATAATATAATTATCCAGCGTTAAAAAATTGAATAAAAATATATACTAAAAGAAAAAGAAAAAGAACTGAATGTAGTATATAATCGAGACCCAAAACTTAACTAAAATATAAAAATAATTCTTCTCGTTTGGTATGGTTGACAAAAAGAAATCCTTAGCGTTTGGGCTCTGTGAATTGTAGAAACGTATAAAGGCTTGAAAGAACTAATGGGCTTTAGATTCTCTTCATCAGATCGAAAGTCAAGAAGTCGTGACATGTATCATATACGGCAACATAGTATTGAATAAATAGTACGAGGCAACCCAACTTCTAACGGTAAAAGTGATTACGCGTGTGCAAAACGCGCTTCACTAGCGCATCAATGCCACGACGATCAAATCAAAGCCTTGGAACACACAAAAATTGTCCTTGTTAACTGTACTGTGGGAAAACAATGTTTTGCAGACTCCAACAAGTAATAAGAATCGATACAAAAAAATTACGATTCTGAGAGCAGGATTAACCGGGGTCTATTAAGGTAGAGTTTTTAACTTTTCTAAGAGACGTATCTTAATTTTAACTAAGAAAATCTAAGAACCGTCTCTTAAATAAGAACCATAAAAACCGTCTCTTAGCAGAAAAAATGTAAAAAAAAAAAAAAAATTAAAACAACAAATTTTACGTTAAGAACCCACGTTAAGAGATTCAGATTAATTATGGCCTGATGTCAGTAAAAAAAGTTTTTATGCCACACAACGCAAGGGAAAGGTAAAAAAGGTTAGAGTCTCCGTTACTTTAACAATCTTTAGTCTTCCAGACAATATTTCACTAAGAAATTTGTATATATGTCACTACTATAAGCATTCTAAATAATAAATGATAATATAATTAACTAAAAAATGTGATATAGATACTTCTTAATTATAATATAGCTTAAAATTAGTTATGATAGAATTCAACTATAAATATAAATATAAAAATATGAAATAATACTAATAAATATATAATCATTACCATAGCTATATAATATAAATAAAAGAATTTATATATTAGATGTGATTTATTATTAACTTGCAAACTAAACAAATTAATAATAAAAAAAACTAAAAATATTCATTCTTTTATTATTATATTTTCAATGCATAATTTAGAATTATAAATTATACGATGTAATTTTATTATATTTAAGTTTTATGAATAAATACTTTCTATATTTTTATGATTTTATTAAATATATATAGTATTATAATTCATATAAAATAATAAAATATAGATAAACATTTAAATAGTTTTTATAATACTTTATTCTACAAAGAATACTTATGTACAAACTACATATATTTTATATCTATAAAATTTTATCTACTTTACAAAAAGTATTTTTAAATATATACTATTACTTTTAAATAATTATATTACTAATTTTAAGAAATCTCATATATATTATTTACTAATTTATTGTAAATCTATTATCACTATTAGAAGAAAATGATGATATAAATTATTTAAAATGTGATATACTATACTTTGCTATAATACACTAATAAAATGATGTATAAATTTATTGTTTTAGAAAAAAGTAAAAGAAGTTTTATTTATATAAAATAAATTTCAGTGAAGATTAAATATTCCAAAAACTAAATAAAATTTCAATTACTAGTGATTACTTTACATTTTTTTTTAAAAAAATTTAAATAAAACATAAAAATGTATAAAAAATATCTTTTAAATCATTATATCTAGGCATGGTGCAGGAAAATCCAGTAATAAACAATAAACGGTCAAAAAATCTAAAAAGTGTATGGTAAGGATTGATGACAGTAAATATTCAGATGTGTCAGTTTCTAGTCTTGACTATTCTCTCTCATCTCTTATTGACTTTATCTTTTTACTTTTTAAAAGAAAAAAAATCTCTGAAAGGAAAAGTAATAAAAATAATAACTGTATTTTATTCCCTTTTAAATTTGGCTTCAACCCTAAAGTCAGTGAGCAGAGAAGAGAAGAGAAGAGAGGTTCCGTCTTTTTACGGACAGACACTGTGTATCGCCGGCTCCGTCAGCATCATCGTCATCTTCTTCTTCCTGTAAGTTTCTGCGGTACGGTTAACTATTTTATTACTTTCAATCTGCATTCGTGACAAAACAGATAATCGCTTTTCAGATCGATCTCCCTCTACTCATTTACCTTCCTCTTTAATTACAAACACATATTCATAATCTCAAACATGCAATTCACTTATCGCAACAGTGTAAAGAAAATAAAACTTTAATTAAAAAAAACAGAATCATCTTTAGAGGAAAAAGGTAATGGAAAGGAGCTGCATTGTTGAAAATTCAAAAGCAGATCAGATTCTTTTTTGTAGTTATTGATAATTTGATTTCATATTTTTTCTTGCAAGAAAAATTGTAATCTTATACCAAAAGAACAAGATGGGGAGCACGGTGATTTTGAGTTCAGACGAAGAAGATTCAGACATAAGTGATTCCGAGATGGAAGAGTATGGAGAAAAGATCTACCTATCTCTCAAAAGCGGTAAGCTCAATGTCAAACTCTCTCCTCATGCTTTCACGTGTCCGTACTGTCCGAACAAGAAGAAAGCGAGTTTCCAGTACAAGGATCTCCTCCAACATGCATCTGGAGTTGGTAATAGCAACTCCGACAAAAGAACCGCCAAGGAGAAAGCTAGTCACATTGCTCTTGCCAAATACCTCCAAGAAGATCTTGCTGACTCACAAGGTGAGCCTTCATCTAAGCGAAGGAAGACTGGTGATCCAATTCAAGATTGTGACCAGGACGAGAAGCTCGTGTGTCCTTGGAAAGGTACACACTTACTAGACTCTAAAGAAAAGTCACTTTTGTAGCTTATCTTGAGGATGTTTTATTGGTTCTTGACGTGTCTGAAACAGGTGTTGTGGTTAATATTCCAACTACAAAGACACCAAATGGTCGAACCGCGGGTGAGAGTGGGTCTAAGCTAAGAGATGAGTACATTCAAAGAGGGTTTAATCCCACTAGAGTTCGTACTTTATGGAACCACTGGGGGTTTTCAGGAACAGCCATTGTGGAGTTCAACAAAGACTGGAATGGACTTCACAATGCTCTTCTCTTCGACAAGGCTTATCTTGTAGATGGTCATGGAAAGAAAGACTGGTTGCGAAAAGATGGTCCTCCTAAGTCTGGTCTTTACGCGTGGATCGCTCGTGCTGATGATTACAATGGGAATAACATCATTGGAGAAGACCTGAGGAAGAAAGGTGATCTCAAAACTATAGCTGAGGTTACTGAAGAAGAGGCGAGGAAACAGCAGAAGCTTGTGCAGAATCTGACGCAGCTTGTGGAGGAGAAGAAGAAAGGTGTTAAGGAAATTGAGGAGCTTCATTCAGTGAAGTCAAAGGAGCTTAAGGAGAAGTTGGAAGAGAAGGAGAAGAGTCTGCAGAAGCATAATAGCGAGCTGAATGCTATACAGGAGAGGACAATGGGTCATGTTAACAAGATCTTTGCTGATCATGAGAGGTTAAAGATGCAGTTGGAAATGGAGAAGAAGAAACTCGAGATCAAAGGTATTGAGCTGGCGAAGAGGGAAGCACACAATGAAACCGAGAGGAAGAACTTGGCTGAAGATCTACAAGAGAATGCGTCCAAGAATAGTTCTCTTGAACTAGCCTCCATGGAACAACAAAAGGCGGACGAAGAAGTTAAAAAACTGGCTGAGACTCAAAGGGTTAGTGTCTTTCCTCTTTCTTGTTCTTCTTACTAACACAACTTAAGGCTTTGCTTTCATAATCGTTGTTGAAAATGTGATGTGTGATGATGTGTACTTCTCTCAGAGGCAAAAGGAGGAGCTTCATGAGAAGATCATAAGACTAGAAACACAAAGAGATCAGAAACAAGCCATCGAGCTAGAGATTGAACGGTTGAAAGGAGAGTTGAACGTGAAGAAGCACATGGGATCAGACGGCGACGCTGAGATTGTGAAAGAAGTGGAGAATATCTATAAAGGTTTAACTGAGAAAGAAGAAGAACTTGCAGACCTCGACAAGTTTAACCAAACTCTTATACTCAGAGAGCGCAGAACCAACGATGAGCTTCAAGAAGCTCGTAAAGAATTGGTTAACGTACGTATCAAAGATAAAGACTCCTTAGGTCTGCCTCTTTGGTTTAAGCTATTTCACTGCATTTGTTTTGTTTTGTAGATTATGAAAGAGTGGAAACAAAACATCGGTGTGAAGAGAATGGGAGAGCTGGTGACGAAACCATTCATGGATGCACTGCAGCAGAAGTATTGTCAGCAAGATGTGGAGGACAGAGCAGTAGACGTTCTTCAGCTCTGGGAAGACTATCTCAAAGATCCAGATTGGCATCCATTCAAGAGGATCAAGCTTGAAAATCAAGAAAGAGAAGTGGTAAGTCCTACTATTTTTGGTTAATGTCGAATCCTTCTCTCTGAAAGATTAAAGCTTTTCTTTTGGTGGGGTTATAGGAAGTGATAGATGAGAGAGATGAGAAGCTGAGGGAGCTAAAGGAAGATCTAGGAGATGGTCCTTATAATGCAGTAACGAGAGCTTTGCTGGAGATAAACGAGTATAACCCAAGTGGAAGGTACATAACAACAGAGCTATGGAACATAAAAGAAGACAGGAAGGCTACACTTGAAGAAGGTGTCATTTGTTTACTTGATGAATGGGAGAAGTCTAAACGCAAGCGTGGAATGGCTTAAGGTTATTTCCGATGATAACCGACCAAATCTATGTGTTTAACTCATATAGGAGTTGGTACTGATGTTTCGCTGGTGCAAGGAGTAGGGAAACTAGCCTGAATAAATTGCCACTGATGCGGTATGTAATTGCAAAGGAACTGATGAACCTTTGGTGTCTGCTTTTTTTCTCTCTTTATCAGAACTTATTAGTGGGATTAATGGCACACAACTTTGATGATGTCATTGTAGTAACTTTTAACATATTTGGACAACTAGTAATAATAATGACTCAACTCATTGTAATATAACTAACTAGATTCCGTTTTTATCATTTCTCTTTTGAAAACCATGCAACACAAGAATCCTCCAATCTTATTAATCTTAACCTCCATCATTAATTTTAATTCAAACAAAATCATGTCTTCAATTGGTATTAGTGATGATGTCAGATATTTTTTTTGGGCAAAAATCACCCTTTATTCATTTAGTTATTTTATATATTTGTTGAAATTTACATAATTTTTTTTTAATTCGATAGCTGAATGTCAAGTATGGTCGTGATAATCTACACTCCAAAACTTACAAGACTTTTTCGCCACAAGACACTATTTAATGGATTCGGAGATTATTTTATAAAAATACAAAGACATAAATCTGAAAGAACTGCGAATATATAAATAATAAGTAAATTTACTTATTAAATATAGAAATCACTAAATTTAATGTTTACAACTACAAACTTAAAATGTTAGCTTTCTTTTTTTACCAAATGCCATTAAAAATTTGTAGAAAAAAACTTAATGTTTTCTAAAAGGATAGAGATTATCTCCTATTTGCTTTTGCAATTTTCGAAATATTAAACGTAAATATGTTAGAAACAATAGAACAATATGACATACTTTCTTTCTGATGACAAAATGTCTTTAAGCTTAGCCCTTTGGTTTGACATCCAAACTCTTGAAACACAAGTGGGAAGCCATTCAGTACTTTACTCAGGACTCAGGTGTAAGCTGCTACACTGCGTTTTACTAATCAAAGATCAACCCTAATTACCCTGATTAGGCCCATAATATACGGGCTTAACCCATAAAAAAGCCCAACACTGCTTTCCCTTCGATTCATCTCTCGGAATCTCTCTCTCCTCCTCCGATAAACTCTCTCTCTAGAAATCGTTGAAGAATCCTGATTCCATACCAATGGCGACCTCGCTAGCTCGAATCTCCAGAAGATGCGTCACCTCATCTGTATCCTCGAATCTGATTCGGCGTTACTTCGCAGCGGAAGCTGTGGCGGTGGCAACGACGGAAGCTCCTAAGCCCAAATCGGAGGTGACGCCGTCTCCGGATCGGGTGAAGTGGGACTACAGAGGCCAAAGACAGATCATTCCTCTGGGGCAGTGGCTACCCAAGGTCGCAGTCGACGCCTACGTGGCACCCAACGTTGTGTTGGCCGGTCAGGTCACAGTCTGGGACGGCTCATCCGTCTGGAACGGTGCCGTTTTGAGGGGAGATCTCAACAAGATCACCCTTGGGTTCTGCTCAAATGTTCAAGAACGGTGTGTTGTTCACGCCGCCTGGTCGTCCCCAACAGGTTCTTGTCTCTCTTCATTTTATGATTCCGTTGTACCTTGTTAATGTGATTAGTGACAATACAAGAAACTAGTTCAAGGATTTTTGCTTGATCTTGATGTTCAGGAGTTGAATTGTTTGAGGAAGTTGCTTAGATGTGTAATAGTAGTAGTAGGAAGTTGCTTAGATGCTCAGGACAAGTTTTGGAACAATGTCATAGTAAGTATTATTTCAGGACAAGTTTTTATAGTTATGAGTTTAGCTTCTTGTTGTCTTGCCAAATCTTTGATTTCGTGTCGTCGTATTTTAAGTCTATAGTTGAACACTGAAGTACTCATAAGGATCTTTGCAGGGTCGGTCCTGAGATTTTGAGGGCCTGGGTGCTGTTGGCGGTTTAGTAAAATTTTTAGTAAAATTTTTTTAACAAGGAGCCTATGTACATGTAATTTTCTTTCAAAAATTTGGGGGCGATAGGCGAATGTTTCATTCGGCTTTGCGTAGGACCGGCCCTCCCTGGATCTTTGAAGTGTAGTTACTTAGTTGAATCACCATCTTCTCCGGTGGTCAATAGCTCTCTGTATACTCAAAACGGTCTTCATGCTTTTTTGACACTTACATCTTGAAGGGTAGAGCATCTCTTGGTGTTTCTGGCTTTGAATTGTGGTGTGATGGAGAAAAAAAATCTGATCTTTAGACGTTTTACTTTCTACTTTGGTAAAATTTCAGGATTACCAGCAGAGACATTGATCGATAGGTATGTGACAGTTGGTGCATACAGTCTTTTGAGATCATGCACTATCGAACCTGAATGCATCATCGGTCAACACTCGATACTGATGGAAGGTTCACTGGTGGAGACACGGTCAATCCTGGAAGCTGGTTCTGTTGTGCCACCTGGAAGGAGAATCCCATCTGGTGAACTCTGGGGAGGCAACCCAGCGAGGTTTATCCGAACCCTCACCAATGAAGAAACCTTAGAGATCCCGAAACTCGCTGTTGCCATTAACCACCTGAGTGGAGATTACTTCTCTGAGTTCTTACCTTACTCAACTGTCTATCTTGAGGTTGAGAAGTTCAAGAAATCCCTTGGGATTGCTGTTTAGAAAGCTTTCCTTTTTCCAGGTTTTCTGGCTACTTCCCTCATTTTGAAGATTCCTTTTCTGTTTTTGAATCTGATATTAATAAGTAGCTGCGGAACAAGAAGAAAAGCAAAGTTCTGTTTCCAAATGTTCTCTTCTCTGTTTGTTTTGTTAAATTCATATACTTGCGTTCAAACTTTCTGTAATAAGATGATAATGGTGAAAACTTTTTCTATCTTTTCTCGTCTAATTATGTCAGGGGTGGTAAGCAATGATCAAGACAATGTAATGGTGCCTTGCTTGTTGCTCTTGTTTATTTGGATCTGCAGTAATGTTAATGATCTATCCAGTTATTGTGTGCCAATGTTTTGTTATAAAATGTATTAGCCACACACACTTGAAACCAGTTTAGCTCTTGTCACTTGAAGTTGGTGGATTTAAGAGCTTGTCTTTAGGCTGGTTGGCCTTAGTGAAAATTGTTGCCAAAGTTTTGATACTTGTTGAGAAGCTTCGTCTGTTGTGGGTGATGACTTTTCCTCTCCAAAGAGGCATCTTGGAGCTGACACTGGTTCTCGGTGTTAGTGCAAGGCGACGTTCTCGGCTTGTCTTCAGTGTTCCGGTTCTTCGTAGGAGTGATTTTTCAACCCAGCATCATCGTCGGGCCCGGTGGTGAGCTAACCTTTTGTTCATTTTGCAGGTTGTGACTCTCACTACATCCCGTCTTTTTGCTCCGGCTCGCATGTATTTACCAAGTCGAACCCAATAAGTATGGCTTTGTTGTTTTAGTTGTATTTGGTAATGCTTACCTCTCGGGCAAGCTCTATCTTCCATTTATCTAGTTAACTCTTCTTTTCATCTCGCATGTAATGGCCGCTATAGTTTTCCCAGTCGCTTCTTCTCTTCCTCTTTGTTTAGATTTTTGATCTTATCTGGTAGTTATCGTTATAACTTCTATCAAAAATAAAAAAAATTGGTGTAAAATTTAACATTTTCAACAAAAAAAAAGATTACATATGTTCCAAATTTTGGTTTATTTTATCACCATTCGTTGAGACACGGAACGAAGAAATCTTAATGTCTTTTGCCATTCATGCGTATGAACAAGTCTTCTATAAACTTTCAACTAATCTTTGAGTTTAAAGGCCCACATGTATAATACATTTTTTCTTGATAAGGTCTGGACATTACTGCTTACAAAAACCTCTGGCTTGTATATGTCTCTATATTTTTTTTTTGTTATTTTAGAACTCTAGCTTTGAACATTGACACTCAATTTTATTTACTTTCTAGTGACTAGTAACGGGTCCGTCGGGTCGTCACTGATGTCAAAAAAAGAACGGGTTGTCACTCGTTAATAGCAAACGGACATGATCTAAATAGATCAGATATAAACGGGTTTGTTCATAAACAAGCCGGATATCTGCTCGTTTTAACATCCCTATAAACTTTGATAAGAAAAATATCGCTATAAAAAAGTCTGAATTATCTGAAGTTTTGACCAGGTCGTAAATGTTGGAACTCAATTTTAATACATACTAGATTCTGACCCGCCCTTTCAAATGGCGAGTATATTTTTTGTTTTTTTGAAGAAATTTTATTTTTTAGTTTGTAATTTTTATAATCCTATTTGTGTTTAACATAAATTTAATTTAATATAATTTTTGATAACTATATTAATATGTCAAGTTGCATAACTGCACAATTGTGCCATATGTATTTTGTAAATTATTTTTAAATTTTATTCTTAAAATTTGCAACACATTATATTTAATTAGTAGTTACTTAATTATAAAAGTTATAATTATTGACAATAAAAAATTACATTGTTTTTTAATAAAAATATATAACAAATTTAGACAATGTTTTGTTACCTATTAATTTAATAAATATATATGTTGTAATTAGAACTGGTTTAATAGAATGGATGTCTTTATATTGTAATGTAAACAAATTTGAATCATACATATAATATATAATGGATTGAATAGTAATATAAGATAAAATTAGTTTTATTTCTATTAAAAGTTCACTTAAAACTCATTTAAAATAAATGAGTTTAAACAAACATTTATTAATATGAAAAATTCACTTAAAACCCGTTAAAACCTATTTTAACATCTTTTGATTTGTAAATTGAGAAGCTTAAAATTTATTTAAGACATTCATAATTCAAATAAATGAATATACCGACGAATAAATTATAATTTTTTGGGCTGTGATGTAAATTATGTTGTTGTAGTGTGAAAATGATTTTTTAAAATATATATATATATATATCAACGTTAATTTTAATGTAAGATCACATAGATTAATATTTCCCATTTGATATAAACCCAAAAAGAAGAATATTTGTTATTATATATATATATATATACATATATAACTGTCAGTAAGATACAATTCACGTGATATAAAAATATTTGTTAATATATATATATATATATATATATATATATAACTGTGAGTAAATATTTTTAAAAAAACTGTTGTAATATATTTGTGGGTACCAAAAATCTTGGGATGAAAGTTTGAAATTATGTGTTAATTAATAAAAAAACTAATTATGGTTATATAATTGGTTTATTTTAATTCAGTTACAGAATATTTGGTTTGCTTTTTAAATAAATATATGAGATAAAAATAGTTGGACACAACATTTATCAATAGGTCATGATTCTATTTTAATAAAATAGATGTTAAAATTGAAGTTTGTTTGAATGAGAAATTTTTGTTTTAAGATTGTTGCTTTATTAGCACAACATGGACAGTGTGGAGAAATCTAACAAGGTTGATAACCTTAGACAATTATAGAGAAATGTAAATTTATACTAAACCAAGTGCGCACACCAAGTTGAGTTAATGTAAACTCGGACTTGATTATGGTTTAGATAATGGTTTAGGTACGTGGATCATTGATCCAACAACCTATATTTTTATATCAAAGTTTATTTTATGTAACTGATCACTACATAAATGAAAATTTGATTAGAAAAACAAACAAGTTTTTTAGATGATAAAACTTGGTCAAAACTCATTAATTCTTGTTAAGAATTAATCTTGGTCACCAAGCTAAGAAACCTCTTTAATTTTGTGGTTAATTTTGTGGAGTGCCAAAAATTAATGCACCACTATCTCCACTAAGACCAAAAACGTTTTTGGCATTTTTGTAAGCTATATAATGCTTCCTCTCATTCCACTAAACATACAAGATGAACAACAACAATCTCTTCCACTTCTTCTCTTTATTTTCTTTTCTTTTTTTCAAAGAGAGTACAAACAGAAAAAAAAAGGTTTGATAGGCTTCTTATTCAAGTGATGTAAAAAGAAGAAATATGTAGTTTTATCCTGGGACTCTAATCGCCATACAACCGTCACACTACGGGGCGTTTTTTGAGTTAAGGAAAGAGATTACCAAGTCTCAACTCTGCAAAAATCCATTGTCCATTTCGATTGATTCATGGTATTTCTGTATTTATTAAATGTTCTTTATAATCTATCTTACAATTATTCAGATTGTGCGCCCTTTGTAAATTAAGGTCCTACAATCTTAACTCAAAAAATTGTTTATTGCTTTTATGCACTAACCGATCTGATAATTGTGAAGTTGTTTTTGTTTGCAAGAGCAGGTTCTATATGATGTGATCATATAGATTTGGTTGAATCAGTTCAACAAAATACCAGAAAATATTTGGTAATATACCTCTTAACCTTAAGCAGTTTATTCTACTATTTTGCATTAGTGGTTGGTATAGAATAAAAAGTTTACACAGTCTGATACTTGTTTATTGAGAATCAACCAAGAAATTTCACAAATATCATTTATATTCAGAGGCACCTTCATGGAAAGAAACCAAAAATACTAAAATAGACACCATTATGAAAAATCATACATGGTACATGACATATTTACTAAAAGAGTTTAAGGTCTTGAGTTGTAAATATATTTTTCAAAACAAGATTTGAAATTTGGTGGCTGAATCACAAGTATAAAGGTAGGCTTGTGATGCAAAGTTTTCCAGTAAAAACATTGTTTGAGTTTCTTGACTTCAAGAATAATTGTAATCATAATGTTTGCAAAAACATTGTAACATTACAAAGCATAAAAAATTCATATGATGAATCTAATTGTTATATGGGGTTAAGACAACTCCAAAAGACATGTATATTTGGTAATATCATATTTTAAAATATGATATAGAATCAATTAATATGATACATACATATACATCAAAATTATTTCACATGAATATACATTTTGATATGTAAATCTCATCTTAAAAAAAATTGCTTAAACAAACTAAGAGTGTTCTTAGTGGGAAGTTTGACAATTATGACTAGGGGTTGATAATGTGATTCTCGGAATCATTGTTCTCAAGCCCATATGATATAGTGATATGTGTGAGATTCAAAATGTAATCAAGCATAACCAAAAGTCTAGAATACTTAACAAAGTTAGGTAAGATTGAATCTAGTGGACTATATACATATACTAGGTCACCACATGAGTAATCCAAGTTGTAAACACTGGAAATTATAACTAAAGAATTGGGATTCAGGAAAGTTATAGTTACATATCCTGGTAAAGACATAATAATCTTGAAAAGATATTATTATGTTAATTGTTTATCTGATTCTAGAAACTAAGGTCTACAAGCGGATTTATCTTTATGCTTGATAGTGATAACACATCATTATAATTTTTCAAATTAACTCTGTGGAACAGATTAATTTTGAAACATATGTTCATAGCGTTCAGAACTAAATGTTTTCAAAACTTGGAAAAAAGAATTCATGATGTGATAAAAATTAGTGAGCAAACACTAAATTTTATGTATAGTGGTTATTAGTATCTTTTAAGAAGATGACATACAACCATTAGAAAATTTATCTCAAACGGATTAATCTCAACTGGTATCCAATTGAACAACCTATAATGATTGGATTAATAAAGGTGTGTCACGAGATCAAATTGAAAAATAATCGAAGAATGGATGTAAAGCCTATGAATAAAGAGGACGTTTGGCGGTAACTCTACCTAACTGATTGGAGATCCCAAAAAATAGGTTCAAAGGGAAAACTAAGTCAAACTTAATCCACCAAAAGCACCATGAGACTTCGGTTTCTACCCAGTTCCTAGAATGATTATACAGTGCTACTTGTATGTTGTTAAGAATAAGCATAAGCTTTTAATGATTCCATAGCTTCTAAAGCGGAGTATTACTCAATACTTTCATGGCAATCACCTAATGAGTGTGAAATGGGGCCGTTTCTAGGAGAATGAAAGTAAGGCTATATTCTCTAAGTTCACTCATGAAAACCAGGAATAGTTCATGGCCACAATGAACACAAAAGAGAACCTAGTTCTGTGAGAAAATGAAACTGTGCGATAGATATTGTCTCGGTTTACATCAAAGTTCGGGGGGGGGGTTCAAGACATCAAGTCACCTTCTGGTCGAGTAAACCCAATATTTATTGCCAATGGCTAGTTCAAATATGAAACATGCTACCAGCTCATTTGCAGTAGATTTTTCGCTTGTACTCTCAAAAGTCTTTTTATCTAGTCTTTATTTGTTTAGAATCATTTCTATTCATGTGGGAGATTGTTGGAACTCAATTTTAATACATATGTTAAAATTGAAGTTTGTTTGAATGAGAAAGGTTTGTCTTAAGATTGTTGCTTTATTAGCACAACATGGACAGTGTGGAGAAATCTAACAAGGTTGATAACCTTAGACAATTATAGAGAAATGTGAATTTATATTAAACCAAGTGCACACACCAAGTTGAGTTAATGTAAACTCGGACTTGATTTTGGTTTAGAGAATGGTTTGAGTAAGTGGATCATTGATCCAACTACCTATATTTTTATATCAAAGTTTATTTTATGTAACTGATCACTACATAAATGAAAATTTGATTAGAAAAATAAACAAGTTTTTTAGATGATAAAACTTGGTCAAAACTCATTAATTCTCATTAATTCTTGTTAAGAATTAATCTTGGTCACCAAGCTAAGAAACCTCTTTAATTTTGTGGTTAATTTTGTGGAGTGCCAAAAATTAATGCACCACTATCTCCACTAAGACCAAAAACGTTTTTGGCATTTTTGTAAGCTATATAATGCTTCCTCTCATTCCACTAAACATACAAGATGAACAACAACAATCTCTTCCACTTCTTCTCTTTATTTTCTTTTCTTTTTTTCAAGGAGAGTACAAACATAAAAAAAGGTTTGATAGGCTTCTTATTCAAGTGATGTGAAAAGAAAAAATATGTAGTTTTATCCTGGGACTCTAATCGACATACAACCGTCACACTAAGGGGCATTTTTTGAGTTAAGGAAAGAGATTACCAAGTCTCGACTCTGCAAAAATCCATTGTCCATTTCGATTGATTCATGGTATTTCTGTATTTATTAAATGTTCTTTATAATCTATCTTACAATTATTCAGATTGTGCCCCCTTTGTAAATTAAGGTCCTACAGTAAACTATATCTTTCTGGCCATATATACATCCCAAATTTTGAGATTTTTATTTTAAAATTAGTATGTTCTTAATGCTAACCGGATTTAGATGTCATATATACATATATGACTTTTAATGACATATTAGTTAATGTATTGCTTTCAAGGTTCAAAAAGTTCTTCCTTGGGACCCTTCTTCAACTACTATCACCTCCCCTCTACTTGCTTTCTCATCATCATGCAAAGTCATGACATCAAATACATTGCTTTGATGATCTCATCGTTTATGTAATTATCATCATTATCAGCATCATCAATATATATTGCCATAAACAACATGCTTGTGTTCTATCACTGTGAATAAAAGTCCAAGTGAAAAAGCTTTTTATAAAACTAAAGTCCATACATCATGGATTTTGACGTATCAACCATTCCAACTTATTTTCCTACCCCTTAATTTGTATATATATATTTACACTAAACTCGCTATATATTATACCTCCACAGGCTTCACTACACCAACATGAACATATATGTATATACGTTTCCATTATCTTTACCGCCTTAATTGTTCTGCGTATTAATATGGTTTGTGAATCTACTCAATAGGCAACACTTCTAAGTAGCGATATTGGTACGGTTGAATCTAATCTAATCACTCTATCTTTCACTTGGGTCAGTTGATTTGATTGAGCCGTGCCAATATCTCTATTTTATGTGAATTGTTACTTTTATAACACCATGCTTTGGCCAACCCTAACCTAAAGCATGAGAAAGTAATCTAGTTTTCGAGCATCGACGACAGGTATATATTTCTTTTTTTTTTTTCTTCCTTTGATATCGAGCAAGTTCTAAAATCAAAGACTCAATATTATTGGGGAACTTGCTGTCTTGTGGAGTTTTAAAATCAAAGATTCAATATTTTGCATGATTGGTTACTCTAGGGTTGTGACTGTGCAGGCGCAGATGCTGAAGAGAAACATTGGTCAGTTTTTTGGTTTTGTATGGTCAGAGCAAGAGGTGAGAACCCTCTACTAGTAGATATTTACGTTCTAGGGATGTGTGTTATGATCGACCTTGTTCTCAGAGATGTGTTTAAATGTTGTTTAGGAGCAAAGGAGAAGCTTGAGAAATGTATCAAAGAAAAGTTAATTGATTTCTGTGATGTACTTGACATACCAATAAACAAAAATAATGTGAAAAAGGCAAGTGATTAGAAATTTGGACAATTCTATTAAATAGTCATTTTTAATTTTTTTGTTATCAAAAGAGCCCTCCAAAAAAAAAGACTAAAATATCACTTTTTTATTTTGATTTTTTTTTTTTTTAATTTTAAACCAACCCACAAACCCTACTCCATAACTCTAAATTTGTGTGTGTTTAATTTAAATATGATAATTTTAACATTGCCGAGTTTTATATATATTATAGTTTTTTGTTATGTAACATGATTTAATATTTGATATTATATTATAAATATATAATAATAAATTTATTTTGAATAATAAATTAATTTATAACACTGATAAAAAATTGTGGATTGTTTTAATGGTCTTTACATTTTGGTTTTTGGCTTTTTTTTGGAAAAGAAACACATTATTAAAAGTTAAAATTTGTGGACCTTAATTTTATAAAATAAATACTTCCCAGCTATAGATTTAAATTCAATTCTTATGCATTTGTTGAAAAAAGTTCATAAGTACAGTTACTTTTTTATTTTATAATAATACATACAGTTATGCCATAACAATATTTTAATAAAAACTTAATTCTACATGTAAACATAAATAAAAATTAATTCTACATGAATTATTGTTTATAAAACAAAAATCAAAACATCAGTAAATTAACTTTACCTTAACAAACTTCAACCAATTTGAAATAATAGTGTAAGAAAATTCCAAATACTTAGAAAAGTAGAATATTTTTGAGGTTAATGTTTACTTTGCGTGTGTGTTTGTAGAGTAGATTATATATAGTAGACTATTTACTAAAATTAATAATATATAAGAAAATAAGATTTTTTTTTGTTTTTGGTCGTAGGTAGTTTTAGGAAGAAATCACTTAAATAGGGATTTTGGTTTCCAAGAATGAAATAGTAAAAGGAATCAAAAATTAGTTTCTCTAAAAAAATAGAGAATCTGTTTGACCAAAATAATGATTGGATAAAAAGTGGTTTTTGGAAAATCAAAAACTAAAAACTAATGTAGAATCTACAAAACAACAACCTAGTTTTTTTTTATATAATTTTGGTTTTTGATTTTGCAGTATATATTTTTTTAACCACGGCGATTTTGGTTTTAGTTTTTAGTTTTCGGTTTTAAAGTTAAAAAAATGTTTGATAAATTTATTTATTTGTGATTTTGTTGTAATATTAATTTTCAGAAAAATTTGAGAAGTATTTTTTTGGTTTTTTAGTTTTAGCTACGTTTTATTTATTATTAATTTTGTAATTGAAATTGATTAAAAAAGTAATAATAAAATATAATTAATATAGAAATAATTGAAAATATAAATATCACCCCATAAAATATATTTATTTAATTTATAAAATTATTAAAAATAATAATAAAATATCATCCCATAACATACATTTATTTATTTTATAAAATTATTATAAATGATTCTACATATATTAAATAGTACACAATTGGTAGTTGGTTTATTATTTTTAAAAATAAAATTAAAATATATTTAATATGAAAATTGTATTATATTTATGAGATTTAAATATTATAAAATAAAAATATATTCAAAATTTTAATACAAAATTAAATTCCAGTTTAATTCATATAATATTAAAAATTAAAAAAAATAATTAATTTTTACTATAAGATTTAAGATATAAAGGATTGATTAAATATTATGGGATTAATTTTGATAAACAAAATTCTAATAGCTTGATACGTAGAGAAGATTAGTTTTTGTGAGTTTGAGTTTGTTTTATAAAATGGTTGGTGTAGGTTTTTGTATATGTAAAATAATTAAATTGTTAAAAGAAAAAAAACTAGTCGTTGGATGCATTAGAAACCCATAAAATCTGGATTTTGGTTTCTATGTGTGAAATGGCAAAAAGGTTAAAATCTGGTTTCCATAGAAATAGAAAATCTATTTTACCAAAATCTTGATTGGACAAAAAGTAGATTTTGGAAAAAGAAAAACCAACTTTACATAAGAAGTCAGCATTTTAAATACAACTTGTCTATTGCACTACCTTATACATTGATTCTCTTGGCTTTGGGTAAAATGGAAGCAAAGTGTAGTATTTGATAATAGTGATTCCAAGATAAGTTTTCTGTTGTTTATTTTCTCCCTTTAGCTTCTTGTGTGATTAAGTTTTGAATTTTGTTTTTTTCCTTTACATGTATAGATCTCTGGAAGAAACGTTCTGAGCATTTTCATGAATATCCTTCCTCTTTATGTCTTTGGGTGTAGCGTAAAACATCCACTGTTTGTGTGTGTGTTTGATATTACAGACGAAGAGATCTGGAGAGAAGCAAGAACAGCCATCTGAAACTGAAGAGGGAGACGTCGGTTCCAAAGGAACAATTAATGACTCCTGGAGAAGATGATGCAGCTCCAGAGAAAGAAAACTGCAGAAACGAAGATACTGAAGATGAGAAAGATAAAGCTAGCGAGAAAAAGTCAACCATAAGAAAAGGAACTAGCAAGAAGGAGAAACTATTAGGTATAAAGGTCCCACATCGGTAGTTGGAAGGAATCCTTAGCAATATATAAGATAGATGTACCAATCAACTTATCACCTATTGGTTTTAGGTTGGAAGGACATCTAGCTTAACATGGTATCAAAGCCCGATCCAAACAATCCAACTCGATCCATTATCGATCCGCCCAAATTCGGTCCATCGATCCTTCCCAAACATTCTGAGCTTGGCTTTCGGTAGTTGGAAGGGATCCTTAGCTAATATGTAAGATAGATGGACCAATCCACTTATCACAAATTCTGCAGAATATAGTCGAAAGTCCTCCAACAAAGTTGATACATTAACTTCATCATCAAGCAAGAAGCAAATAGTTGATAAAGACGGATCTCCTAAAGAGAATGGCAAGAAGGATACAAAGGCAAAGAGATCCAAAGGTCAAGGTTTGAAACTATTTCTCAGCTCTGCTAAATTTCATTTCAATATTGTTTATTGAATGTTTCTTTCATTGATTGAGGGAGTGTTCAGGAAAAACCAGTAAGAAAGGTAGAAGAGAACCCACCACAAAAGAAATGCATATAGTGGTGGACAATAGTTTAAGACTTTAACATACTAAATTCAAACCGTTTACCAAAACATTAAACCTAAAAGACATTCCGATCTTTGTTTCAAACCAGGAAACTCTATCTGATATTCTGCGGAAGCTTGGTATGTTTCCCTTTTCTCAATTCATAATGTTTGTATATTTTCAGGGGATGAATGTTTTCTACATTGAAGTTTTTATTTGTATATTTTATGTTTGTTATAATATCAGGGAACCATTTCGGAGTTGATCTTATGCATAGGAAAACAGAGTTGAGGGATGTCATCACAGATGCCATTATGATATGAGTGGATGATGATGGAGAGGAAAATACAGATGATGAAGTTGAGAATTACAAAGAAGACGGTTGATCGACTATCCTAAGGTTTCCTAGCAAGAAGTTAGTTATTCGAGAAACTACCAAACTCCAACTACGATTATTAGAGAAACCGTAAAACTCCTATTCGTTTATTTGAGGAAACGACAACTCCTTTTCTTTGATCTCTAATGGATACCTTTCATTAATTTTAGTGGTCTCCTTTAAATAGGAAAAGAGCTTGGAAAACAAGCAAAAAAAAAAAAAAAAGTCTAACAATAAAGAAATTAATAATAATAAAGTAAATATTCTAATCTTCTTCTCTAAGATTGTGGCTTAAGGAGGCAACGATCTATCAACGGTTTGACTATGTGTTTAAACATAGGGTGATTTACATAATGACCATGATTGGTATATTATTGTATTGTGTAATCAGTTAGGGTCATCACTCATGTAGTTTTAGGTTCTTCCTTCAACTTTTTTTGCTGTTAAGCTTCTAACTTCTTATTATTTTTGATTGTGTGATTGGATATTTTGTGGATTGGATTTCCTTGGGTAATATATGCTCATTATATTGACCACGACAAAAGTTACATTCACTCTTTGGGATGTTGGATATTCTTTAATAAATTATATGGATATATCCTTTAAATCTTGGTGCAGTATTCAAGGTTGTAATAAACTGTATTAGAAGTCGAGTATAATTGTGTGCTTGACACACAGTACTAGCATTCAATTCGACTACCTATATCTATATGTGGATATACTGTCTCATCCTATCCAAGTCGCCAGTCTGGTGCATTATACTATTATCTTTAATGTCTTTAACACTCTTGTATTGTCTCCCCATACCGCCATCAAGACATTCATATAAATGAATGTAATATGAAGATAACTCGTAGGTATAACTTGCTAAGATAAATGAGCTTTCAACATAAATTGAAAATTAATTGGTGATGTGGGACATTTGTCTCTAATACACCCTTCGAGATGATGACTCTTTGAGCGTCAATCTCGAAATGTTTGAGCAAAGATCGATTAGCCGACTTTAAGCTGTATTGATAATGTATCAGGTTGGATTATTTTGATCGGGCTTTGATACCATGTTAAGCTAGATGAGCTTCTAACCTAAAACCAATTGGTGATAAGTGGATTAACCCATTTATCTTATATACTAGTTAATATCTCTTCCAACTTCCAATGTGAGACACTTTATCTCTAATGCACCCTCTCGAGATATGGCTCTGTGAGCATCAATTTCGGAATGTTCTGGTAAGGATCGATGGGCCATCTTTGGGCCAGATTGATGAGGATAGGGTTGGACTTTGTGGATCGAGAGCTCTGATACCATGTTAAGTTAGATAAGTTTCCAACCTAAAATCAATTGGTGATAAGTCGACTGATCCGTCTATTTTATATACTAGTTATTATTTTTTTCAACTTCCGATGTGAGACATTTGTCGTTAATATAACTAGTCCAAATGTCTTGTACCCCTTTGTAACAAGCCAATTTCAGTTGTTCCCTTTTATCAACTTACGAAATCAGAGCTTATATATATCACTATATGCCTAATTACTTTGTAAATGACATAGATTTGCATAGCAAAAAGAATGGTGAAAACTAGCGACATTGACATACTCATACTAACGTCAACACTCCTCACAGTTCTGGACAGATTATTAACGCTCTACTGTCGATGTAAACCTTCTAGACTATGCCATAGTCATAATCCAAAAGTCAAGTTAACCATCACGATAACGTTTGCATCTTTGAATAGCCATTACGGTAATCACTAGCTTCCCTCTCATATATTGGTTTCAATTGCTACTCTTTGTCAAAACCATGGCTTAAAATGCTAAAGAATTTTTTTTTCTTTTTGCATAAATATATTCCCCAACGCATGGAGGTCTAATTCAGTGACAAAACATTTAAAATTTTGGGTAACGGTACAATGTGTTCTCATCATCATTGTAAGTTTTTTTTTTTTGAGAAAATCATCTTTGTAAGTTGAGCTTATTAGAGTAGTCTGATCGGCCGTATCTTGATGGGTATCCACCAAATTACAAAATTAGAAGAAAAAAAAAGGAAAAAAAAATTCATAGATATCTCTAACTAGAGTATGCTAAATACTATTGAAAGGTAATATGTACAGCTGTTATCTGTTGATTGATCAGAATAAGGAAAAGAAATAAAAGTTAAATTGAAAAGAAAATTGCTATTAAAATATTATTCTGTTATCACTTAAAACTACAAACATCGTTGGAGCTGCTCTTATAAGAGTGTTCCCAATGGTAGTAGGTAAATGAGTATTTCATAGTTAAAGTAAATATAAAAATTAAGAAATTAAGAAAGAGAATGTAATAAAGTTCTTAAATAAGGAGTTATTAGAATTCCATTAGAACTTTTAATGTCACATGTCTCTTTCTCATCCATTTATTGTTGATTCAATTTTCTCAAAAAGTTTTAGAGTTAATTATATAATTATATTAAAATAATAATATAATTTTGTTTAGATATTTGTTTTGAGATACTAACCAATAATGTTGTCCTAACCTTTTTGAGTGTTATTGCACAACTCCAAGTGGCCTTATCCAACAATGAAAAACGATTTTTTAGTGATCATAACACTTTTTTTTTTGTTTTTTTGTTTTGGATCAGTTTCTATTCCATTAGCCAAATTATAATTTAACTGCTTCCATGAGTATGGCCAAACAGTCACTTCTTGTGGTTTTCAGTTCGTCAATAGTTTTTGCTATTTTAAAACATTACCAGAACATGCAATCAAAGAAAACAAGCACAAATTTGTTTAATACTCCATCTGTTTCTTAATACATGCACTACAAGAAAACATCGAGATACTGAGGGAGTTTCCGAGGGAACGTTGGTTCCTCGGAATATACCTAGGAAAATTCCGAAAAATACACTTTCTTTCGGAATTTTCCGATGAAATTCCGAGGGACAAAAGTCCCTCGAAATAAATCGAAGAAAATCCGATGAGAAATTATAGCCGTTAGTTAGCCGTTGTGGTATTTCAAAAATTCCGAGGAAATTACGACGGCAACGGCTAGTGCCTCGGAATTTCCTGAGAATTTCGTGGGAATTGTCGGCAGATTTCATCTATAAATACAAACACCCCTCATCCTCTTCATTCACTCCATATCTTCATCCTCTCTCATTCTATTTTGCACACACGAATTTGATTGAAAAAAACATGTCTTCTTATAATTATCATCGCTCGTGGATCGATCGACCTCATATGGATCCGAACACGAGATTGCTTACGCCAGAATTCGAAAGTGGTCTAAAGGAATTCATGGGGAAAGCTCTCAACCAACCGGAAGCTGAAACGGGTATGTTAAGATGTCCTTGCTCTACTTGTAAAAATAGGAAGGTTATTAAACAGTTAGATGTTTGGACTCATCTATATATTCGAGGGTTTACACGGAGTTACAAAGTTTAGTATCATCATGGAGAAACTGGTTATGAATATGGTAGTACTAGCGAACCTCATCCTGCGGTTAGGTTAGAAGAACCAATTAGAACGGGCGTAGATTATGGTGTAGGTACTGAGCAGATGGTAAATGATCATTTTAGAGGGGAAGATTTACCCAATGCAGAAGCTAGGAGATTTTATGATATGTTGGATGCTGGAAAGCAACCTTTGTACGAAGGTTGCAGAGATGGTCATTCAGCTTTATCATCTGCAACAAGACTGATGAACATTAAATCTGATTATAATTTGGCTGAAGACTGTGTGGATGCGATTGCTGATTTTGTAAAAGGTGTTCTACCTGAGGATAATGTTGCCCCTGGTTCATACTACGAGGTTCAGAAACTGGTAGCTGGTCTTGGTTTATCGTATCAGGTAATAGATGTATGCAGGGATAACTGCATGATTTATTGGAGGGTGGATGAGCAGCTGGATACATGCAAGTTTTGTGGGAAGGCTCGTTATAAAGATACGAGTGGAAGAGTTCCAGTGCCATATAAAAGGATGTGGTATTTGCCTTTGACGGAAAGGTTGCAGAGGTTGTATCAGTCTGAACGCACAGCACAACCAATGAGATGGCATGCAGAGCATTCAACGGATGGTGAGATTAGACATCCTTCAGATGCAAAAGCTTGGAAGCATTTCCAGTCGACCTATCCAGAATTTGCGTATGAGAGAAGAAATGTCTACCTTGGATTATGTACGGACGGTTTCAGCCCATTTGGGAAGCATGGGAGACAGTATTCTCTATGGCCAGTCATTCTCACACCATACAACTTACCGCCAAACTTGTGCTTGCGTCGAGAGTTTTTGTTTCTCTCCATTCTCGTTCCCGGGCCAGAGCATCCTAGGATATCACTTGATGTGTTTCTACAGCCACTAATATATGAGTTGCAACAGCTATGGGGTCAAGGTGCTGAAACGTACGATGTTTCGTGTAAAGAAAATTTCCAAATGCGGGCAGTACTTATGTGGACAATAAGTGATTTTCCAGCATATGGTATATTATCTGGATGGACAACGCATGGAAGGCTATCATGTCCATATTGTCAAGATAACACTGATGCTTTTCAACTAAAACATGGAAGGAAAACGTGTTGGTTTGACTGTCACAGAAGATTCCTACCACCAGATCATCCATATCGCATGAGTAGGAATTTGTTTACGAAGAACAAGAGGGTGTTTGACAGTCCACCTCCGGAAATCAGTGGGAGAGAAATGTTGACACAACTAAGAGATTTTGGTGCAGAAAGGACCCCAGACATGGGTGGACATGTGCATTATCCGGTTGATGCTGTTGGAGATCTACATAACTGGCACAAAAAGAGTATTTTTTGGGATCTGCCATACTGGAAGGATCATCTGCTGAGGCATAATTTAGATGTCATGCATATTGAGAAGAACTTTTTCGACAACCTGATGAACACGATCCTTAACGTTCAAGGTAAAACGAAGGATAATTTGAAGGCAAGACTGGATTTAGTCGATATATGTGCTCGTGAAGAACTTCATGTTGATGAGAATGGCAGGGCTCCTTTTCCCATACACCGACTTGATGCAGCGGCCAAAGATGCGTTCTTTGATTGGATTTCAAGGGATGTGGAATTTCTAGACGGTTACGCATCTAATTTGCGTAACTGTGTCGACAGAAACGAAGGAAAGTTTACCGGCTTGAAGAGTCATGATTGCCATGTAATGATGCAGCGCCTCCTTCCGTTTGCCTTCAAGGAACTATTACCAAAGAATGTTTATGAAGAAGTTGCAGGGATAAGTGCTTTCTTCCGTGATTTATGCACGAGATCAGTGACTCCTGAATGTATTGAAAACTTGAAGACTAACATAGCCGTGATCAAGTGCAACCTTGAGAAGATATTTTCTCCTTCCTTTTTTGATGTTATGGAGCATCTTGTTATTCACTTGCCAAGAGAACTGGAACTTGGTGGTCCTGTGCAGTATAGATGGATGTATCTGTATGAGCGGTATATGTTTCTTCCGAGGAAATTTCGAGGACCTGCAGGGTTTCCTCGGAAATTCCTAGAAAATTTTGCCTTGTAAAAATCGGATTTAGGGGTTTGCTCGTAGGGTTTAATTCCCTCGGAATTCCCTAGGAATATTCCTAGGAAATTCCGAGGGAATGATGATTTACAATCGAAAACACCGATTTACGATTTCCACAAGACTTTCATAAGCCTTATTAAGTGTCTTGGATTGATTATGGGACAAGACATTGGTGTTGTACCAATTAATAGACACTTTTCCGATTGTATCAACGAAATCCCCAAACAACAAGATAAACACTTATACACTTTAATGAACAGAAACGACAATACTTGCACTCATGTCAATAATTTTATAATTTCAACGTTTATTTGCCATCTATTGTCAATGTTACCCTAGGAAAAACTGCTAAATTGTTCAAGGAATGGTTTAAAGTTTTAAATTTTGGATTTTGAAACCCTAAACTATGGTTCCTCGGAATTTCCTAGGAAATTTCCTAGGAAATTCCGAGGAACAGCCTCATCAATAGGAACACATGCAGAGAATATTTTCTGATTCTAGAGAATTCCGAGGGAATTCGATATTCCGTCGGAATTCCCTCGAAAATTATCATTACCCGGGAACCCAAACCGCCAAAATTTTCGCGAAAAGTCGAATATTGGGGTTTCCGACGGAATTCCGAGGGATTCATTTTCCCTCAGAAATTTCGGGTTTTAAACCCGAGACTGTTCTTCTTCTTCCCCATTCTCTCTTTCTCTCTTTTCTCTCTTCCTCCCTTGCGATTTTCCGGTGATTTCTCTCCTCCCTTGCGATTTTCCGGCGAATCCCCTCCAAATCCACCTCTAAATCCGTTCCTAATCCCCATGTAAGTTCTAGATCCGATTTTCTTAGGTTTTTAGGGAATTTAGATGGTTAGGATTGAGATTAGATTGTTAGATTTAGATTGTTAGGTTTATTAGATTGTTAGAATTGTTAGATTGTTAGGTTTTAGGGAATTTGATTTAGATTAGGGTTTTAGGGAATTTGATTTTGATTAGGTTTTAGGGAATTTGATTTTTATTAGGGTTTTAGGGAATTTGATTTTGTTTTTAAAATTCAATTTTGCAATTACCAAAACGTTTTTGATATTAAAATATATATTTGGATTTTTATAATTATTAAAATAATTTTTATAATTTATAAGTAAGTTTAAAAGTAATTTAATAATTATTTTAGCCATTTTTATAATTTTTAAATATTTTTATAATTTTTAATTTATAAGTAAGTTTAAAAGTAATTTATAATTTATAAGTAAGTTTAAAAGTAATTTAATAATTATTTTAGCCATTTTTATAATTTATAAATATTTTTTTAATTATGAAACTATTATTGTATTTTTATAACAATTTTTATTTTTTTAGTTATTTCTATATTAATTTAAATATTCTTTTAATACTTAATTTTTTTTTTATATTTTTAAAAACTAATTTTAAATCTTTATTTTAAAAAAATTATAGGGATTCTGGTGAGCAGAGTACGAGGGCTCGACCTCGTCGTTCCGCACCGCGAGGCCGTGCTCCTTCGACGACCCCTTCTCGGATTTCGTCCACTCTGGGTTCCTCTTCATCATCGCAGAACATCCATCCCGCTCCGGTTCATCTGGCGGTTCCTCCGATTGCTGATGAGACTCCTCCTGTCGTTCACGACTTTCCGGACATTCCCGAGCCTCCTGTCGCTCCAGGAGTGATGTCTGTTGCACAGCTGGTGCAACAGCCAGGTCGTGAGCATCTCCCCTATCTCACCTAGTATCCTAGGGGACACAGACAGACTTGGTAAGTGAAAGTTTTTTTTTCTTTCTTTTAAAAATTTGATTCATTATTAATAATTTGTTTCTAATATTAGGTTCGACCGATCCCATAACGGGATCAGCGCTTGAATCAACAGGATGATGTACTCTGACCTCAGGAGGGGATACAAAACCTTCTCGGTGATGCCTGACAACGAGAAGGAGTTGTGGTTTCGTCAGTTTGCTGTAAGAATTCTAACTTTTTTAAATTTCTTTTTTTTCTTTAATATTATATTTTTACTAATCATGTTTTTTTCAGTAAGAGTTCACCTGGCATCCCGATAACACGTCGTTCATCCGTAACGCCTTCGTCCATAAGTGTATGGAGAACTATGGACGACAAATATATGAGTGGAAGCAGAAGTGGTTCAAGAATAAGGTATTATCTTTTTTACTTTATTAATATATTTTTCATTCTATTTAACTTTTTCATATTTTTTTTTCATTAAAAGGTCCCAAAGTCGATCAACACGACGGTCTGGCAGGAGTTGTGTATCCATTGGAACAAGACCGAGACGAAGGAGATCTCTAACACCAACTCCACCAACCGCAAGAGCGATCGTGGCGGGAAGGGCATCTTCGTGCACAATTTGGGTGCTCAGTCTATTCCTACTCTCGCAGACAAATTGGTAAGTTGAAACTCCTTTTCTTCTAAATTTAAAATATTTTTATTTTTTCTGTATTCTAATGTTTTTTTTTAACTTATTCGTTTTCCTAGGCGGAAGAAAATGATGGCGAGACCGTGGGTGATTACGATTTGTACAAGAGGATCCACACCAACAAGACGATGGGCCAGATTGATGACGGTCTTGCGAAGGAAGTGGTCTCCCTGGTGGACAGTATGAGGGAAGACGAAGAGGCCCGTCTCTCCCAGATCCAGGCCGATCTCGACTCAACATCCACTGCATCGACTGCCCTCTCCAAAGTTCAAATCGACGAGCTTCTTGTATCGGTAAGATATTTTCTAAATATTCAATTCATTTATTTATTTTATAATCTTTTTTCTATGATTATAATTTTAAATTTTCTTTTTCAGGCGATTCCAAAGAAGAAGGGACGTTTGGTCGGTTTGGGTCGTCGATCCAAGCCGATTCCTTCTACATCCCAGGTGCCAGTTGATCCTATGCTGATAGATCAACTGAAGGATAAGGATGACCGCATCGCTATGTTGGAGGCGAAGATGGCGGCTCAAGAGGCTGCTAGTAAGGCAGAAAAGAGGCGGACTGAGAGGATGATGGAGGCGTTCATGAAGAAATTCCCAGACCATAACTTCGACGAGGACGAGGACGAGGAGTAGTTCTTTTTATTTCTTGTTTATGTTTTGAATTTCTGTTTCGAATATTACTTTTTAACATTATCTATATTGTGTTTTTTATTTCAATTTCAATTTTCAATTTAAAAAATTTTAATTTTATTTTTGAATTTTAATTTTAAAAAATAAATTTATATTATTTTTAAAAAATTAAATATTACAAATATTCCGAGGAATATCATTCCTCGGAATATTCAGAGGGATACAGTTCCTCGGAATTTCCTAGGTATATTCCCAGGAAGAAAATCCGTCGGAATATTCCGAGGAACGTCTTTCCTCGGAATTTCCGACGAAAACTGTGATTCCGAGGAAATTTTTTCAAGGGACTTTTTGTTCGGAATATCGTCGGAATCGCTTGATTCCGACGACATTCCGAGGAAAATGTCCCTAGGAATCGAGGTGTTTTCTTGTAGTGATGAAGTTTTGGCTTCATGCACGAATATTAAGAAATTCATTTTTATCTAAAAAGTATTTTTAAGGAAATATTTTTAAGATCATTCAACCAATTATTAAAAAGTCTGTAAAATTTTATTGATTGAACAATTTCCAATAAAGTTAAAGTTAACCTTAAAACTTCAAAAGATACCTTAAAATCTCAAAACATCAAATATTTTGAAACAACATAAACCTACTAAAACATCATCTAATTTGAAACGGATGGAGTAATAGTAACATTTATACACAAATCGTAGTATATCATTCAAAAGGAGCTTGGAAAGGATGTTTAATACTCGTAGTATAGATTTCAGTAAATTCCTCTGTGTTTGTAATACTTTCTAACCTAATTATATACGCTTTCATTATATACAAATTACTAACTTTCAAACCTTAAACATTTTAAGTCAATATTAATCAAAAAAAGTTCCTAGAATTTCGGAGCTATGCGACTTATCTATAGTAGTTCCTTAAAATTTGAAGAACAATGTGAATGTTTCATTCAACTGTGTCTAGAATTGAAGGGTTTGAGCCAGAGAAACTAGTTAAGCTTCTGTTTATGGCTAGAGATGGTTGAGATTCCCAACTCTCCTGGTTGGAAATCATTTTTCTCATTCGGTTGGCCTGGATAAGAGAGTGGTCGAGTTGGCTATGGGCAGTTTCATGATATCCACTTCTTGTAGGATATGTATCTTCTTCAATCTATCTTTTAATCTCTTATAAGATCTCAAGATAAAGCCGATGTGATTGTTTTTTTTGGAACACAACTTTCATTACAATTCAAATATGTAAGACGTAAAAAGTAACACTCGCAGGGGTACTGCTTTCACGATCAAAAGTAGTTGCAGAGCAGTCATCATTTTAATTGTCACTATTTTCTTTTCATAGGGACACAGACAACACCAGCAATTCCTGTGACAAGTAATCACAGCAGCGACACCTTACATATTCTCAACCATTTCTTTTGCCTATCTTGATGTTTTTTTAAAAAAATTTAATAGCCGAAAGTGAGCATAGTGACACCCGACCGAACAAGGCCATTCTCTTCAAGAGAACCCCGAGGTCATGTGGTGGACATGTAAAAGTGATACTCAGGCTCATGTCTCGTTTTCCTCCTTCAAATATAATTTTTTGTTCAAATGTAACGGATCCTGATTTTCTCTCTTTTTGTTCAACCATTAAAATAGCAACGTCATAACATTTTTAATATACAATTGGTTTAAACTTACCCAAGCCCGGAAGCTTTATATCAGTGGGATGGTAACTTGATGGGCGTCTGGTCTAACGCTGAGTTCGAGTCAACATTTTTTAATTAGTACAGTGTGCTCCAAAGGTTAAGATGTAGTTACACTTGCACGGACCCAGATCTGGACCAAACCCAGTGAAAGATTGACTTTGACTCCCAAAAAAATTTAAGAGATTTTTACATAAATATAGAACTCCGAATTATAGAAAATAATTTATAAAAAGATCCAGCCGTTCACCTGCACTTGAGTCAACGTCTTTCTTATAACTTATACACCAAAGGATGAATCTATATGTTTGGTGTTATGCATTTAGTTGTGGCTGTTGGATGTTCATATCATTACAGCTCACTAATAGAGTATAACATGCATATCTATCAACATTGATTTTGAAATACGTGTCACTGATATATTAAAAATACTTTAGTTATCGGTGGCTACTCATATTAATATTAGTAAGGATGGACACAATTACTCGTTACTTGCTCCGTACCCGTTACTTGATTGATACTTGACCCCCTAAATTGAGTATTTGGTGTGACTAAATTAAATATCAAGTAATCTATTTAAATTACTTGCAAATATAAGACAAGTATCAAATACTCCCTTCGTTTTTTTATATTTGACGTTCTAGGATTATGCACACAGATTAAGAAACATTTAATTTTTTATCATTTTCTAAACAAAAACATCATTAATTGTTTACCTAACCACAATTCAACTAATAATAAAATAGAAGATATAATATCATTGGTCATCTAACATTAACTACTAATAAATTTTACATAGAAAATTGAAAACGTCTAATAATTTGGAACAAAAAATTTCTCCCAAAACGTCAATTATTAAAAAACGGAGGGAGTATTATGTAACATCTCGAGTTATGATATGTGAAAAGGTTTAAGAGAATTGATTTGATTACTTATGTCACCAAAGTTGACTTACATTTTCTGCCACATATCCGTTTAAAACTCCGGGGTTAAGTGTGCTTATGCTGGAGTAGTGAAATGATAGGTGACCTATCGGGAAGTGATTCGCGATACCGTGTGAGTGAGGCCAAAGCACGGGGAAATGTCATGTGGTGATTGCAGGGACAATAAACAATAATTTCGAGCCTTAGAAAATTTACGCACTGACCGTTGGAACGGAATGAGACCCACGGACCGAGAGAGCGGGCGTGGGTGGCCCATTAACCGTGGACGGTCGGGGTGTTACATATTAACATAAAAGTAACTACTTAGCATTATTTAGCTTATTACTCATTTTTGTTAGTGAATAAAGACACATTTTCCCAAATCCTAATAAAATAATTAGTTTATATTTCTATTTTTATAAGTGAATCAAATATAAATGATATATTTATATAAGTATTTTGATATTTTCTTTCTATATATATTCTATTTTTTGAATTGACTAAAACATAGGAAAATAATAAAACATTTTTATGTATAACAAAGCTATTTACCTTTAAATTCTAACAAGTTGTCCATAAATATCAAGTAACTTGCAAATAATTTATGACTAACAAGTAATAAAATAAAATAAGTAACTTGTAAATCTGTTATTTTTAGGAAGTACTTGAAACTACGAGTACTCATTCTTAACAATTAAATACAAACCCAAAATTTTACTATTCATATAAGTCAAGTTGAATATTAAGTCTACTGAAAATACCAAGTAAACGGTTTGTGCTCACTCCTAAATATTACTCAAGAAAATATTTTGTTGCCAATATAATATGGATCCGCAAAATAACTAAATGTTTGAAATTTGAAAAGTACTAAACTTATATTAAAGTTACGTGTATACCTAAGATGTTCATAGTAACTAATTATGATTAATATTACAGTAAAAGATTAGGATAATAATCATCTAATTCTAAAATTAATATTTTAACTATTAGACCATTATGATTCTTGCAAGGCAGCGTAAATGCAATATATGAACTTTTCTTTTCCTTTGATATTTTGCGTTGCGGATCTAATTTTTAAATTATGATGAAAACAGTAAGTTATTATGGTTCCAAACTGAGAATAAAGAGATCTGCTACTATAATCATTTCACATTTCATAAAGGTTGCGCTTGCGACAGATTCATATACCAGTTAATCACCATCACTGTTTCTACATCTGGCTATTGTTGTACTAGTGAATTACGTCATGCGATTTACAAACCTTAACTAATCATTTCACACACTAATAAGCTGCATATATTTCAATTATACTTTGATACTTCGAGTCTCTGACTATGTAATAAAAGGATTAATTTCATTTACTATCAAGTTACTCTGAACCTAATTAAAACTCCTCATTAATATTAACGAAATATCATACTTCACTTTATATAAAATAATAGACCCGTTACGTCAAATATGGACCCTATTGTTATAAATCACTCTTATCGATCACCTAACCGATTAGACTCAATAAACCCAATCAATCAATCGTCCAAAGTCTACAAAATGTATTTAAGTCGCCAGAGCTTTCGTGGTCCTTGTCAAGCCTTTCCTTTCCTCGTTATCTACAATCTTCACTTGCTAAACGAGTTATCTAAACCCTAAACTCTACTTAAACCCCCTTAAGAAGCACCCTACCTATATATACATATATCTTGATCTTTCCACATTCCTCACATTGGTAACAAAAACTTCTAACTAAACGTTTGTTCATCGAAATGGCCAGCTCTTTCGAGTTCGTCGTGACCAGGAAAGCCCCTGTACTCGTCGCTCCAAAGTCAGAAACTCCAAAAGGTCTTCACTATCTCTCGAACCTCGATCAGAACATAGCTGTCACGGTCAAAACGTTATACTACTTCCGATCAAATTCAAGAACCAACCAAGAAGCCTACAACGTGATAAAGAAATCTCTCTCTGAGGTTCTTGTTCATTACTACCCTGTCGCGGGACGGCTGACCATCAGCCCGGAAGGGAAGATCGCCGTGAATTGCACCGGAGAGGGAGCAGTGTTGGTGGAAGCTGAGACTAGTTGTGGGATAGAGATGATCAGAGAGGCCATCTCCGAGAATAGAATGGAGACGCTCGAGAAACTTGTGTACGACGTTCCTGGTGCCCGGAATATTCTTGAGGTTCCTCCGGTGGTAGTTCAGGTAATGATTTGATTAATTATTGCTCTTTTGGATTACTTGTTGTGAGTTTTGTTAGAGGATGTTGTTGGTTCGAGGCACCCATCAACGTATTTACAACGACATGGACATGTTTCACTACATGCTGCCATCAGAGTAGCTACCAGTCATCGTTTTTAATGTTGAAGATCATTTTATTTTAGCCATATTATCAATCAATGCAGAGCCGATCCGGAGCATAGACAAGATAACTGACCGCTTAGGGCATCACGATTTTAAGTGAAAATTTTAGTTGGATATTGGACACTAAACTTTTTGTATATAAATAAAAAAGACACCAAATTTTATCAAGAGAAAAATTGAAAATGTTAGACCGACACTGAATCAATGATCATATTTAATGTCAGGAATAAGTTACGTTTGCCATATGGTAATTTAATGGTTTTGTTCAAAAAATATAATAATGCGATTTGATTCAATGAATTAGATAATACTCCTTATGTTTCATAAAAATAGACTTTTTAGTGTTTTCACACATATTAAAAAAATTCATTAAATCATTATAATAAATATATTATTTTCTATAATTTTCAATTTTCAATAAATTTTAACCAATAATAAATCAATAAAATTAATTTTTTTTTTGAAGTTTGCAATATTTTTATAGAAAACACAAAAAAATTATTTTTGTTAAACTAATTTTTTTCTAAAAGTCTATCTTAATGTAACAGAGGGATACAATGTAAGGTAGACTGTGTAACAAAACGAAGAAGCTATCAAATGATCGAATTACATATTCTTTTGACAAGTGACATCATACCTGCATCTAGCTCTGTTTCTTTTGTTATGAGCATATATTAAAATAAGTCTTAAATTAGTAACAAATGATCAGCTTCTTGAACGTTAATTACCCATTAATAATTTAGCTAAGGACTAGAGAGTACTCACTCTCACTATGTGATAATTAAGTTAGAATCATGCGTAATGGTTACACTAAGCAAAGCTGTGAATGATTAAGTAGGTGGTTTTGTTTCATTCCCACCCTAATTTTTTTTATTTGTTTATTATTAATTATAAAATGTTGGATGAAATAAATCAATAGACATGTTAACATATACTTTTTTTTATTCCGTTCCATTACATAGGTGACAAATTTCAAATGCGGCGGTTTTATCCTAGGACTAGGCATGAGCCACAACATGTTAGATGGAGTGGCAGCCGCAGAATTTTTGAACTCGTGGGGTGAGACGGCCCAGGGCCTCCCTTTATCTATGCCACCTTTCTTGGACCGTACGATTCTCAAACCAAGAAACCCACCAAAAATCGAGTTTCCACACAATGAGTTTGACGAGATCGAAGACATTTCTGGCATCGAGAAACTCTACAACGAAGAGAAACTCGTCTACAAATCTTTCCTCTTCGAACCGCAAAAACTAGAGAAGCTCAAAACCATGGTAACTGAGGAAGATGTTAGTAGTAACAATAAGGTGACAACATTTCAAGCCTTAACCGGGTTTCTTTGGAAATCACGGTGCGAGGCGCTACGGTTTAAACCGGACCAACGAGTGAAACTTCTTTTCGCAGCTGATGGACGGTCGAGATTCATCCCTCCTCTCCCCAAAGGATATTGCGGGAATGGGATTGTGTTGACCGGTTTGGTAACTTCATCGGGAGAATTGGTTGGCAACCCTCTTTCTCGCTCGGTTGGTTTGGTTAAGAGTGTGGTCGAGTTGGTTACGGATGGTTTCATGAGATCGGTTATTGATTACTTGGAGGTGAACCGGACTAGACCGAGTATGACAGCAACACTTCTGATTACGTCGTGGTCAAGATTGTCACTACATAAACTGGATTTTGGCTGGGGAGAACCGGTTTTCTCAGGACCGGTTGGTTTACCAGGGAGGGAAGTGATCCTGTTTTTACCTGGTCTCGACGATATGAAGAGTATCAATGTGTTCCTTGGACTTCCTGCCTCGGCTATGAAGGTGTTTGAAGAGCTTATGAAGATTTGAAAAGAATTCAATAATCATAACCAAATTATGATTTATTTATACCAGTTAATTATTTAAGAAGAAAAAATGATGCCTAATTATTATTTATACATGTAAGTCTCTTTGTATCACTTTAAAAGTTTTATGTAAGTTCAGAAAATGATTGCTCAATTCAAGAAATCATTTGTAATGACTAGTATAATACGGTATGCTATTCAATCCTTGTTTCAGACCAGTTTTGGATAAGTGTTTTTGTTAATTTATAAATATTAATGTCTTAAATGAACCAAATCTATACTAATAAATGAGAGGTTTTGAGGCTCCATAGAATGTCTACATCAGCATAAAATGTTTCTTCGAGAAAATGACACGTGACATTAAAAATAAATAATGTAAGTAAAAATAAATAAATAAAAAATAAGTATATATATTCAGAAATAGAAATATTACTTTAAACATCTATAGTAATATTATCATTTAAGTAAATATATTCAAAAATAGAAATATTACATTAAACATTTATAGCAATATTATCATTTGATATAAGAAAAATAAAAAATAAGTATAAAATTTAAAAATGGGAAAACTTCAATAAAAATTTATCTTAAAATGTAAAGTATAATTCTACAATATTAAGAAAAGAAATAATAAGTAAATATACAATTTAAAAATGTAAATACTACAATAAACATTTATCTTAAAACTTAAAATTTAATAATATGTAAACTTACAATATAAGAATATAAATTAAATTAAATATGTTATATAATAAATAGAAATAATATATTGAAATGAATAATAAGTAAATATACAATATCAAAAATAGAAATATTACTCTAAACATTTATCGTAATATTATAATATAATATAATATAAATAAATAAATAATAAGTAAATATACAATCTAAATATATAAATAATAAGTAAATATACAATATAAGAAATATAAATATTACACTAAAAATCTGTCGTAATATACAAATTAAAAAATATAATAAGTAAATATACAATATAGCAAAAATAAAAAATATGTAAATATATAATATATAACATAAGAAATAAAAATAAATAAATTACACAATCGATCCGAAAATTGCATAGTAAAATAAATAGTAAGTAAATATAAAATATTAGAAATATAAATATTACATTAAACATCTATCATAATATTATAATAAGTAAACATATAATATAAGAAAAATAAATAATAAGTAAATATAAAATATAAAATATAAAAAATAAAAATATTACGTTAAATATTTTTTTTTATCAAAAAATACATTAAACATGTATTGTAATATAAGAATAAGTTAATATAAAATATAATAAATAAAAATATTACATTAAATATCTATCGTAATATTAAAATAAGTAAATATAAAACGTATAGTAAAATAAATAGTAAGTAAATATATAGTATGAGAAATAAAAATATTAAATTAAAATATATTGTAATATTAAAAATAAATAAATACACAATATAAGAAATCTAAATATTACATTATATATATATAAGTAAATATACAATAAAAATAATAATTAAATATATAATATCAAAAATAGAAATATTACATTAAATATCTATCGTAATATTATCATTTGATATAATAAAAAAAATAATAAGTAATATTCAATATAAAATAGAAATAATATGTAAATACATAATATAAAAAAAATTACAATAAAAATCTATCATAACATACAAATGCAAAAAATTAAAATAAGTAAAAATACAATATAATCAAAAATAAACAATAAGTAAATATATAAATTAAGAAATGGAAAAACTAAATTAAACATCGATGTGAAAATGTATAGTAAAATAAATAATAACTAAATATACAATATGAGAAATATAGAAATTACATTAAACATCTATCATATTATTAAAATAAGTAAGTATATAATATACGAAAAATAAATAGTAAGTACATATACAAAATAAAAAATAAAATATAACATTAAATATTTTTTTATCAACATTACATTAAATATCTATCGTAATATAAGAATAAGTAATATACAATATAAGAAATAAAAATATTACATTAAACATCTATTTTAATATTAAAATAAGTAAATAAATAAAATTTATAGTAGAATAAATGTATAGTAAAATAAATAGTAAGTAAATATATAATATTAGAAATAAAAATATTACATGAAAAATATATTATAATATTAAAAATAAATATACAATATATGAAATATAAATATTACATTAAACATCTACAAGTAAATATATAAGAAAAATATTAGTAAGTAAATATACAATAAGAAATAGAAATATTACTTAAATATCTATATGAAAAGTATACATTAAAATAAATAATAAGTAAAAATACAATATAAGAAATAAAAATATTTTATTATATATATATTGTAATATTACTATAGATATTAAAGAAAAAATTTTGAATAAGTAAATATACAATATAAGAAACAATAAATAATAAGTAATTATACAATAAAAATAGAAAAGCTACATTAAACATATATCTTAAAAATTTATACATTTACGTTTTTATTATTTCCAAATATCTTATAAGTAAATATACAATAGAAAATAAATAATAAATATAAAATATAAGAAATAAAAATATTACATTAAACATTTATCATAATATTATCATTTAATATAAAAACAAATAAATTATAATTAAATATACAATATAAGAAATGGAAAAGTAAATTAAATATATATATGAAAAATGTATATTAAAATAAACTATCAGTAAATATACATTATACGAAATAAAAATATTACATTAAACATCTATCGTAAGATTAGAATAAGTAAATTTATAATATAATAAAAATAAATAATAAGTAAATATACAAAATATTAAATAGAAATATCATTTTAAACACATATCGTAATATTATCATTTAATATAAAGGCAAAAAAATTAGAATAATTAAATATACAATATAAGAATAGATAAACAATAAGTAAATATACAATATAAGAAATATAAATATTATATTAGTCATTCTATCGTAATATTAGAATAAATAAATATGAAATTTATGAAAAAAAGATAAATAAATATATAATATAATAAATAGGAAAACTATATTAAGTATCTGTCTGAAAATGTATAGTAAATAAATAATAAGTATATATAATATAAGAAATATATATTAAATTAAACATCTATTGTAGTATTACCTTTTGATATAAAATTAAGAAAAATAGAATAAGTAAATATATAATATAAGAAAGAAAAAATCAGTAAATATACAATATAAATATATTAAATATATTATATAATTAACATTTAAAAATCAAAATAGTTCTGCGTGTAGCGCAGATTAACCGCTAGTATAATATGGATAGTTTGGTTTAAATTTGATTTCGTAAGATATTCTCTTAATTTTCAAATAAATTTAGTTTAAATTATCTTTTCTTAGTTAGTTGGACGGTTTCGTTATAGAAAATAAAACTATTTACACCATAGAACTATATGGTTTGTTTAATTAAAGATTGAATACTCATAGAACTATTTTGAGTTTAAATAAACTGTGTATTCAATAGAAAAGTCAAAGAGAGATAAAAAATCCGACTTGAATTTCAGTTTTCGGTCTAAATCTAACCGGAAAGATTTTTGCTATCCATCATCAGAGAACGTTTAGACATGACCCTCTACTCTAGTGGTATAGGCAGAGGTTTCTGGTTTACCGAAACTAAACCGAATTTTTTTTATCAACCTTTATATTAAAAGTTTAAAGGACATTTTTTTTTGTTACAAATTGAAATCAAACCCATTACAAATAATAAGCCCAGTTAAAACTCAATCCTATATGCATAAACAACAATCAAGCGCCGCTTCGAGTTCATGAGCATCGACTGAGTTCATCGCTTCTGCCGCTGCCGTCGTGAGTTTTAACCGCTAACTCCCTCAACGATTATGGAGAATCTACTTTACTGACTCCATTAATCTTTTGATCTAGCCAAGAATACAATCTCCCTTGCTTCTCTTGCAGTTAACCGTACTAGAGAGCTTAAAACCATCAATAATCAATGGAGATGAAGACCTAAGAATTCAACTATGATCTTATTCAACACGTGTTAGGTTTACAATGTTGTAGTAATTTTGTTTGTAAACGTGTTGACATGGGCCATGTATCTCTCTTGTACTTTACCTTATGGGCTTAATAATATTAAGCATGTTGACAAAAAAAAAAAACTCAATCCTATATGATAAGTGAGGTAATTGTTCATCCACGTGTCTTCATCGTGTCTTCACCGGCTCCATGTGTCGTTAGAGGGGAAATATTGCATCTTCACTAGCAAAGTCACCGATTTAAATTCCGACAAGTCGATTCCTCTGAAATTCAAAGAAGGAACCTCAACTTTGATTCCATTTGCATGCTTCAATCTCTCAATCTCTTACTGGCTTCACCAAATGTGAACATCTCCAAGAAACTTTACCCGATTTAGGACAAAGTGAAAGAACGCTTGTCTACAGGACAAACTTTTGTCTTTTCTTACAACTTAACAAAACCAAAAGCTCACTTGTAAAACTCACTTCTTCAAATCATCCAAATACTTTAGCAAATCCATATGAAGCAAAGATTGATCCCTTCAAACTTGAAGATCGAGCATCACCAGATATAGAAGAAGAAAATTTTAGAAACAAACATGAGTAGATAAGTTGAAGAAACGAGAGATGAAGTTTAATCTGAATACTTATCCAGTTTTAAATCAAAACAGAGAGTGATGCGAGTGATAAGCGGTTTTGTTTTGGTTAAAGCTTAGTACACCAAAATCTTCAAACGAAAAAAAGTTCACCTACTCAAACAAGTTCGATTTATGGATTGAAGTATTTACAACGACGATAATCTTTGACTAAGAACAAAAAGAAAAAGATGGCAACGGGCGGCAAAGGACACTGGCCACCGACGAAAATCTTTGATTAAGAGACTCTGGTAGAGAGAAGGTAGAGCAAATTAGAGAGAGATAAATCAAACTTAATTATATGGCTTAGATAAACCCAACTATGTTTATGAAATAGGCACAATCACACTGCTTTTAAAGAGGTTTCTTGTGCGTACATTCTCGTGTTTTTTCTTATTGTTTCAAGGAATGAGCCATTCCTCCTTGCACCTGCGATAGCCACAGTCCCGCCTAGCGAATGTATCACCTTACTAGTGCCCTTAGATTTAAGTCAATCCAAAACTAAACAAGAAGTTCTTGCGAACAATATAATCTCCAAAACTTGTTCAATAGAGAAAAGTATGGAGCAATACTTTCAAAACAAATTGTGAGGGAGAATGTTAAATGATATTGGCTTACCTAGTCAAGATCTCTATTTGACTACGTTGCAGCTTAAAAAACCCATCCTTGGTCAATTTTTTTACGATCTCTTGAGACAAACGATTCTCCAAAATTTCTTATTTTATTATTTTAACGATAATTGTAACATCCTAATTATATGTGAAAAGGTTTAAGAGAATTGATTTTGTTACCTCTATCACCAAAGTATACTTACCTTTCTGTCATATTTTCATTTAGAACTTTAGAGTTAAGCTGCTTGACCTATCAGGAAATGACTTTTGATTCTGTGTGAGTAAGACCAAAATACGAGAAAAGATCATGTGGTGATTGCATGACCAGTAAACAAGACTTTTGAGTTTTGGAAAAATTAACGCACCATCTATCGCACGGAATGAGGTCTAAGTGTCGAAAGAACGGGCATGGTCCACAGATCGAAAGAAAGGGCGTGGTCCACAAGTCGAAAGATCAGGCGTGGGAGGCCCATTAGCCGTGGGCAGTCGGGGGGTTACAAGTGGTATCAAATCTAGTTAACCATCTCAATTATGATCCGAAAGGCGTCTTGAGATCTATTGTGGTGTACAAGGGGGAGGTTGCGCTTTGTGAATAGGGGTAAATTGTAATATCCCAATTTCTGGTATATGTGAAAAAGTTTAAGATAATTAATTTGACTACGTATGTCACCAAAGTGCACTTACCTTATCTATCACACATTCTTGTTGCTCCAGAGTTAAGTGTGCTTGAACTGGAGTAGTGGAAATATAGGTGACCTATCGGAAAATGATTTGTGATACTGTGTGAGTGAGACCAAAACATGAAAAAAGATCATGTGGTGATTGCATAGTCATTAAATAAGATTTTCAAGCTTTGGAAAAATTAACGCACCGCTTATTCCAAGGACTAGGGCCCATGGGTCGAGAGAACGGGCGTGGAGACCCATTAGCATGAGCAGTTTAGACGTTACAATAATATGAACTCGAGATAGAAACATATACTTACTTTTTTTGGATATAGAATGTACATGTGGGAGCAATCATGTACTCATTTAGTTCCATAAAAATGCATGTTTTAGAATATTTGTTTAAAATAATACATCTTTGTATTTTTTAATGCATTTTTGTCAATTTATAATTACTAATTGTAAACTTAAAAAATAACTATATTTATTTAGTTTGATTGGTTTAGAATTATAGAAAATAGTTCATTACAAAAAACTATGTACTTAATACTGAAATCTAACACTCCCTCTGTTTTATATTAACTGTAATTGTAGTGTTTAATTTTTGTTTAAGTGTCGTTTTATGTTTTTGATACATTTATTTGATAGTTTCTAATTTATCCATATTCTTTTAACTTATTAATTAACATAATTGAATAAAACTATGTACTCCTTCCAATCCAAAATAATACATAATTTTTTTTTCCAAAAGATACATTTTTATATTTATAATGCATGTTTTTCAACTATGATAAATATTTGTCAACTTCAAAAAAAACTATTGTATTTACTGAATTCTTATTGGTTTGAAATCATGGGACATAGATAATTAGAAAATATGCATTCAAAGTTGAAATTAATATATTTTATTAATATGAGTGAAAACTCTATAACATGCATTATTTTGAAACAAATGGAGTATTTATTAAGGGTAAGACAAACAATTTAATGATTTTCTTAATTTGTGTGAAAAATTAGGACCGGCTTATAAAATGAAACGAAAAGAGTATATTTTATTAATATGTGTGAAAAAGTCTAAATTATGTATCATTTTAAAACAAAGTAGTAGCATTTATATCATTTTAGGTTAGGAAAAAAAACATCTCCCTTGTGACACAATGCAATGATATATATCAATCTCCTACAAAAAATTTGTAACTGATTTCACGTTCTATCCACAATCATTTTCACTAAAAAAAATAACATGACATGGTAGAAATGATGATATCACCTAAATGTTAATTGTGAAGTGATTTCACACATCCTCTCCAGAGTCATTTTCACTAAAAAAAACATTACATGCTAAAAATGATGACATGATTTATGGTTAAATGTGACATGACAATTACATTTAATTTTGATTTTTATTTTTGGTAATTTGTTTAGAATATGGAAATAACTCATGCATCATCATTAAAACAAATCTATAAAAATATGACCTTAAATAATATATTAATAGAAATATAAATACTTACAAATTTTTGAATATTATTTAAGTATTTTTTATAATCATATAATTTTATTAGTAAACAAGATTTTTAATTTTTTATGATTTTTTTTAAAAAAATGTATAAACTTTTAATCGTAATACCATTCGCTTCCTTCTCATATATACAAATTTTAGAAATTTTGTTTAATTTTATTTTTTTGATAATTATAAAAAAATTATATCAATTATTTTTAAAAATTATACAAATTAAATTCGATATATATGTTAGCAAAAAAATGAAAATCTATCCAAGATTATATATATATATACTATTAAATAAAATTTAAAATAAATAAAATTTTATTTTATCTTATTGTTATGTTTAACTATAAAGATAAGAAAATCTAGAATGTTTAAAAATAATAATTTTAGATATGATTTTAATTTAAAATTTATATTGAAATATTGGTATAAAGATAAGAAAATCTAGAATGTTTAAAAATAATAATTTTAGATATGATTTAAATTTTAAAAAAAAACTATTGATGCACATGGTGCAAGAAAATAGTGTTTTGAAAATTGTTAAGTGATAATTAGGCATCTTATAAAATATTATTATTTAGTCGGATGCTTATGCCGAAATTTTTAACACTAATAATATATGATGATAGTATTACTTGAAAGTTGAAACAATCAGCCAATAGATAATTTTGGTAGTTTTCGTTAAAGCGGAAAGTAGGAAATATACATATCACCAATAGGAAACTACATTAATTTTAAAAGAAGTGGATAATTTAATTCCAGAAAAATATATATGACATTCGAAAATGCATATATATTATCCCGGGAAATTAATTCTCTACTTCGCACACTCAATAAACTCAGAAAAATATTACAGCTTAACGGGTACACGTGGTGGTCGATATATCAAGTTGGGGGTAAAGTCAACATCGCATAGTCGTCACACAAGATTGTTCATGTAGCTGACTGCTTGCCGTTTTTAGCGTTTTGTCCATCTTCAATCTCAGCCCTCCGATCATTTCCGCAAGTACACTTGTTTGCTTGACGAACGGCTGCGATGTGCTCAGGGGATGACACTGTGCCTAGCTTCAGGATATCGAGGGTCACCTCCGGTAACTTAGCAGCTTCTACTTCTTTCTCTCCCAAATGCGGCGGCGTTTTACAGTATTTGTAAACCACGTAGAGTATCATTTGAAGTGCACCGAGGGCAAAACCAATCACATTAGGGAACTGCAAGAAGAAGAAATGTTTAGTGGCAATAACAATTGGTCAAATCTCTTGAAAAGAATTTTTTGAAGTTTTTTTTACAAAAATAGATATAAAAAATTGACCACAATAGTTTTTTATTTAAAGAAATTAATATTTTTTAAACTTTTTTTAGTTATAAATTTACCTTCAAAACTCAATCTAATAACTCTAAACCCTAAATTTAGAACGCATGAGATATAAATATATATTTACATTCTTTAATAAAATCTATTTTAATCATTTTTTTTCTCTGAATATTATTTTGGAGACAAAAAAAAATTTATATATATTTTGGTCTTTATCTTTTAGCAATATAACATGATAGTTATTTAATACACTCTCTTTTCCACTTTATAACTTAAAGTACGTAAAAAGAAGGTTATAAAAAATGTAAAGTTATGGCAAACTTGTGCGACACCCATAGAAGTTGCCTAAAAAATATAGTTATGAAATAATAAAGATAAAAAGGAATTCTAATTTATTTTAAAACTCTTTTGCAAAAGATAATTTCTTTAATGTTTCTTTGGAATATAAAGCGAGTCTCTTTATAACATGCTTTAATCGTAAAGGACAATACCAAACAAAAGGGTTTTGCTTTCTATAATTGTTTATCTTTTGCCAATCCGTATCTCTTTTTATCTATGAATCTATGATTAGAACCTCAAATTGTCTCAGGTACATTAGAAACAAAAGCACCCACTTTCATGTAATATACATTATGATTATGACACGTCAAGTCCTGATAATAATGTTAAAACATATATAATCATCTTTTTCCCCAAAAACTAAGTTATATTGACTTTTTCCATTTCAGTATTTGTGATCTGAAATATCTAATTAAGTGTCTGTGGTTAATGGTTATACGTGTGTTTAGGCGGTTACATACATGGAACTATGCAATCATGTATACATACAATATTTACAAATTAATATAGATAGAGAGGCTTACAGCAACATAGATGTCCTTGAGAGCAAGACCATAAAGGAGCCATACGACAGCACTGATTGTAAGGGTTAAGGATAAGCTAAAGGGCATGTACTCCACACTTCTTGTCTTTATTACCGTCCTCTGTGTTTTAAATCATAAAATATGTTAATTATTATTTAGTCACTTCTTTTTTATATATAGCTCTTTCGAAATGCTTACGATAATGCTAAGAGGAGCAGCGAAAACACAAACAGAGAATCCGACACAGATTCCTCCGATGATCTTGGCACGTGTGGTTCCTTTAGCCAAGAATTGGCATAGAAGGAGAATCAAGCAGAATCCTCCAAAGTTCATAAGAAGCAGCAACTTCACTGTCAGCATCTGCATCCATTAAGTGTGTTTAGTTAGAGCAACTTCGATAGGGGTTTCTAGCTACGGAATTCTCAAAATACATATATGTGTATGTATATGTTTATATTAGTATTTAATTATAGGGGTTTTAATTTTAAAGAAAACTCAACCCAAAAGTTCTCTGCATAGATACTTTGGGTTGAAATTTCCGTAAAGTTAAGAACCACACAATTAAATACTAATATAAATGTATACATATTCATATATGTATTTTGAGAACTCTAGAATTAAAACCCTTGTTGGAGATGCTCTTAGCTAAATGGTTTTAGTTTTGTAAGCATATTTCAAATATGAACTGAGAGTGTTTAGGTACCCTGGCTTTCTTGGGGGCATAGGCAAGGAAGATAGAGATGTAGATGGTTTCTATGAAGCATCCAAAGGAGTTGATGGTGACAAGGAGGAAGACATCTTTCTTCTGTGTTGCGTAGTAAAGCCAAAGTGTCGCACTGAAGAGCGCCACAACGTAAGGAAGTGACTGAAACCCTTCCGTTGTCTTCTTCTTCCAAACCCTATAGAACGTTGGCCTGCATCCATTTTATATCATCTTAATATCATTATAGCGGAGAATATGTACATAGACATGTAAGAACACGCGAAAAATTAATGTTATATGTCTTGATTATCTAACAGATGTTGAGGTAAGATGTGAATAGAACTTACACAGGAGAGAGGAACACGGCGAAGGAGATTACATTTCCTGGAAAGTATAAAAGAACATATATGGTATTAAAAATCGATACTCTATATAATTAGATTTAAGATTTTAGAACTTGCTGTGAAGCAATATATATACGAAATGAAAAGAACTGTTAGTATCATACCCATCAAACCGAAGACAAAGGCCCATGTGTTGTGAGTGTCGAAGAGAGGCATGGTTTTCTTTTGGTTTTAAATAAACTGGTTAGGGTTCTTAGGAGGAAGGAGGAGAGAGCTCTCACTTAGATTGTAAGTGTTTTCTTTTAATGTAAAAGCTGATGGCACGACCATTGCGTTTCCAGGACTTCACGTATATATAGAAGGTTAGGGCTAAGGAGAGGAATGGGTATAATTTGTGTGGGGGGAGATGACAAAAAAAAGTGAAATGTTTGTGTGAACAACAATATTTTGAATAATTTTGAAAAAAGTATATTTAAAAGCATTAGTGTCATTGTAGTTGTACTGCAAAAAAAAAAAAAAAGAATGCTATAGACATATAACAATAATTCAGACGCTAATCCATTACCAAATTGTATACATGTTGACGTACAAAAACAAATCACTTACCAAACTAATTGCTTTGGGTTATAAGAGGTAACATAATTATTAGTTATATTACTAATGCTTGTCCATCTCAGTTTAGGCACGTTTTTTGTAAAGATTATTGTCTAGATTCTACCTATATATGCATCCATTATATATACACAACATAGTTCTGATTAGAAAAATCGAGAATGATATAAATAATTACGTTTGTGTGGTTTTGATCAATTCTCTTATTTCCTTAAAAGTACTTATAATAAAAGATTTATGCCATAGGGTAATTATGCGCTTTCATATTTTGGTTAATGATTCATTTAATCTTATTCTATACACATTTTGGTTACTCTTACGCTACGTGATTTCGTAGTGTTACTAATTAGAGCCACCACAGTAACTAAAAATAATTAAAATTAACGATTATATTCTTTACAAAATTAATGACATTACGTACATTATACAATAACTATAATGTTAAATAGTCTCCACTAGTTCTCTATATCATTAGTTATTACGAAAACATGGAAATTGCTTTAGATATCTTCTTAAAGATACACTGAAACATATAAAGTTCAATAAACCTACGTTACCAAACAAAAGTTCCGTGACACTGTATATCAAAATATTATGCCGTTTTAACTTTTAGCTCTTTTTAATCCTGATATTCATGTTACTCTATATAACAAATTTAAATATTAATTAATTAGCCGTTTCTCAATCATTATTCTTTTGCCCGTACCATTGAAATAAATAACATTTTTCTTATTAATCAACAAATGAAAACTCATTCAGTGTTTAGTTTTGTTGTCAAATAAAATTCAAGTTAAACATCCGAATCAGAAGAAAAATAATCTACATAAATGAATCTAAGCAAATTCTAAATCTAGAACTACTAGCTAAATTACGGGGGAATTTCATTTATACCCTAAGTTTGATACCACTTTGCAAATTTATCTTTAATGAATGAGTATTTTCAAAAATACCTTAACTTTTTGATGAAAATAGTTTTAATTAATTTTTTTAAATATTTATAAAAAATTAGAAGCTCAATCTCACCATTTTAACTAAACCTTAAACAATAATCAATAAAGTATAAACCTAAATGTTAATATATTTTTGATAATGTGTATTTTTGTAAAATGGTACTTAACTTATGCTATTTTTGGTAATTTCTCCTAAATTATATGCAACCTAATTTAGAAAGAAGTGGAAAAAAGAACAACCTATCTCAAATAAATAAAAATCAACTCCAAGCAATTTGAATGAAAAGTAGGCAAATGATTCAATACTGATAGACTCTATAGTGCGAAAATTAGAATTTCTAGCTCGACATGAGGATGAGGTAACTTCACCATTAGCAGTTTAGCACTCGACGCCATTATAAAGTCTTGTATCTTGCATATAAATTTACCGTATATAACATGAAAAGATTTATGTATATTTTGAATATTTGAAAGTTGAACCACAATCTTTTGGTACTTAGAAAAAATAAAAATATACGATTTCTTAGAAGTAATTATACCCTTTCCGGATCCACTTTCAATTTCATGTTCTCATACGGTTATTGTTTGAAAGGAAGGCTTAACCAAATATTTTGTCGGAAAAAAAAAAGTAAAATCATTTTCATTACGTCAGGCCTCTCGAGGCGTATGGGGTTACACACGCATTGGAGGAGTAAAGCTCTGTTAGCGTTACAAGTGGCGAGCTTTAGTCACAGTGGCAACTATACGTACTAAACCTTTTCCTCTTTGTTTTTTTGCTTAGTGGACTACGTATCCACTTTTGCTTTGTAATACTAGTCTCGCATGTACATTATATAAGAAACTATTGTGTATACTATACTGGTTTAATAGATAACCGACATGGTTTAAGTTTCTTTTAGCCTAACCGTATATATATATATATATATATATTATATATCGGTTGTAATAAACTTTGGTAAATTAATTCAGTCATTTTATTTGATTCATTATGGTACAGAGCCAAAACTTTTTTTCTGTAGTGATTTTGAGTTTTTGACCATCATGAGTCTTTCTTGTTCTCAGATTTTTCTTCAATTGATTCTTGATCTGCTTGTCTTCGGTGTGGATATCTTTATCTCGGTTTACTATCTCTCGATCATTCTTATTTCCACTTTTTGAATCAGGATTCATCTTCTATTTCGATTCATCTTTGTATTCATCTACTCAAGCTCTTCTTCTTCATCATCAATTCTCTTCTCTGTCGCGATGAGCTCAAATCAAGCTCAAGCTTCTCAGTTCTTGGATCACTACGAAAATCCGTACTTTCTCCATATTTCCGATCATGCCAATTTAATCTTGGTTTTGATCGTCTCTCCTCTGGTGCGGAGTTCCATTCATGGCGTCAATCAGTGCATATGGCTCTCAACGTTCGTAACAAACTTGGTTTCATCGACGGTATGATTCTTAAACCTTTGTATACTCATAGAAATTCTGTTTATTGGTCTAGGTGTAATGACATAGTAGCTACCTGGTTAATGAACTTTGTTTCAAAGAAAATAGGCCAAAGTCTCTTGTTTATGTCGACTTCTGAATCGATCTGAAAGAATATATTATCACAATTTAAGCATGAAGATGCTCCGCGTGTGTATGAAATTGAACAACAATTGAGTCGCTTGCAACAAGGCTCTATGGATATAAGCACCTATTATACTGCTTTAGTTACATTGTGGGAAGAGTACAAGAACTATGTTGAGTTGTCAGTGTGTACTTGCGGCAAAAGTGAGTGCAATGCAACAGTGTTATGGGAAAGTATTCAACAAAAAAGTCGTGTGACTAAATTCTTGATGGGATTGAATGAAGCGTTTGAGCCTACTCGCCGTTATATCTTAATGCTCAAACCAATACCCTCAATTGAAGATGTTTTCAATCTTGTTGTTCAGGATGAGAGGCAGAAGTCAATCAAACCAACAACTATGCCAGCTAATGTGATTTTTCAGAACTCTGGTCTTACTGAATCTCTCTCACTTGATGCATCTCAGACTGATAATCATGTTCTTGCTGCTACTCACTCTAATGGTGGTTTTCGTCCTAAATCTAGACCTCTCTGTACTTATTGTGGCAACTCGGTCATGTTGTGGCAAAATGTTTCAAACTCCATGGATATCCTCCTAGACATATGAACAACAAGTCTTATGCTCCTTCTATTGAATTTTCCCCATCATTTGGTTCCACGAGGACAAAATAATTATCAGCAACTTAGGCCACACAATCAGAATAACTTCAGCTCACAACAACAACAATTCAACAATTCTAATGTTGTTGTGAATGTTCTTGTTGAGCCAATAGTACAAACTTCTGAACAGATCAATAGAGACTACTACAATCGCTTACTCATCAATTACAAGCTTTTGTCACACCTTCTGTGAATACTGCGACTACTAAACAATAATCTATGGTCAGTGAAAATGGATACATGGCTGCTCAATCATCAACTGTAATATTCATGTTTCACCTTCTAAGCTTACTAGCCATTTTCCATCTTCTAGCCTTCACTTTGATAACAATATATTCACTATTCAACATCAATGTCTTTCCTCTCTTTCTGATGCAATGCCTAATGGTTCTTGGATAATTGACAGTGGAGCTACAACACATGTATGCTCAGATTTGTCACTATTTAGTCAGATTTCTTTCGTGTCTGATGTTATGGTCTCTCTACCTAATGGCATTAGGGAATCAATTTCACATATTGGAACTGTGCAACTTTCATCTTCTCTTTTTTTGAATAACGTTTTGCATGTTCCATCATTTATGTTCCATCATTTAGGTTCAATCTCGTTAGTGTGTGCACTCTTTTACGTGATAATCAAATATATGCTCATTTTTATCTTGATTATTGCTTAATACAGGAGTTTACTCATGAATTGATGATTGGTAGAGGGAGTTTGTTCCACAATCTATATGTTCTTGAACCTGATGTTACTTCTTCTCTAGAATTTTGTGGATCCTTGCAAGTAGATGGCACCAACGCCTTGGACATCCATCGACTTCCAAGTTAAAGCATGTTACTGGTACCTTGCCTATTATTGTGGCTAATTTGAATAAGTTTGATATGTGTCATGTTTGTCATTTAGCTAAACAAAAAGGTTACCTTTTATTTCGAACAATAACATGTCAAAATTTGCCTTCGATTTAGTCCACATAGATGTTTGGGGGATCTTTTAAGTTGATTCACTAGAAGGATACAAATATTTCCTTACGTTAGTCGATGATAGTACAAGAGCCACTTGGGTTTACATGATGAAAAATAAGTCAGATGTTTTCACTGTCTTTCCAATATTTCTTAAACATGTCAATACCCAATACAACTCTGTTGTTAAAACAATTCGTAGTGATAATTCACCAGAACTTGCATTTACTACACTTCTTCAAGAGCATGGTATTTTTTATCAATTCTCATGTTACTCCACAACAAAACTTTGTGGTAGAAAAGAAACATCAACATATCCTTAATGTTGCTAGGGCTTTATTGTTTCAGTCTAACATACCACTAGTATATTGGAGTGATTACATATGCACTGATGTCTTTCTTATAAATACAACACCATCATCGCTTTTGAACAACAAATCACCATATGAAGTATTGCTTAAGAAAGCTCACGATTACTCATTTCTTAGAACTTTTGGTTGTCTTTGCTATGTGTCAACATTGCTTAAAGATAGGAATAAGTTCTATGCTATGGATGATAGGTGGTGTGTTTTTCTAGGCTATCCGAGTGGTTATAAAGGGTATAAAGTTCTGCATCTTGACTCAAACAATGTTACAATCACTCATAATATTGTTTTTCGTGAGAATATTTTCCCCTTTCATGATCCATCTCATTCTCTTCCACCTTATGTGGACTTCTTTCATCATACTTGTCTGAACCTATACATGTTGCTCTTGATTCTCTGGTTTCAACACATATAGTACTTAGTGCCCCTAATATGCATAGAGAGACTGTTCCAGCGGCCACAGGACAAGGACGACTAATTGGTGACAAACCTAAGCGTCATACTAGAGCTCCTGGTTACTTATCTCAGTACCATTGTGCTCTTTCTCGGAGTAACCTTGATTTTACCCCTTCTACCTCACGTTCTACCTCTATATCTTACCCTCTTTCCTCAGTTTTGACATATCCTAAACTCCAGTCCCCTTATAAATCTTATGTTCTTTCATATTCCCTTGAGGCAGAGCCAACATCTTTCAAGCAGACCATGTTCTCCCCTAATTTTTGCAAGGCCACGAATGAAAAGTTGCAGGCCATGGAGGCAAATAAGACATGGAAAATTTAGTCTTTACCTCCTGGTAAAAATGTGGTATGTTGTAAATAGGTTTATACCATTAAATACAATGCATATAGCACCGTGGAGCGTTACAAAGCTCGTTTAGTTGCTAAAGGCTTCACACAACAGGAAGGAGTTGATTTTACAGATACATTTTCTCTCGTTGCAAAGCTTGCTAGTGTCAAACTTCTTCTTGGTCTAGCAGCTATACAAGGATGAAGTATATCTCAAATGGATTTGTCAAATACTTTTCTACATAGTGATATTGGTGAGGAAATTTTTATGAGTATTCCTCAAGGTTATATACATGCTTCTGGCTATCTTCCTCCTGACCAGTCTGTGGTCTTCATAAATCCCTATACGGGTTGAAGCAAGCATCACGTCAATAATACTAATGTCTTTTTGCAGTGTTCTTTTCTGCTGGTTATAGTCAATCTCCAGCAGATAATACATTGTTTTCAAACAAATTGGTTAAGTTTTCACTGCCGCTCTTGTCTACGTTGATGATATAATGATTGTAAGCAAACAGACTCTTCGTTCACATTTCAAGATTAAAGATTTGGGACCCCTATGATTCTTTCTTGGGTTAGAGATATCTCGATCTTCCAAAGGCATTTCCATTTCTCAACGAAAATATGCATTGAGTCTTCTCTCTAATGCTGGTCTTCTTGCTTGTAAACCTAGTTTAGTCCCTATGAATCATTTGGTCAAGTTGAGTAAGGACTCATGCACAGATCCGACTAGCTATCGTGCCTTGATTGGTCGTCTTTTATACCTGACAATCACCAGACCTGATATCACATTTGCGGTGCACTGTCTTAGTCAATTCATGGCTTTTCCTATGGCTGTCCATCTTAAAGCAGCCCATAAGATTCTTCGCTACATAAAAATTAATCCAGGCCATGGTCTGTTATACTATGCTTCTTCTCCACTCTGCCTTAATGCATTTGCCAAGGCTAATTGGGCTATATATCCTGACAGTAGACGCTCCCTTACTGGTTACTGCATATACCTTGGGAACTCTCTCATCACTTGGAAATCGAAGAAGCAAGATGTGGTTAGCAGAAGTAGTACCGAAGATGAATACAAAAGCATGGAACATGCTACTTGTGAGTTACTATGGCTCTAGCAGCTTCTTATGAGCCTTCATATCATGGTTTCTACAAACGCAAAGCTCTTCTGTGACAATAAATCAGCCATGCACATTGTGACTAATCCAGTTTTCCATGAACGGACGAAGCACGTTGAGATAGACTGCCACACTGTTCGAGACCAGGTCAAGAAAGGTTTCATTACCTTGATGCATGTTTCAAATGCCATCCAGCAGGCAGACATACTGATGAAACCTCTACATTATGGACCCTTTCATTTCATTCTCAACCATATGTTTATCTCAAGTCTCTTCCTTCCTGATGGTTTAGATTCAGAGATTTGACTGGGACGTATTGTGTATGCTATATTGATTTAATAAATAACCGATATGGTTTAAGTTCCCTTAGCTTAACCGTATATATATATATATATATATATATATATCGGTTGTAACAAACTTTGGTAAATTAATTCATTCATTTAATTTGATTCATTAGAAACCTTCTTAATCGGATTATTTTGACGCTTGAATGAGATATGATCATTGCCAAGCTGGTAAAGATGTCTAGTATTTTCGTTGAAAAAATCCAAAAGTACATATAAAAGTTATTAAATGCAATAAAAGTTCAAAAAGAAAAAGAGGTGATCAGTTAGTTTTTAACATTGATACCAAAATGGTTTAGTTAGTTTTTTTTTCTGCTCAACCTCAACTTCTCATTAACTAACAATGATTACAAGTAGACTTCAACAGAGATTTTAACCAAGATGACAATGATGCATAATCTTCTTAAGTCACTACGAGAACAAACTCATTCTCCTATAACCTATGAAAATGACTTGTTTCTTACACCACAAAGTTACAACAGACTTGACTTATTCCGATGGAAGACAAAAACAAAATTGAGGCAATACATATCCAACTACAACCAGTATAGATGTTAAAATGGATAAACCCACCCATTTAAATCCAACCTATTTAGAACTCATCCCATTTAAACTTTGAACTCGTTTAGATCTATTTAATTTTAAAGTCTATTTTGTTTGTGATTTAATATCATTTTAAAACTAACTATTAACCTTTGATTTACGTAATTATAGTTCATGAATACTTATATATATATATATATATATATATATATATATATATATATATATATATATATATATATGTGTGTGTGTATGTGTGCATATATGATTTTTACATGTAAAACGATGTAAATGAAGGAAAAGAAATAGTAGTCCCATAATTGATTACGTTTCCAAATTCCAATCTCCTCCACCATCTAAGCACCACTTGGAAAGTTCATACAACTTGAGCCTTTGCTTTAAACAAAGGTCATACACCACATTTCCTTTAAACTCCTTTTATAATCTAAGATAATTCATGGCGATATTTAAATGTTTAATATTTGTGATGATAGATGCTACATTGGTTAGATGTAGAAGTGGACTAGTCCTCATCTTATAATACCTTTCAGATTTTCTAAGCCACGTGTATATCAAAACCAAAAATTACACGAAAATAACGATGGTAAAAGAAAACTTCATTACAACAAATAGAAAATTGTGTTTTTTTTTGAGAAAGTGGGGATAATAAAACCACATAAACAAATAGTATGGATAATTCTAAAAATTAATTTTTTAAAATATGCATTTTAAAAGTACCATAAGTTCTTTTAATAGCTATAATATTTGCTTGCGTAGATTTATTATATAACATTATAATATTTATAAAAATCTATAATATTTGTCAAAATCTCTAATTTTTTTAATTATTACATTTAATGTTTAACTTAAATTAAACATTTCGTAAATTCTAACAATAGAAATTTGATATAAAAGATAACAAAAAGAATTTTTCAAACAATATATTTGCAGCCGTTATAATGGTCAGGATATCATGTCCTTTTATCACTTTTCCTCTAACAAAGAAGAATTCGAATGGCAAAATATATCAAACAAAGAAAATAATATAAATCAAGATTAAAGCAAAAGAATAAGAGATCGGTGGCGCAATAATAAAGTGTGGCTCTTTTTTTTGTAAACTAGTGTGGCTCTTCTATATACGCAGTTGCTCTCAGCCTCTCCATCCAATATCATAGTCTCCATATTGTTTTTCCTCTTTGGTTGATATCTTCGAATAATTTTACTTTTTTTTTGTTATCAACCAACTTGTATACATAAGAGGCGCCGATTTTGTCTGCGTTTATAATAGAGTATTATTTGGAGTTTCAAATCTGAATCTATATTTTTTATTTTCTAAAATACGATTCTTGATTTTAGTTTATTTTTTTTTTTGATAAGAATTTTAGTTTAATTTTTCCGGATGCAATATCATTTCCTTTTAACAAATCCTGCAGCATATTAATTATTTTGAAAGATTACTTTCGAGTTGGAGTTGAACACTTGGCTCGTGTAGATGCAGTCCTGTGTGGATGGAAGAGAAAATTAGACACTGACCCAACGTAAATCATGCAAATTCTTATCAGTATCATATAATGGAAAGACTCCCAAGAAACAGTGAAACTCCATTAACTTATTATAACGATGCCATGATTGATTTTTTACTCCAAACTTTTTGGCAAATCATGGCTAATCATGTACATCGTGACTCGTGAGGTACGTGTACGTTCGCTTCATGCAAAATTGTGTCCAAGATAACGAAGATAAAAAGGTCGATAAACACCCATGAAGATATAACGAAAATAAAAAGGTCGATAAACACCCATGAAGATATCGATCACGTCGGCTTTATCTTGAGATGTTATAAAAAAGAAAAAGATTAAAAGTTAGGTTGGAAAGGATAGATATGATTGGCCGGATTTATTTGCCACTTAGTACAAAGCATATATATTTATTTTGATTTTTTTTTTGTCGAGTTTCTTCTTTTCATGCCACCCCTAACCTTATATATAAAGGTTGTATACAATATCAAATTTACTTTTATATCTTGGATTTCGAATATATGTCTACCAAATCAAAATGACATTTTGTTTTTTTAATATCCAGTTACATATTTTTCTATTTTTATTTTAAAATGGGAACTGAATGAATGAAAGTTCTACATGTAAATAGCTAATGGACTAATGGTTAAAATCAGTCTATCTATTGTCAATATATTGATTTAAGTTAAAATCTTATGGTGGACTAAAACTGAACATGACATTACTGTATTAGAACCACTTGATATTAGGTTACCTCGTGAATATTATTTATTAGGTGATTCTTCCGTTCTCATGCAAGAATATAAATATTTGTAAATTAAATATATTATAATAATTTTAATAGTTTACTTTCAGTTTTAAATAATTTTATAATTTATATGTGTAATTTCTTTTAAAAGTATTATGTTGCTTTAATTATATTTACAATTTTGGATGTGTAATATCTAACGGGTTTGATTATCACTTTGGCATATTAGATATCATAAATTTCTCCGAATTCAACCATAATTTCTTTTTTTTCTAAATAGAGAACAATTTTTATTAATTTTTTTTATTTATATTTATAATATGTAAATATATTTTTGTAATATTATGTATAAATGAATTTAACGATCATATCATGAAATCTCATGCATATATATATATATATATATATATATATATATATATATATATATATATATATATATATATATATATATATATGTATACTATAAAAGAAGTAGACAGTAACAATTAGCTAATATTTATTAAGTTATTAATATATTTTAAAAAATATCCCATAATTTATATGTATAAAAATAATAAATATTACTAAAAGAATATGTTTCATTTTCATTCAACCTTTGATTTTGGATATAAGAAACTTGATTAGTAGAGTCACTTCTTTTGTGGGTATATTGAGTGACATATTCCTTCAAATTAAAATATAATTATTTTTGATTTGTATTAAGCAAGATCGGATGATTTTATATATCGTATTAGTTCAGGTTTTCATCTTAAATATGTAAGTATATTTCCGCAATATTTACAATAATTTGATATATGTGATTTTCCCGAAAATATTAGAAAAAATAACACGATGGTCAATAGAAAATTATATAAAAGAAAATTAATGATAAAATTTTACTGATATATCCTAAACCATAAACTAAACATCTAAAGTAATGCTATTTACAAAAATTTAGAGTAATGCTATTTAAAAATATTTTGGTAATCAAATATGCTTATGGTAAAATCAGTTTTACAAAAATGTTAGTTAACGTTTTATTAATAAATATCAATATTTTTTGGTGGTTTGTTTTTCAGCTTCATGTTATGTAAGTAAAATATTTTTATAGATATTTTTTAGTTTTGATGTAATTATAAAATATTGTTAGTCAACTAAAGATTATACAAATGAATAAAAAATCTCAATAATACTAATTATAACTTGTGATTATTCAACTAAAGATATCTTGGTTTATGTTATTTTAATTGTTTTCTGTAAATGCTTAAGAAAATAGATAGATACATGAATAATATTTTATTACTTAAAATATGTTTTTTTTGGGTTAAGATTATGTTTTAAATTATGATTATTTAACTAAAGATATCTTGGTTTATGTTATTTAAATTTCTTTCTGTAAATACTTAAGAAAATAGATAGATACAAGGAAAGTATTTATTACTTTAAAAACAAATTATTGCTTAAGATTATGTTTTACATAAATTATTATTTTTCTTATTATCAAAATTATTTTGTTAAGTTTCCTTATATATGAAATCACATAATATAAATTATTGTATTTATTTAAATTTATTTTTAAAATTTATAGATGTTTCTTTTTTATTATATATGTTATTTGAAAATAGGAAACTTCTAATAAACACATATTATTAAATAAAAAGAAAAATTAATTTTAATAATAGAAATTAGATATAACATTTTAATTCATTAGGATATTTTGTAATTAACCATCGTGAATGTCACACATAAGCGGAGCTGATCCTACAACTATGTGGGCTAGAAGCAAAGAAAAATTTGTGGGCACACAAATTACTAAATGAAAAAAAATTACTGAAGTTGAACTCTCAATCTCTTAACTGCACTTTTACATATTTAACCAAATGACCTATTGAAAATATGATGAAATTGTGGCTGGAATTTTGAACATATGATTTGCGCAAGCACATGTTTGTACCGCTTCCTCTCAACGCCGGCACTGAACGTAAAAATTTGACTTCTCAAATAATACTATAGAGATACAATTGCCTATTCTATAGATATTGATCTTTGAGACTTTGACCATGAGGAAGATGTCAATGAGTTAAAACTCTCATATTGTAAGTTGGAAAAAAAAAACTATTGCTATTCAGTTTTGAGTTATACCTCATCATAAACTTAAATTTAATTTAGTACAACAGTTATTTGGTGTTTGATCATGTTGTATATGTTATTTTCACAATTAACTGATATTAATAAATGAAATGAAAGATTTACATAGGTAAATGAAAATAAATAAATTATCATATAAAAGGTTAGAATTAAATTATTCATTGTTAATTAGTTTTAAATTGAACTATATGAGAAACCCAAATTAATTGAACTTGACAAAATGTTATTGAACTTTTTTCCTCCTTTTCTACACATAATTAACCATTAACTTTTACTAAATCGTATTTTTTTATAATGGTGTATAACCAGTGTCATAATTGTCGTTTGTACACAAATAAGTATAAAACTCCAAGGGAACTGAACATGGCGTTGAACGAATTCACTTGTTATCTCCCGGATTCGCACTACATATATATATGATACATTTAGATACATTAGGCAACATACCAATAAGATTCTGATTATTTTTACGATTATGGTTTTCTTATGTAAGTTTTGGAACTTTTTGTTACTTTTAAGTAAAAAAAATTATTATTGGAAATTATTTTAAATAATTATATGTTTGAATATACATTTTGACTTTCTTATGGGCTTTTATATACTTTTAATCAAATTTTTTTCGATCTCACAAAAGTTGATTGTTTCAATTTGCATAATACAAATCGATTACAATCATATGTGAATATGAAATGTAAAACCGACGAAGAAAAATAAAACTCATGACTTATTTGCTACTCACTACTGTTTAGTACAGTAAGTATGATTTATCTGAATTATAATTTTATAAAAAGTATATCAGCAAAAACTAAATTAAATTTGTTTGGAGATTTTCATGAATTAGACTTCACGATAACGTACCGAAATGATATTTTGCTTATATAATCTGCATGATATACTGATCATTTTTGATTAACCTACTAATTATTGAATGCTTTATTGGCCTTTATATCAGTGAATATTGCACTCTTCTTGAAAGAAAACAAGATAATATCACAACTTTTTTTTGAGAAAATATATAATATCACAACTTTGTTTCTTCTTTCCATTCATTTTATATTTTTGTATCACTTTTTAGTTTTCTTTTCTCCTTTTTCTTATTGTGTAGTAGAAGAAGAACGTATATGATTTTTATTTGGCATTTCACAAAATTTGACATAACACTTGGCAACTTAGGTCGTTGCATATATAGTTTATCTTATTTTCAGATCCTTTTATCTTTTGAATATTAACATTGAGTGGTGATTAGATAATTGACTAAATCCATCTTTCAGAATAAACTACTTAGCTAGATGATAGATTAGCATATTTCTTTCAAAATATTTAAGTTGAAATATATGTAACGTTAGTTTATTATATTTTTAATTTCCATAATATAATGATGGACAACTTGTTAAATTAGATTGTCTTCTAGCATAAAATAAATTAGTGATAAGTGGATTGCTTAATCTATCTTATATATTACTTAGGATCTTTTCTAACTTCTGATATGTGACGTTTATCCCTAATACTTCCCCTCGAGATAATGGTTCTTTGAACGTCAATATCGGAATATTTGGGCAAAGATTGATGAGCCGACTTTTGAACTGATTCGAAAATGGATCATGTTGAATTGTTTAGATCATGATCAGATACAATGTTAACTTGTTAAGTTATATTAACTTTAAATCTAAAACCAATTTTATTCTTATGCATTATCTAGATATCATATTTCCTTTAGTGGTTAGGAAATTTTATTGATCATATGAACTAAATTAAATAAAAACACACTCGTCATCCATCAGTGGAAAAGGTTTAAAAGATTTATTGTCTTCTGTACAGTTGGCCGGCAGCTTTGGTGCACCAGTTTTTGGCCCTCTTTTCCCCCATATTATTTTTAGGGGGAATTAATTATCAGCATTTTATTATGATCATACTGTTTATTATGTTTATCTTCTAAAAGATTATAAAATCAAGAGTGTACTTTTTGATATCATTATGAATCAACGATACCTTTCTAGGTGTGTGGACATACCCAAAAAATGTTATCTACTCGTACACTAACCGTTGCAGAAGTTGGGTTTTAATTTTGATCATTTAAGTTAGTTACATGTTTAACTTATCTATGTTTTAGTCAACAATTACTAATATACTCCCTCTGTTCCTAAAATATCCATATTCTAGGAAAAAATATTGTTTTAAAATGTTATATTTTTTACTTTTTCAATGCAGTAGTTAATGATAAATTGTAAACTTTTATAAAATTCTTAAAATTCTATTGGCTAAAGGTTATAAGAAATAGTAAGTTACAAAAATTTATGCATTGGTAATTCAAATTTCATAGGTTTTATTAATATGCGTAAAAATTGTAAAACATACATTTTTATGAAACAGATGGAGTAGTATTTTATAGTAGTCAACAATTACTAATATAGTATTTTATACGTATTTAAATGGATTAATACTTCACAATCTGATGAAGTATCAATAAAAAAGCAAAGGCAGTTACTTATTTGATTTCCTTATTCCTGGTTGTTGGTTGTTGCTCATTTTTCATACTAAAAACGACTTCACATTATATTTATTTGAGAGATTAAATCCTCTTTCTGGAAAGCAGGGTCTCTTTTCGGTGTTAATAATGACATACGTGGGGGCTATCTTGGCAACTAGAGATGAAATATCAATAATTTTTCTTTTTCAGTTTTTCATTGAAATAAAGTTAATTATTGAGGAATATCTTAAGATAGATCTAAAAAAAAATTTGTCAGTAAAATAAATTTGAAAGAGAAAAATGATTAAAATAAATTTTATTAAAATGTGAAATATACATTTAAACATTTTGGATTAACTAATTATGACTTAGAGTTTAAAGTTATGGATGAGATTTTTGAGGTGAAGTTTAAAATTAAAATACAAAAAAAAAAATTAAAATTTTAAAATAAAATAAAAAATTTGGTCATTTTTATTTAAAATTTATTTTTGTGACAAAAACTTTTAAAAAAAATTGTTTGAGAAATTTGTCTTTAATTATTTTCACAAAAACTACTTATAAAAGAAATTGATGAAAATGTTGGCTAGTCTAGCCTTAAATGGATGTGCACTTCTTTAGCATGTTTTAGGACCAGTTCTTTGCATTTGGTATTGATAGTTGGCTGTGGAGGTATTCAATCGGTTATGTTTGTTGTGGGGCTCGTAGTTCTGGAGCCTGTATATCTGCTAGTTTTTGGCTAAAATCTTTGCACTGTCTTTAGTTTATATCAATTTTTGGTTTCTCATAAATTAGAAGAAAATAAAACACATAAAAAAGATGATGCAAAGTCAGGTGGAATATCAACATATCTATATGATTTCTGAAAGGAGGCATACAAATTAAAAAAAAAATGAGAATTAGTTACGGATGGTTCCCAAATGTTAAATTTATGTCTTTATTTTGAATATTTGTTATTTTCTTTTCTATATAATAGGCGAGAATATATATATATATATATATATATATTATTTTGTTAAAATTCTTTATATGGTATCTCGTAGAACCGTTTAATTTAGTAAAAATAAAGTTGGAACTTGGGAAAAAAATAAGTCGGAGTGTGTTATGCATACTGTGGACTCACTATATAACAACTAACAAGTAACAACCACTCAGCGAGGACGCTCTACTTTGAATCCAGCGGCCTTCAGCTTATTTTTGTTGGGGATCGAATACTGAAAACTTATAAAAAGATATCCGGCCCATGTAAAAAGTTGGGTTCGAACTGGGCCTAGACTTTAAATATCACATTTGTAGAGAGAAATCAAAGGAAGCTGAAGAAGGAATCATGACGACTGAGAGGCAATTCAATCTTAAAAGGACTCAAATGGTGCTTCAGAGAGCCTTCGTTTATGGTCGAATTAGCCGAGACGAAACGCTTCCCCCAATATTCTATGAAATCGAGATCCCTCAATGCCGAACAGATTGTTTTTTAAGAATCCGGAAAACCGAATCGATATAAACGATATAAATAAATCGATGTTAAGGAAATATACGATTCAAAAGACAAGATAAAAACGATATTAAAACGTTTAGAAATATAGACCATGGACTCGAGACGGATATTTTTCCTTAACTCTTAATATTCGCTCTGTAGTGAGACGACTTGTACGAATTAGAGCCCAGGATACAACCATGATAGACGATTCACGTTTCACCCGTGAACGTCCACTCTATATAAAACTTACGATGGGAGATTGCTAGTTTCGTTACCGATGTGAAAAGTATTAAAATGAGAGAGGAGAAGACGAGTTTTTAAAGAGGAGAAAAAGATTTGATTTTCGTAACAGTTGAACCACGTTAGCGAAAATCTCGGAAGTGGAGTTGAGAAACTTTCTCCGCAAGATCTCTCCTTTGTTGACTCGTTCTTATTTATTTCGAACAAACAAAATGTATGTTGTTTTAAGACGAACTACACGTCGTTTAAACACAAATGTCATGTTGTTTTTTTGTCCAAAATGGGCCAAAACGTTGAGCTTAATTAGGCCCAAAAAGAACATCTTGTAAACATTTACCCAAGCCCAATCCCATGCCCACGCCGAACCGAGCCGGCCGGACATCGGCGGCAGCGCGCGCGTGGGGAACCTTCCTCTCACCCAAGCTGTTTAAGCTTAGACATGTGAGCAGTGTACATATATATACTACTCATTTTTCCTCTTGCTGGCCGATGTGGGACTCTATCCCATTGCCATTTTCATTTAAATCACATTATTCTGAGCCTACAGCAATCTGAAGTCCAATGACATTGATATTCACATTTTTAACAAAAGCCTTATGGCTTTTATTGGTCCAACAATCCCACACATGAATAGAAATGACTCTAAACATATGCAGACTAAATGCAGACTCGATAGACTCTAAATACTATACTTATTTTAATCCTGACTAGACTAGACAGACTTATCGAGAGTGTTTGCGAAAAATTCACTGTGTTTGAATTGATGACATTTTTAAGCCTTGAACCACTCATAGTTAATATTTGTCGAGTTTACTTTACCAGAAGGTGAACATGATGTCTTGAACCAACCACTGTTTTATGTAAACCAAAACAACATGTATAACGCAACTTCATTTTCTCGTAGAACTTAGTTCTCTATTGTGTTCATTGTGGCCCTGAACTATTCCTGGTTTTCATGAGTGAACTTAGAGAATATATTCTTGCATTCATTCTCCTAGAAACGGCCTCATTTCACACTCATTAGGTGATTGACCATGAAAAGTATTGAGTAATACTTCACTTTAGAAGATATGGAATCATTAAAAGTCTATGCTTATCATTCTCACATTAGCACTTTTATCATCTTAGGAGTTGGGTAGAGATCATAATCTCAAAGTGCTTTTGGTAGATTTTGTTTGATTTTGTTTTCCCTTTGAACCTACGTCTTGGGATCTCCAGTCATGATATGTAGGGTTGCAATCAAGCATCCTTATTCGTTATAGGCTTTAAACCCATTTCTTTTGATGATTTAACAACAATATCTCGTGGCAAACCTTTAGTGAATGGATCTGCTAGGTTGTCAGCCGATTTGATATAATCTATTATGATTACACAATTTGAGATAAGTTGTCTAATGGTTTTATGTCGTCTTCTAATATGACGAGATTTACCATTGTAGAGATTATTTTGAGCCCAAGCTATAGCTGATTGACTATCGCAATGTATTCGTATAGCTGGCACATGTTTCTCCCACATAGGAATATCTTCCAAAAAAATTCTAAGCCATTCAGCTTCTTCTGCTGCTTTGTCTAAGGCTATAAACTCAGATTCCATGGTGGATCTGGCTAACATTGTTTGTTTGGGAGATTTCCATGATATTGCTGCCCCTCCTAGTGTAAAGACGTATCCACTTGTGGATTTTGAGTTTTTAGAATCTGACATCCAGTTAGAATCACTGTATCCTTCTAAAACTGCTGGTTCTTTACCATAGTGAAGCCCAAAATCTTTGGTGTAGCGCAAGTAATTAAGTACTCTCATTATACCTTTCCAGTGTGTATGACCTGGATTACTTGTATATCGACTAAGTATGTTTACTTCATGTGCTAGATCTGGTCTAGTACAATTGGTCAAGTACATGAGACTTCCAATCACTCGTGCATACTCGTTTTGTGAAACCGCTTCACCTGAATTCTTTGTCAAGTGCATTTGGGGATCCAACGGAGTTTTTAAATATCTATATTATTGTTTGAGCATAATGAGATTGGGTTAAGATAATTCCATTTGAATTTCTTATAATTTTAACCCCGAGAATTACATCTCCTAATCCCATATCTTTCATTTCAAATTTTCCTTTGAGCATGTTTTTTGTGTGATTGATAATATTTTTATTGCTTCCAATACTGAGCATATCATCTACATATAGACATAGCAAAACGTACGCATTTTTGGTAGTTTTGTAGTATATGCATTTATCACATTCGTTAATTTTGAAACCATTTGACATCATTAGATTATAAAAATTTTTCATGCCATTGTTTAGGAGCTTGTTTAAGCCCATAAAGTGACTTTACAAATCAGCATACTTTGTTTTCCAGTCCAGGAATAACAAAACCCTCAGGTTGTTTCATGTAAATTTTCTCTTCTAAATCACCATTTAGAAATGCGGTTTTTACATCCATTTAATGGATTTCTAAGTCTCTTAAAGCTGTGATTGATATCATTAGCCTTATTGATGTTATTATCGTTACTGGAGAATAAGTGTCAAAATAGTCAAGACCTTCTTTTTGTCGAAATCCTTGAACTACAAGCCTTGTTTTGTGTATACCAGGTGTTCCATCAGGGTTTAGCTTTCGTTTCATTATCCATCTATTCCCTAATGCTTTGCAGCCTGGTGGTAAATCTGTTATATACCATGTATAATTTTGCATGATATAATCAAATTCACTTTTGACGGCTTCGTTCCAAAACAGAGCGTCTAGTGAGGACATGGCTTCTGCCAAGGTTTTTGGATCATTTTCTACTAAAAATGCCATTAAGAAATCTTCACCAAAAGATTTTTCCTTTCGAGCTCTTTTGCTCCTTCTAGGTTCATCTTTTCTATTTTCTGAAATATCATTAACATAAATTTTTACATTTGACTCAGTTTCTGAAACATTGTACTTGTCTCTTTCTTCTCGAGTTCGTTTTGAACCTTTTTTTTCCTTGCAAGGAAAAATATTTTCGAAGAATGATTCATTTCTTGATTCCATTACTGTATTTTCATGAATATCTGATATTTCAAATTTATGTACCAAAAACCGATATGCACTACTATTATTTGCATATCCGATGAAAATGCAATCCACTGTTTAAGGTCCAATAGTGACCTTCTTTGGTGGCGGTATCACAACTTTTGCTAAGCACCCCCATACTTTGAGTTATTTATACGAAGATAAATTACTTTTCCATAGTTCATATGGAGTTTTGCCAGTTACTTTGTGTGGAATTTTGTTGAGGATATAATTAGTGGTAAGCAACGCTTCCCCCACATGTTCTGGGGTAACCCAGATTCTTGCAACATTGCATTCATCATCTCTTTTAGAGTTCGATTTTTGCGTTCAGCAACTCCATTAGATTCTAGTGAATAAGGAGTTGTAGTTTGATGAATTATTCTATGTTCTTTACAAAATGCATTAAATAGACCATCATACTCGTCTCCTCTGTCGCTTCTAACTATTTTAATAGTTGTTTTAAGCTGATTTTCAACCTCGAGTTTAAATTCTTTGAATTTTTCTAAGGTTTCATCTTTGCTATGTAATAAATATACATAACAATATTTTGTGATGTCGTCTATGAAGGTCACAAAGTACTTTTTTCCACCTCTAGTTTGTATGTATTTTAAGTCACATAAATCTATGTGAATTAAATCTAGAGGTTTGTTAGTTCTGCCAACACGAGGTGAGGGTGTTTTTGTGAGCTTAGCTTGTACGCATACTTCACAATTTTGTTTACTTGTTTTGCATTTTGGGATTAAGTTTTGATTCATTAATCTTTGTATCGATTTGTAGTTTACATGGCCTAATCTTTCATGTCATATATTAAAAGACTCAACCAAATAAGCAATTGTCTCTTTCTTATTCATTGAAACATTTGGAGCTACAATTTTCGGAAGGACTGTCATTACATTCATCTTAACCAGTCCATCCTTAACATACCCTTTTCCCAAATGCATCCTATTCTTCCTAATCACTGATATCTCTTGTTTTTAATGAGTTTTAGATTCATATTTTAGCTTGTTAGGATAATTCTAGGTTGCATTTAGGTGTTTATATTGCATTTGCATACATATTTGCATGTTTTCAGGTGTTGAGAGGTGCAAGTGAAGTTTTGGAGCCAAAGGAGTCATGAAACATTCAAAATGATGAAATGGACAGTGACCTGCCGCGCCCTGGTACCGCGGCATACGGAGGCCGCGGCGGACGCTCGACGGATCTGGGCAGTGAGTCGCCGCGGGCAACGCCGCGGCATACGCAGGCCGCGGCCGTGATCGACGAAAACGAAAAGGGATTCACCGCGGGCTAAGGAGGTCGCGGCCAACTCTTGGGAAAATGGACAGGGTTGCACCGCGGGTCACACCGCGGCCTGAGGAGGTCGCGGCCAAAAGAGGAGCACCGCGGGCAAGTGGCCGCGGCTGAAATGGGTCGCGGCCGTCACTTTTTACCTTTTTGTTTTGGTTTACTCTGGTTTAATCTGGATATTTTGATTGAACCAGTTCGAGTTTTAGCTTCCTATAAATACCCCTAAGACCTAATTTTAGGATCTTATCTCATTTTCTCTCCAAGAACTTGTTCTAAAATTGTTAAAGCTTGAATCTTTTGATCATTTTAATCAAGTACTTCATCTTATATTTATGTTTATCTTGCTCATTAGTATGAGTAGCCTTAAATCTCACATAAATTTAAGGTTTCTCATGAAGTTTATTGAGTAGACACTTTGTGATCTATGGGTTAAGTAGATTAGGGTGATTAGGTGGATGTTTAGGATGTCTCTTGCTTGATTAATATTGTTTTATGCTTATTAAGTGTTCTTAATGCTAGTTTAGAGTGACAAAGTCTAATCTAGATCTGTAGGCATTTTCTGCACCACAAGTGTTTGTTAAAATGTCTGAACCAACTTGATATTGCTCTAGCATGAATAACCAATGACCATTTGATGTTAGGACTGCTAGATGGTTAGTAGACTTGTGATTCATGCATGTTTGATTGTGTTAGGCCAATGACCATTTGATGCTTAATGCTTGATAGCATAGGGACTACTACCATGACCGTGGATTAGTCTATTTTATGAGTTCTAGACCTATAGACTTGTTGATTGTTTTGTTTGAACATCCTAGACTGAACCTTGATCACCCGATATTGATTATCTTTGCCCATAGATCCATTTTTAGCTATAGATTAAAAGATTAGTTCTTGCACTTATTTCTAGATTGGATTTGAGATCACCTTGTTTATTTTTCTAGGAGTTTAGCTTGTTACAAATCATCAATCTTTTTATTTGCTTAGATTAGGAAAGTTTGTGTATTCTTAGTGTTATAGATCATTAGTTCCTTGTGGATTCGATCCTAAAGTGCTGCAGCGATATACCATTCGATTGTGGTAGCGTGCACATTAGGTTAATTGGCCTGTGGTGAAACGTTGTAATCAATTTGGCAACGTTGTCGGGGAACTAAGTAGATTTAGCATTAGGATTTCAACTTTCTTGAGGCTAAGCTTTATTTTCTTATGCTTTGTTTTGTTTTGTATAGCTACTAACCTTTTATTCTAGTTTTGGTTCTTTGCAGTAATGGCTACAATCTACTTTGATTGGCCACAAGAAGAGGAAGACACATTTGAAGATCACATTGAAGATGATGAGCCATATGTGGAACCACCTTTTGATGAAAGTGTACTCACACCAGAACAAAGTGTGAAGGTAGATGAGCTTTATGAAGAGAGCTCAATGTTAACAAGGAGTGACTTGGCAGTGATGCTAAGGTTGAATCTCATGCAACATCGGGCAACACTAGAAGGGAGAGAGCTCACATGAACTGAGATAAGGATTGCTCATCAGCTCAAAAAGGTATTTTATTGGGTTCCAGCTACCCAACTACAAGGTATATGCGATTCAACTTTTGAACTTCATTATTTTGAGGATAGTTGCTTGCCTTGTGTTGAAGATATTTCCTCTGATTTGAATTCTCATGTGCTCATCAATGAATGTCTTAAACTGATATGTGAAACTAGAAAATTAGATGACTTGAGAGTAGAAAAGATTGTTAGAGATCATCTTGAAGTTTGTTTTGACAATAACTATCTTTGTGCTTCGATTGATCTCGAAACTGAATTCTTGATGCTTGATGAACCTAAAGCTTTTCTTGAAATAGCTGATCTAGGGGATGAACTTGATGTGGATAAGCTCTTACTTGAGATTGAAAACCCCTATGTCAAAAACAAACATGAGAACGTGAATGTCGTGTTTTATTTGATTAATGGAGATAAGGTAGACTACTACGTGAAGACCTCGTCTGAACCAGTAGTTAACTTTGTATTCCCACCAAATTCATTTGATTCTCATGTCTCTCTCAACCTCAAAGAGCATTTCATAATTTATACTACATTTATAGTGAAGCTCTTTGATGAAAAATCTGTCTATTTTCTATGGACAATAGTGTGCTTCTTGGTGCACTTTGTTTCTTGTTCTTGCAGGAGAAGGACCAAAGGTGCATTGGCTCAACCTTTTGATACTTATGATTAGCAAGCACACTAAGTCAAGCTAGAGACTTAAAACAAGCGCGCTTGGGAGGCATTCCCATGTTTATCCTTTGTATATATTTCTATTTATCTCTTATCTTACTTTAGTGTGTTTGAATAATCTTAGGGACAAGTTTGGGAGAGTTCTAAATCTTTCCAAGAGGTCATGCCAAAACTGCCAAAGTCTCAACAAGCATTCCCTCCTCATTCCCTCCTTTCATCAAGCCAACTCCAAGTAAGTGCATCTCCACCTTTGTAAATACTTAGTTCTTTTATATCATCTCTCTTTTGATCTCTCTTTCAAGTTTACTCTCACACAAGAGACTGTGTGAAGTAAGTTTGGGGGAGAGTCTACTATCTCACATTGTGTTTTGTTTTTTTTTTTTTACTTGTCATGAGTCTCATGCATTGCATTGTACATACTTATTTGCATAGAAAAACCTAAAAATTTGAAAATTTTTGAAAACACCAAAACAAGCATTTAGATTCATATTTTGTTTCATTTTCATCCTTAAGATTGAGTCTAGAAGCATTTAGGTTGCATCCATATGCATAAGGAGCTGTTTTTAATTGCCTTGAAAAGAACGCATGTCTAGAACTCAACATGATACCCTAGCTAAACATATCAAGTAGCTTAAACATATTTTTAAAAGCTTGTATGCTTCGAACCTTGAAGACTCTACTTGAAACTTGTTGTGAGCTTGATATTGAATTTTTATTGAAACCAACTCCAAACTACTTAAGGCATAATGAACTTAATTTCTCTTGCATATGGGCACTTGCATACTTAAACATGGATCTCATACACATTTGGGTTATCTTATTCCATTCATTATCTTCTTGTTAACCCAAATGGCACCCCCATACCCATGAACCCTTACCATTCTTTGAAACCACCATTGATTTGTTTGTGTGAGGCCTCTTATTGATAGCTTGTCATGTGAAAAATCTTGAGAGTATTGGGAGCGACATAGGTTTGTTCTCATCTTTTGCTAGCATTAGGACCTCATTTGAGCTAGCGATTAGGATGGTAGTTTGGGTTTGTATGCTTATGAGTTAAGATCTTGGGTTTGGGAAAAGAGAAGAGTGAAAGGAATGAACAAAAAGAATGCTATGAGAAGAGAAACCCCTAGGGACAAAAGAAAATAAGAAAAGAAAAGCTCTAGATGTGTCAAATAGAACCCCCCAAAAGAAAAGAAAAACAAAAAAAAAAAGTGGGGAAAGATAAAAAAAAAAAAAAAGAAGAGTTAGAGCTAAACGTTATTAAAGATGAAAAGTCCCTAGTTGGTTAAGTCAAAGAAAAAGAAAAAGAGAGTGTTCATTGAGTGAGTGTGAAATTAGTGTTGTCTTTGGGCATTGGGGTGAAAAAGAAGGGTAGAACTTGGAGTCATCTAGGAAAAGGGTAGTTTGATGGGAATCAATCTATGTATGCATGAATTGCCCCTTATCTTAGATAAATTTTGCATAATGATCAAGCTCCTATTTTTGAGTGATTACCACTTTAAAAAGATGTATTTGAAACCTTCTCTTCTTTCACACTAGACCATTTTCACTCACCAAACCAAATGATTGAGATCAAGTTCCCATTTGCAATAATTCACCTTATTTGCTTGTTAATAAATATGAGAGTTGGTTGAAAGACTTGTTGATTAATGAGTGGATGACTTGTGTAAAGATATTGGAGTTGAGATAGGCCTTCAGAAGCTAGAGTGTAATAGGAAAGATTGTTCATGCTACTTGCTATGTTTCTTTTAGGATGTCATGTTGAAGGCTAGAAAGTGTTCCTTTTACTTACAAGCTCCCATGTCTAAGCATTTCCTCATCTTGTTCTTGAGAGTTTACTTGTGGACAAGTAAAGAGCAAGTTTGGGGGAATTGATCTCTTGTTTTTAATGAGTTTTAGATTCATATTTAAGCTTGTTAGGATAATTCTAGGTTGCATTTAGGTGTTTATATTGCATTTGCATACATATTTGCATGTTTTCAGGTGTTGAGAGGTGCAAGTGAAGTTTTGGAGCCAAAGGAGTCATGAAACATTCAAAATGATGAAATGGACAGTGACCTGCCGCGCCCTGGTACCGCGGCATACGGAGGCCGCGGCGGACGCTCGACGGATCTGGGCAATGAGTCGCCGCGGGCAACGCCGCGACATACGCAGGCCGCAGCCGTGATCGACGAAAACGAACAGGGATTCGCCGCGGGTCCCACCGCGGGCTAAGGAGGTCGCGGCCAACTCTCGGGAAAATGGACAGGGTTGCACCGCGGGTCACACCTCGGCCTGAGGAGGTCGCGGCCAAAAGAGGAGCACCGCGGGCAAGTGGCCGCGGCTGAAATGGGTCGCGGCCGTCACTTTTTACCTTTTTGTTTTGGTTTACTCTGGTTTAATCTAGATATTGTGATTGAACCAGTTCGAGTTTTAGCTTCCTATAAATACCCCTAAGACCTAATTTTAGGATCTTATCTCATTTTCTCTCCAAGAACTTGTTCTAAAATTGTTAAAGCTTGAATCTTTTGATCATTTTAATCAAGTACTTCATCTTATATTTGTGTTTCTCTTGCTCATTAGTATGATTAGCCTTAAATCTCACATAGATTTAAGGTTTCTCATGGAGTTTATTGAGTAGACACTTTGTGATCTATGAGTTAAGTAGATTAGGGTGATTAGGTGGATGTTTAGGATGTCTCTTGCTTGATTAATATTGTTTTATGCTTATTAAGTGTTCTTAATGCTAGTTTAGAGTGACAAAGTCTAATCTAGATCTGTAGGCATTTTCTGCACCACAAGTGTTTGTTAAAATGTCTGAACCAACTTGATATTGCTCTAGCATGAATAACCAATGACCATTTGATGTTAGGACTGCTAGATGGTTAGTAGACTTGTGATTCATGCATGTTTGATTGTGTTAGGCCAATGACCATTTGATGCTTAATGCTTGATAGCATAGGGACTATTACCATGACCGTGGATTAGTCTATTTTATGAGTTCTAGACCTATAGACTTGTTGATTGTTTTGTTTGAACATCCTAGACTGAACCTTGATCACCCGATATTGATTATCTTTGCCCATAGATCCATTTTTAGCTATAGATTAAAAGATTAGTTCTTGCACTTATTTCTAGATTGGATTTGAGATCACCTTGTTTATATTTCTAGGAGTTTAGCTTGTTACAAATCATCAATCTTTTTATTTGCTTAGATTAGGAAAGTTTGTGTATTCTTAGTGTTATAGATCATTAGTTCCTTGTGGATTCGATCCTAAAGTGCTGCATCGATATACCATTCGATTGTGGTAGCGTGCACATTAGGTTAATTGGCATGTGGTAAAACGCAGTAATCAATCACGAGCTTGTCCGCCTCAAGAGTTGTGGTGAATCCATTCTTGCTGAGCAAGGTTCCCGAGACAAGGTTCTTCCTCATGTCAGGCACATGCTTCACATTCTGCAGAGTGACATCACGTCCAGATGTCATCTTCAGAACCACTTTGTCGTGGCCTTCAATCTTGGAGACTGCAGTGTTCCCATGAACAGCTTCTCTTGAGTCTTGCTTTTCTGGTAGGTGCTAAACATCACCCTATCAGTGCAAATGTGGGTGGTGGCACCAGTGTCATACCACCATTCTTTAGGGTTGTTGCTTTCAACCATGTTGACTTCAGTCACCACTGTAACGAGATCTTCTTCAGTGAGATTCGCCTGAGCTTTCTCATCTCTGATCTTGCTGCGACACTCATCAGTCTTGTAACCAACTTTGTGGCAGTAGTGACATTTTCCCTTAAATTTCTCCACATTTGTCTTGATATCAATGCCTTTCTTCTTGAAGTTTGGACCAGAAGCCTTCAAATTTTCAGCTATTTTGAAAGGTTTTGCAGGAGATCGGACAATTGCCTTTCCTTTACCTTTCATTTCAGCCACGTTGACACTATACTCTTTAGCTTGGAGCAGCTTGTCATCATTTCGGTTCCTGGCTTCCATCTGAAGCCTCTGAATGAGATCTTCGAGTCTCATCTTCTTCTTTTTGTGCTTCAGGTAGTTCTTGAATTCTGTATAGCTTGGAGGAAGCTTTTGGATGAAGCTGAGAGTTGTGAATGTCTCACAAATGGACATTCCTTCAGTAGCAATTTCATGGCAAATGAGCTGAAACACTTCCACCTGGTCCATTATGGGTTTTGAATCCACCATTTTGAAGTCATAGAATTTTGCAACCACATACTTCTGACATAGCGTCCTCACCTCTGTATTTCTTGTCCAGTGATCTCCATAGCTCTTTTGACTTGGGAATCTCATAGTAGACTTGGTACAATGGGTCAATAAGGCGACCCAAAATGTATCCTTTGCAGATGTCGTCGGAATGCAACCAACTATCAACACTTGCAAGAGTGTACACATCATCAATCCCGTAAGGGATAAGAGGCTTGTCCTCCTGGGTGAGTTTATCCAGCTTCATTGTTGTCATGAAGAACATCATCTTCTTTTGCCACGTTTTGAAGCCTTTGCCATCAAATTTTTCTGGCATTAATCCTTGAGTGAACAAGCTTGGTACAGTCCGAGGAGTTGGAACTACAACCGGAGCACTTGTGGTTCCTTGAATAGGACCCGTTTGATAAAGACCAGCACCGAACAGGCTACAGCGCATGGTTTCATCAGCAACATTTCCCACTAGAAGAGTATGTGTCGTTGTTGCAGCGGTTGTTGCTGTTGCATCAACAGTTATCATGGTTGCATCACTTTGAGCAGCGTTGAGTGGAGTTTGTGTATCAATGGTGGTGTTAATGGGGTTTTGTTAAGATCCGTCATTTTTCTATTGAGAAAATATGAAAGCGGATTAGACTCCAATCAACAAATAACATATTATTTCAAATAAATAATAGTTTAAAATCGATTGTCATTTTTGGTGTTTTAAGTAGATCGCTTAAAGCGTTACAAACCACCAAATCATATCGATATAAGTCTGAAAAATGTTTTGCAGATTCGTTTAAAAGCGTTCGCGGAAACTATTTGTGTAGACTTGTAGATTGTTTCACGAACTCGTTTTAGAAAGCTATTGTGGAAACGAATCATTTTTATAACTTTTTTTTTAAGATTTATGTAACAAAAAACGTTTCGCGATAGAGCTACAGAGCAGAACGCAAACCGTTTTCAGATAAACAAGAAACGTTTCACAGAAGTGCGTAAAGCAAATCGTAAGCAATGTTTCAACATAAAAAATAAAAATAAACGTTTTATAAATCCTGAAAATCGTTTTATAAAAACGTATTAAGATCAATCCGATTAAAGCTTATATGAAATAGAAGCGATTAAGAGTTAAGACTGTAGAAGCCGGAAAACCGAATCGATATAAGCGATATAGATAAATCGATGTTGAGGAAATATACGATTCAAAAGACGAGATAAAAACGTTTAGAAATATAGACCATGGAGTCGAGACGAATTCCTTAACTCTTAATTTTTCGCTCCGTAGTGAGACGGACTTGTACGAATTAGAGCCCAGGATACAATCATGATAGACGATTCACGCTTTACCCGTGAACGTCCCTACGAACGAATAATCTACGAAACACTCTCTATAAAACTTACGATGGGAGATTGCTAGTTTGGTTACCGATGTGAAAAGTATTAAAATGAGAGAGGAGAAGACGAGTTTTTAAAGAGGAGAAAAAGATTTGATTTTCGTAACAGTTGAACCACGTTACCGAAAATCTCAGAAGTGGAGTTGAGAAACTTTCTCCGCAAGATCTCTCCTCTGTTGACTCGTTCTGATTTATTTCGAACAAACAAAATGTATGTTGTTTTAAGACGAACTACACGTCATTTAAACACAAACGTCATGTTGTTTTTTGGTCCAAAATGGGCCCAAACGTTGAGCTTAATTGGACCCAAAAAAAACATCTTGTAATGGCCATGGGTCCACATTTACCCAAGCCCAAGCCCACGTCCACGCCCACGCCGGGCCAGACGGCGGCGGCGGCGCGCGCGTGGGGAGCCTTCCTCTCACCCAAGTTGTTTAAGCTTAGACATGTGAGTGTACATATATATACTACTCATTTTTCCTCTTGCTAGCCGATGTGAGACTCTATCCCATTGCCATTTTCATTTAAATCACATTATTCTGGGCCTACAGCAATCTGAAGCCCAATGACATTGATATTCACATTTTTAACAAAAGCCTTATGGCTTTTATTGGTCCAACAGTTTTAACAAAGCTTTTGAGGATTATGATCAAAGATCGCTGTGTATACTGAAAAAACTGTCTTGATAAATCTATGGCGTCAAAAGTAAGTTATGATAAGCATGAGAAGATTGTTGTATTTCTCTATCTTTTCTGTCTTAAAGCACCTTGTGATCTTGGGCTGTACGTACAGAGCCGTGCTTCCTTTGGCCCAAAAGAAACAATGGCTTAGGGCATCATATTTCCAAAAAACACTTAATAGCATGTGTTTAGCTTTTTTTTTTTTTTGGTTAAAGAGCATGTGTTTAGCTAATATTACTAATATTAAGGAATAAAATATATGGGTTGAGTTTAAAGTTTTGTAATAAGATTAGTAGGTTAAATATGGGCCATAACAAATAAAACATTTATTAATTCATTAATATCTTACTAATTAAAGTTAAATTTACTTAAAAATTAAGTTAGTTTTTTAAAAAAAAATTAGGCAACAGATAACTCACGACTTACCGTCTTCTAATCTTCTTCTACGAAGACACAAAGTCACAAACCTGCAATTCTTATTTCTAAAGTTTAAGATTCATATTAATAAAGTAATTCTATCTCACTTTCTCTTACAATTCACTCTAACAAAGGTAAAACTACTTTTTCTAATTTTTTTTCTAAGTTTCATCTATTTTGTCAAATTATGAATAATAATCAGAAGCTTTTTTGTTGATAGAAAGATGTCATCGAACAAAAGAGATCAACCGTGTGGAGCAGAAAATAGAAAAAAAAAAGAAGAAAAAAGATGAGGAAGCAAAATCTCAAGAGAATAGCTTATTAAGGTACTTCAAAAAATCTGAAACTCTTGATAGCTATGTTGAGAATAATTATGAACAAAATGTTACTTCTAAAGAAGATGAAGTAGATGAAAATATAAGTAAGGATCATGGAGAAAAACAAAGTCATGAGTCAGAGAGTATGAATGTTGTGAACGAGGAAGAGTTGAAAGAAAACGATGATGGAAATAAGAATGAAAATGAAAAGAGTGATAATCTAGAGGAACCTTGTGGATACATAGATATGTATGATCCTGAAAACTGGGATAACATTAAAAAAGGATGGAATGAGTGGAGAGATTTTATGGTTGTTCAAGGTCCGACAAAGAGATTGCCAATGGATTATAATTTTCCCAAGGATGGTGTTAAGAGACATTTTTCTCATTTACATTATACAAGACAATTGAGTGATGGAAAAAAACAAGATAGACGTTGGCTAGTTTATTCAAAGAGACTACACAAGGTCTTTTGTTTTTGCTGCAAATTGTTCAATGAGAGTGACAATAGTCAATTGGCATCTATAGGGTTCAGCGACTGGAGAAATATTTTGAAAAGGCTTAAAGAACATGAATCTGGTCGTGATCATATTTTATGTATGAAGCAGTGGGCCGAACTAGATCTCAGGCTGCAAAAGAATCAGACCATTGACAAATATGCTCAAGATGAAATCCACAAAGAAAAAATCCATTGGAGACAAGTGCTGCTTAGGATAATTTCTGTAGTGAAAACTCTTGCTAAACAAAATTTAGCATTTCGTGGAAGTAACGAAAAGATTGGAGAAGAAGGTTGTGGGAACTTCTTAAGCTTTATCGAGATGATTGCTGATTTTGATCATGTGATGATAGAACACCTTAGGAGATTTAAAGAAGGTGAATCTCGTTCTCATTATCTTAGTAACAAAATTCAGAATGAGCTAATAGCTTTGTTGGGCAATGAGATCAAAGGTATGATTGTCAAGAAAATTCAAAGTGCAAAGTTTTTCTTTGTCATTCTTGATTGCACTCCAGATATCAGTCATCATGAACAAATGACTGTTATCATACGATGCGTAGATGTATCAACAACTTTAGTTAAGGTTGAAGAATTTTTTTTAACTTTTCTTAAAGTTGATGATACATCTGGAGAAGGACTTTTTCGTGAGCTGCAAGATGTATTGGTTGCTTTTGATTTGAAAATTGATGATGTGAGAGGACAAGGTTATGACAATGGGTCTAATATGAAGGGAAAACATAAAGGAGTACAAAACAGATTTCTTGAAATTAATCCAAGAGCGTTTTATACACCATGTAGTTGTCATAGTTTGAATCTTGCTCTATGTGATATGGCAAGGACTTCTTCAAAGGCGATCTCATTTTTTGGGATTATCCAACGTACTTATAACTTTTTTTCAGCTTCAAATAAGCGGTGGAAAAAATTTGAAGATCATGTAGATGGTCTAACACTTAAGTCTTTGTCGAATACTCGTTGGGAAAGCCATGTAGAAAGTGTTAAGGCAATAAGATTTCAAGCTCCTAAAATCATGGATGCTTTAGTTTACATTGCTGAAAACAGTGTTGATCCACAAGAGCAAAGTGAAGCTGAATGTCTTGCAACAAGTGAAACACACGGAATTGGAAGTTTTGAGTTCTTGGATTCCCTGGTTATTTGGTACAATCTTTTATTTGTTGTTAACATTGTGAGTAAGAGTCTGCAGTCAGAAGACATGGATATTGATGTTGCTATTGCTCAACTTAAGTGACTGGTTTCTTATTTTCAAAAATATAGAGATTCTGGTTTCGAGAAAGCAAAATCAGAGGCTAAATTAATTGCAGATTCTATGGAGATTGAGGCTGTGTTCCCCAAGCAAGGAAAGCGGATAATCAAAAGAAAAAGACAGTATGGTGAAGATTCAGAGAATGTAGATGGAAATGTGATATTATCACCTGAAGAAAAATTTAGAGTTGACTACTTCATTCAGATCATGGACCAAGCTCTATACTCGCTGGGGACAAGATTTGAACAATTCCAGAAGTATGAAAAAATATTTGGATTTTTGTTTGATTTGAAAAAACTGCAATCAGCAAGTGATGAATGTTTGATGGTTTCTTGTGCTAATCTTGAAGATTCTCTGAGTCATGGTAATCATTCAGATATTGTTGGTAGTGATCTTTTTGCTGAGCTCAAAATTATAAGAGAAGCTTTACCAGAAGGAGTTAAGAAGCCTTCTGAAGTGCTAGACTTTTTGAAAAGTCTTCATGATTTTTATCCAAATTCATGGATTGCTTATCGAATATTGTTGAACATCCCAGTTTCGGTTGCATCTGCTGAGAGGAGTTTTTCGAAGCTGAAGCTGATAAAATCTTATCTCCGTTCAACGATGTCACAAGAAAGATTAAGTGATTTGGCTATTTTATCTATCGAGAGAGAACTCTTAAGGAAAATTGATTTTGAAAGTGTAGTCAATGAATTCGTAGAAAAGAAAGGAAGACAAATTATGTTTTAAAATGTTATTTTGTATTTGTTTTATAAGTGACAATTTTATCATATATTTTTATGAATGAGGGCATATTTTTTTTTGTCGCTTATGTATGGTATTAATGCTCGCACGGCACTGTGTATGTACATCAAGTCAAGCAACCTCGATCCTTATGAAAACTGATAAGACGATGGTCGTCCCGGATAGATACTGCCGAGTGAAGCGCAGTCAATGGAAAGATCGACTTGGTCACAATTTCGATGGTGTCAAGCCTTGAACTTTACATTGGTTAGCCCAAGACGAACCTATAGGTATATTTGCATGAATGCCTCTTCATCCATCGTTCCCAAGATGTGCGCTATACTTTTTACGATGACCACACGTTCGTGTAAGAAACCTTAAGCGTCTCCACCCATGTACGCATTATTGCTATCCCGTTAAGACGAGCAGAAAATTTGAACAAAATTGTTGTAATTCTTATATGGGGGGAATTGGCATAAGAGAGGAAAACTCTCCTTTGTATTGGTAACATAGATAAGATCGATTATAGATGACCATATAATTATTTACAGGCAAAAATATAATCTTCTGCAAAATAAAACCATATAATACTGAACTTGGTAAAAAGATACACAAGAAAATCATCTCAAAAGCTTAGAAGAAATAAACAAAGCACACTCTAAATCTTTCTTTTTCGTATCAGAGGATAACAACAACTCAAAAAGAAAAAAAAAAAGAATAAACAAAAGCCATTGATGTTTTTTGCCTCATTTTCTTAGGATGAAAGATATCGAGATACTTATATATATAGAGAGAGAGAGAGAATGTAGGAGATTACTGGTTTTGAAGCATTCTCTACGGCATGACGCCAAGATCCTTGAAGTAATCATGCTCCAGGGCGGCTCTTGCATTGATTCTTTTGGTTGGATCCATCAACAGCATTTTCTGATACAAATAAAACAGAGACGTATTATCATCTTTACTTGGGCATGATAAAACTCTCATAAACCGTTGATATTTCCAAAATTTCCGTATGCTCTTTCCCGTTTTAGGTTTTAGATTCCGGGTTATTAGTTTCAGACCAGTTTGGTTAAAGTTGACCACTACACAAGGCCCCAACATCAATGTCTCTGATTTTTTAGTTTAGTCAAACAGCTCACGGGTTTAACTGTATCAAGGGTTTCTAGTCGTAGGATGGTTATAAGTTCAGGTGAGGTATCATATATAAAACAAGACCCATCCAAATTAAGCTTCCAGGTATTTAATGTAGCAGAAGTAGAATGTATCGATGTGTGTTTGTATATATATATGTGCATGGTCAGTGAACTTACAGAAAGGAGATCTATGCCATTAGGATCCAGGTTTGGGACAAAAGATTCCAAGTCCTGAGGTATAAAAACAAAATCATGGTAAAGAAGATAATCATCTTGTGTCAGTGACCTCTTGTCTATGGAGAACGAGATGTGAAAGTTAATGGAGAAATTCGAAGTACCGTTGGTTTCCATTTTGGGAAAGCAGATTTGTAATCCGGCAGCGAAGTTACCCCTGGCCATGTATCCTCGGTTGGAGTTCCCATGATTCTGAAAGAAAATGCAGAAAAACATGGAAGTGAGAGAATTAAAATCATTTAAACATTTCAATATACGATGTTCTTTACTATTTCTCTCTGCAAATTAGATTGCAAGTCGAGAATGTGTTCAGAATCGTTTGCAATATCATTGCAGACAAGTTCTTTCCACTTTAAATATATAAAAGACGTAAACTGGAGTTGATCACAAAAAAAAAAGACGTAAACTAGATAAAGAATTTAGTTACCTGAATATCTTGAAGAGTTGATCAATCTCGGAGTCTCCAGGAAACAAGGGCTTTTGGCTTATCATCTCGGCAAATATGCATCCTACAGACCAAATATCAACCGGTGTGGAGTAGTGATGAGACCCTAGGAGTATCTCTGGTGCTCGGTACCAGAGAGTAACCACCTAGAAGAAACAATTTGAAAAAAAAATGTGTGAAAACCATGGCGAGATATGAAGTATGAATGTAGCACTAAATTTAACCTAACATAGTTCAACAGTCAAGAGAAATGTCCTTTAAGCAAAAATAAAATGAAAATCTAACAGAAATGTTTAAGACCTTTATTCACATTTAACAGATGCAAAAGTGGGATACTACTTGGTGGCCATTTACTCGTTTCCTCTAATACGAATAAGGAATGAAGCAAATGTGAAGCCATGCCAAAACATTTCATAACGAAACATAAATAAACAAGAATTAAGCGCTTTTGGCACCTCATGAGTAAATGTCCTGACAGGGATACCGAATGCTCTGGCCAGTCCAAAATCTGCAAGCTTTAGTGAGTTGGTGCGGCGATCAATCAACAAATTCTGTGGCTTCAGGTCACGGTGGAGAACCCTGTGAGAGTGGCAATACGCGATTCCACGGAGAATCTGGTAAACATACCTCTGCAAACAGTAGATGGAAGAGCTCTGATCAGCATTACTAAAGACACGACGGGAGGCCACTTAGAATTCAACATTATTCAGCGAAACGAAACAGATAGACATGTCAATATAGATTATCATAGGGAAGTTTGTGTCATCATGACCAGCCAAAAAACCTCAATAAGCACATAAAAAAAGTGTATTAAGCACACAATTAACATTCACTTTGATCATATGTAGATCCTTGGAGAAATCAGGAGATGAGTCCATGTGCTTTTTGAGATCCAAGTCAAGATACTCGAAAACCAAATACAAACGCTTCTCACTATGCACTACATCCTGCAACCTGTGAAACCAACAAAAAAAACCATCAAAAGCTATTCACCAATATTCGGAAAAAAGGTAATTAAACTCCACTATACTTGACAATGTTGCTGTGCTGCATTTCTTTCAAAAGAGAGATTTCTCTAATGGCTGTGCTAGGTACACCTTCATCCTCCTGCTCGAGCCGGATCTTCTTCAAAGCAATAGTCTCATTGGTAACTTTGTCTCGTGCCTTATACACAACACCGTAAGTTCCTTCACCGATCTTCTCAACTTTCTCGTACTGCATTATTAGTATAAGCATAGATTCCTCAAAAAAAAGAAAGTAAACAATGACTAGTAAGAACTAAAACAATGATATTCCACCAAACCTGATCCATCACTTCCAAGATAAACTAGCTGAAAGCAACACGAATACGTGGAAACGTCACCTGCAGATCGATGATGAAGCATCGCAAAGGCTATATTAGATCCACAGATAATCTAAGAAACACAAATCTCAAAACACGACGGCTTAAAATCGTTATGAACGAATCGGAAAATGAAAACGGAATCAAGAGCAGTGGACACAGTCACGACTACATAACAACGCAAACAAGTAAAAAGAAAACAAACTAGAGATCAACAATAGAGATGATGCGAGATAAAGAGAAAGAGATAAACAAGTTCCTCCGGTGAGAAATTCATCGGAGGATAAGGAAATTAACTTACCGGAGACGATCGGATGTAGCGACGGATCCTCACTCTTTGGATAGAGAGAGAGAGAGAGAGACGGTGGTTACTGTGCAGCTTCAAGAGAGAGGAGTAGGGAAGGCGATTGACTAATAAAGTAAGGGTTGTTTTTTTTTCTTCTTCGTGTCGTGTGTGTGGAAAATTAAAATGTTTGGTTTGTTATTTTTCTAAATTGAATTTACCCAACCGCATTAACTCATGGTATGAATTGTTATTCTCTCTACCTATCAAAAACAATCTTTTTCATACACAAAGAATATGACTAGATAATATTTTGAACTGCCGCTGGTTGATGTTTCGATGGCACCAAGGCATCATCACTCCTCCTCAATGTTGACTCGGTACGAATTGTTATTACAATGTTGGTTTCCTTTTTTTTTCTGTAATTGAATTAACTTGTCGCATTGACTCGGTTCTTTCTATATGTCAAACATAAATTGTTGTCTTTTTCACACACAAAGAATATGACTAGACAACTCTTTTCATCTCGTGTAGACGTCGCTTCAGTAATCCCTAACTCCGGTTGTCGGAGGCATCACCCCTCCCCTCGTTCTCGTCTTGATCAATATACTTCACTTTTATGTGATGTTATGACCTCTCTAGAGATCCTCGGTGTTCAAAGGAGACTATACAAGGAACATGGTGGAGAGAGTCAGCTTTTAGGTATGAGGTCATGTCATATTAGTTTTGCTTTTTGCAATCTACATCTAGGATGGAACCTCCACGGCGGTGGCGTGTGACAAAGACAAACAGTTCCTCTACTCCGGATCTAGCATCCATGATGGCGGTGAGACGGCTGGAGGTGTGGTCTTCTGATGGAGGATTCAGCCGGAGGAGAAACCTTTTCATGTGACTCGCGGTGAAGTTAGATTTCCCAGCACAGTTGGTGGTCAAGGTCATGTCGGGTGGTTGAGCTTCACAACTCTTGAAGTCGCACTTTTGGAGTTCCAATCCCGTTTAAGTTGTTAGGACCAAAATTTTCATTTCAAACATAAATAGTTACACTAAAGAACAAATACTATACTATAATGTTATTTCACAGCATATAGTATACACATCTTCCTGACATGATGCAATAATTATTCTTCACCACACCATAGCAATACGCATACCATCACAATTTTTAAAAAAAACAACAATGAAAAAAATCAAGATCGACGATATTAAAAGAAATCAAAACAGAAATTGCGATGTCACCTCGTCGTTGTCTATGCTGCCATCTTCTCCGAACTAAAGTCCGCAAGCATAGAATCCTTGCTCCTTCCTCGCTGCTTGAGACCTCATAAGTTCTCTTATTTACAAAAATCTTTTGACGTGAACACATATGTTGTCAACAAGAGTTGTGTAGATCTGAGGAGAAACCAAATTCCCTTTCTCAAAATGAACCATTGGGCGGGACCTTGTGGCCAAGTGGTAAGGGAAAATGTTGGGGACGTCAACATGTTTCAAGTATGATACGTTTGATGCGTGAAACTAAATCATATTGTTCTGGACGATGACAGGGACATGGGTCCTTGCTTTCCACCCATTTAAATATTCAGAAAACAAGATTTATCCATAGGTTTTATATCTTCTTAAAAATTAATTTAGACTACCCCAAAATTAATAAAAGGAAAAAAAATGAACCATTAAAAAGCAAAAGTGATGGGTGAATAAAAGATGACCACCATTTATTGTTCCAGTTGATAATTATTTTAATTAATTTCGACTGTAATTATTATTAGTGTTATTTATTAATCTTGAAGACTTTCTCGGTTTTTGCTAAGGACAATATAACAAATATTATAGAAAAAGACGTGGTATATAGGTGAGGTAGGATGACCAGAGAGTGAATTATTATTTATTTGAATGCTATATAATGTAATTTTCTTAGAAAGTAGGTGTGTGTTTCACAAAAAAAAAGTACAAAATATGTGTAGATGTTAATGGATAATAAAAAAGTATGTCTCCGTGTAATTTATTACTTTTATATCGTAAACTCTCTTCTATTTGCAAAACTTCACTTTTAATATTTCTTCAAAAACAAAAGAAACTATAGAAATTTAAAATAAGACTTGTTTTTTAGGTGAGCCGGCTAATGAAAACTCATGGCTTATGGCCAACGTGAAGACCAGAGAAAATACAAGAGGAAATGGGTTGTCTGCTTCATTTTAGTTTTATATAGATTTTGACCCCACATTATTTGAAATAGATATTTCAAATAAATACAATATTTTCAATGAGTATTAAATTATATTCAACCCCCCCAAAAAACTATTTTGCATCTAGTGTTCCATATTTGTAATGCTTTTAGAATCTAAAAGAATCAAAAGAATAAGTGAAAAAATCAAGCTATGAATTTCTTCAGCTTCCTACTGCCGAAACAAATACAATATTACTCTTTTACAATTTTTGTTCTTTTAAATTGGGATGCTTTTTCTTTTGTTTTAAACTCAACAAGAAGAGGGTCTAACAAAAGAGACCAAAATTGACGAGAACTCTTCAACACGTATTGGATTATACATGAGTATGGCTGGCCTGTATTCAAATGTTAATTCAATAGAAATTAAGATAAAAGACAGATCATGCATAGTCTGATAAGCATCCAAATGTTGACATAATAAGTGGTGATGATTAATCTATCAGCAACTACGATATAGTTACATTTGTAGACAGGTGCAAGTTGTTCTATGAATATGTTTACCATTCAATATCTAATCCACATACACATTATAGCTTACAAAATTTTAAGAACGATTAATTCAAATATCCAATTTATTTTCATTAGAATTAGAAACGATCTTGAAATTTACAAAGTTTGAAACAATTATAGTTTAAAGCTAAATATTTTATATATCTATATGATTTATGAATAAAATTTTGATATATTAATCATTTCAAAATTTAGAGATCAAAGTAAATATTTTTTTAAGCCAGCTTCCTTGAATATAATAACTCACAAGTTAATCGATGATTTAGTAATAATAATTCACATATAGTTAGAAGTTTTATTACAGAGCTGTTAATTTGCCACATAAACAAAAAAATATACTAAACGACAAAAAATTACAATAAATTATGGAGAAATTTTAATTTTACTATCACTTTTCACATTTATCTTTAAATAATAATTATTTTCATAAATATTTTAAAAATAATAATTGAATCAAAATGTTATGATAATTTAAAATGAATGTACTTTTTTGAAAAATGATAATCAATTTATGACATTTCAAACAATTTTTCATAAAGCATAGACCATAAATCCAATAAATTTGTGATTTAGGAATAAATATTTAATATATTAATCATTTAAAATTTAGAGATTTTTTTTTTGTCAACACACTGAAAAACTTTAAAAAAAATTTATTTGAGAGATTTGCCCATATAATAATTCATTAAGTATTTAATCGGTGATTTAATAAAAAGTTCACATAGTTAGAAAAATTATTTTCACAGCCGGTTAACTTGTAACAAAAACAAAAACAAATCCATTAGCCGACCAAAACATGGCAATAAAGTAATAATAATAAATTAAAACGGTATTGATTGAAATTAGTTGACTGGTAAAAGGGGAAAGGTGACTTAAGGGACGACCAAACCAATAAGCCCAATTCTCTCTCCATAATTATTCCTTTTTCAAACAAACCCGATTCCGTAGCCAGCAAAGTCTCCACCTTTTCTCTCTGGGTTCCGATGTTAGAGCTGCAGCCCTCAGATCGTCGTCCCGGAGCTCCTAGTTCTAGCGGCGGCGGTGGTGGTGGAGATGGAGATGGAGATGAGCTGATCAGAACGTATAAGGGTTGGAAAGGCAATAACGTAAGCTTCTCTCTTATGGTCAAGATCTGAGTCGAAATCCTTTTAATGGCTTCTTTACACACAAGTTATGTAATAATCATATTATCTTCTTTTGATACAGTTTGACTTTTTAATTTTTAATTTAGAATCTGACTTTGAAAACCCTCAAATCCTACTAGATTCTGTGTTGTTTACATCTAATGATTCACCAAGTTTTTTGCTTTACTTGAAAAAATTCAAGAAAACATTTGCAAGAAGTTATGTTGTTACATGGTGACAAGAGTTTTTGTTGTTGTTTCAACTGTTTTGGTTATGTTTGTAACATTATTGATGTTGAATGATGCTTTTCAGGTGTTCTTCTTTGGAGGGAGGCTCGTTTTTGGACCCGATGCTCGGTCTATACTCATCACCATCTTCTTGATTACAGCTCCTGTCACTATCTTCTGTTTCTTCATTGCTAGAAAATTTATTGATGACTTCCCTCACCACAGTGGAGTATCAGTATTAGCCGTCGCCGTTGGTCTTAATTTATTAGTGAGTTGAATCTATAATATCACCTCTTCTGCTTACACTATGCTTCTTGATTGATAAGTTTCCATCTTTGTGTGTCCACTAACAGGTTCTAATATTTCTTCTTGTAACCTCGGGGAGAGACCCTGGAATCATACCGCGTAATCTCTATCCTCCTGAACCAGAAGGTATTGAAAGTAGTAGTGGAGAACCGCGTCTTGCTCATACTCCTCAGAGCCGGTTGCCTCGGACAAAAGATATGATTGTGAATGGAATCACTGTGAAGATCAAATACTGTGACACTTGCATGCTTTACAGACCTCCTCGTGCTTCTCATTGCTCCATATGCAACAACTGCGTTGAGAAATTTGATCATCACTGTCCTTGGCTTGGTCAATGCATTGGATTGGTAATGAATCTTTGTTACCTCTTTTTAGTCAACCTGCTAAAGAGGATACAAGAGAAACTAACAGTTTGTTAAAAAAGTGCAGAGGAACTACAGGTTCTACTTCATGTTTATACTGTGCTCGGCTCTTCTCTGCATATATGTCCATGTGTTTTGTTGGATCTACGTCAAGAGGATAATGGATGGTGAGAAGATAAGCATATGGAAATCGCTTATCAAGACACCTGCTTCCATCGCGCTAATAATCTACACTTTCATCTCTGTCTGGTTCGTTGGTGGCCTTACCGGTTTCCACTTGTACCTAATCAGTACCAATCAAGTAAGCTCTTGCTTCACTATACACACACTGTGACCGTTGGACAAAGTAGCTGCTTGTTAACGTTTGGTTAACTGTTGTTTATATTGCAGTCAACTTACGAAAACTTTAGGTATCGGTATGATAGACACGAGAACCCTTTCAACAAAGGGATACTTGGTAATTTCATGGAAGTGTTCTGCACAAGCGTTGCTTCATCTAAGAACAGTTTCAGAGCAAAGGTACCAAAGGAGCCAGTGATCCCACCAAGGAGAGTAAACGTAGCCATGTCAAGCCCGAGCTTACAGAAAGTTTCAGAGGACATAGAGATGGGGAGAAAACCGGTGTGGCACGAGACAGTAGACGAAGAGCTCGGTGACATGGACAAGGACATGGAAACATCGGTTACATCTCGGGATTTAAGCAGAATGCTTCCACCAGAAGAGACCGAAGGACGTGGGATTATGCATTCGAGAGAGTCGAGCAGGGGAATGAGAGGAGGTAGCTGGGAGTTCTCAGGCCGTGTTAACGAAGATTTAAGAACCAGAGATGAGTCTGTGTCGGTAAGAGTCGGCGAAGATAATTCTTCAGACAATGATGCTTCCAGAGATTTACTGGTTGAGATATCTGATGCAGAAACAGTTAGAAGCAGAACCGGAACTGGTATAGGACGGTTATAGTCTCTGGTTTAAGTCAATTACACAATTTAAAAAGGTTGAAGAAGATCAAACAAGATTGTGATTCATCCGGGTTTGTTTGTTTGTTTACCTCATTGTAATGAGTTTGTGTAAAGTATGTTTTATTTGATTAAAAAGCTCTTAAAATTACTGTTTGGACCAAACAAGAAAGCATCTGACATTAGTTTACTTGAGAGAGAAGGCATCTGGATTAGTTTCTCATCTTCTTCATAGACCTGAAGGTTCTTGGACTTCATAAGAAAATCTAAAGCCTCTTCATCATACTCAACCAAGTAAGCCATCTTCACTAGCTCTGATAACCTTTCAATCACATCTTCTCTCTCCCTCATCACTCCCTCAGCTTCTCTCCATTGACGGTAGTGTCAGAGTATACTCCGTTGAGATTGTCTATAGAGTTTGGAGAACATTGAGGCTAACAAGACTTCGTATGACTGTAGAACGTTCCTCAGCTTCTATCTCAAGAGATGGATCAGAGATAAACCCTAGAAGCAGCCTCACTAGCCCTGGTCCGATCATGTTATTCTCGTGCTTCTTGACTTCGGTTCGGTCTGTTAACTTAGCTTCTGCAGTCTCCACGCATTTGGAGATGTCTTTGACTCCTATTTTACTGTAAAGCTTCATAAGCTTTTATATGTAGATGTATTTATATGTTTAGTAAATTTAGTTTTAACAGATTTTATAATTACTACCTATTATTAAGATGTCAAATTGTTTTCTTTTTCTTATTTTGGTTAAATATATTGAGATGTGGTATACTGTTTGATCATCTAAACAAATATTTGCTATAAATAAATTGTAACTAATTGTTCTCACTAATGAATAGACTAGTTGTTATCATAAAACATATTAAGCTTATACAACACATATTTAAGGGGAAATAGTTGTTTTCTTCCTAACCAAATATTACTACGAAAATCTAATATTGAGCTATGTAATAAGTAGTTTTGATAAAATAA
>CAJHQQ010000442.1:0-196168 GCA_905132885.1 Moricandia moricandioides
ATTATTATTGGTATATACGTTCATACTGTAAAATTGGCTCAATTATTAATTGGTATATATGCATAGCCAGAAATACAATATAAATACAATATAAGTAAGACGTGGTACACTGCGCGCGAGGTGTACCATCAAATTAGCATTTTAAGACTTCAAGGTAAATATCTTCAAAATTTTATTATAAAATATTTATAAAAATATAAGTAATGTATCAGAAAAATATATCAAAATTTTTATATACATTAGTTTTAGCGAATAGACAAAACTATAATAACAAAAAAATAATATATAATTATAAGGTGACTTTGATCATGTTTATCATTTATATATGATAATTTAAATATAAATTTATAAGTAACAAATTAATACAACAAATGTAAAATACAATACTAATGAAAATTTTATTTGATAAAATTATGAAAACTATAAAAACAGCAAAAAAACATCAAAATATAATGGAATTAATTTTGATAATAAATAAATTTAAAATATAAACATCATGAAATATATGATGTAAAATAGATTGAAAATAATAAATTTAAATTGTTATTATTGATTAGTTAACTACTGCAAATATAGAGGTAAAATATGTTTGGTTAGCGATTTAAATAAACTAAAAAAAATATTAAGGCTACTAAAATTTGTCATGTGAGAAAGAGCATGAAGCAGCAACCTTTTTCATAAAGCATTGAACATAACTCTGTTGATATGGTAACGAAATTACAGGCTATACTTAGAGGAGATGAGATCTCGCTTGAGCAAAAGCTTCCACATTATAACTTAAAATCAAGGTTCAGTCCACTACTCGGTTTGCTCCACTCTGTCTTGCTCTAAAGATCTCTTGTGTTTTTTTTTTCTTCTACCTATAGTGAGATGATTATAATGCAAATTGACATGTCATCCAAGCCACACACAAAAAAAAACTGTACGTTAGATTATCATTAATCACTTTTATAATTGTGTTTTCTTTGATTGTTATTTGCACAGCTCACGATTAATTATTAGATAGCAATTTCAAACAAAAATATACACAATATAAAAACAATTGTTTGAGTCGACATCAGTCACACAAAAATTTCTAAACATGCATAAATAGACCCATATAGACACTAACTTGTAGGATTGTATCATAATGTATACTCTAATGACTCTCATCCTTCTAGTCCCTCTTCTTCTTTTAATTTCGGTAACCTCCTTTCACGGCGGTTAAGGCTGCGGAAACCATACCCTCCCGGTCCCAAAGGCTTACCCATCATTGGCAATATACTCATGATGAGCCAATTCAACCACCGTGGCCTAGCCAAGCTCAGCCGCACATACGGCGGATTACTTCACCTCCGCCTCGGACTTTCCCATCTTTTTGTAGTTTCTTCTCCTCAAATTGCACGTCAAGTCCTCCAAGTTCAAGACCACGTTTTCTCAAACCGTCCAACCACGATAGCCATCCGTTACTTGACCTACGGGCAATCCGACCTAGCATTCAGCAATTATGGCCCGTTCTGGCGTAGGATGAGGAAACTCTACGTCATGATGCTCTTTAGCCGTAAACGGGCCGAGTCGTGGGCCTCTGTCGACGAAGAGGTTCACAAAGCGGTCCGTTTTGTAGCGGCCAATGTCGGAAAACCACTAAACGTATGCAAAGTCGCATTCTCGTTGACAAGAGACATAACGTTCCGATCAGCGTTCGGGTCCTCGTCGTCAACTTCTGACGAAGGCAGACTAGATGAGTTCCTTGAGATCATACAAGAGTTCTCTAAGCTCTTTGGTGAGTTTAATGTAGCGGATTACGTCCCGTCCTGGCTCAGCTGGATCGACCCGCAAGGGATAAACAAGCGGGTCGAGAAAGCCCGAAAGTCTCTAGACTGTTTCATTGAATCAATCATCAGTGATCACTTACACAAGAAGAAGACAGAAGACAACGTTGACGAGGAGACCGATATGGTTGACCAATTACTTGCTTTTTACAAAGAAGAAGTCAAAGTCAAAGACTCGGAGACCAGAATCAACCTCGATAACATAAAGGGCATCATCATGGTAAACTAAAACGAACATGTTGCATACCTGTCGGAAGCGACATGTTTGAAAAAAATAATTAAAATATTAAATTGAAATATAGGATGTGATGTTTGGAGGAACCGAGACGGTGGCGTTAGCAATCGAGTGGGTCTTAACGGAGCTACTCCGGAGCCCCGAGAACATGAAACGGGTCCAGGATGAGCTAGCTACTGTGGTCGGGCTTGAGCGGTGGAGCGTGGGGGACACGCACCTTGAGAAGCTCACTTTCCTAAAATGTGTAGTCAAGGAGACCCTCCGGCTCCACCCGCCGTTCCCTCTCCTCCTCCATGAGACGGTGGAGGACGCCGAGGTCTCCGGTTATTCCATTCCCAAGGGATCACGTGTGATGGTCAGCACCTACGCTCTCGGGCGTGACCCGGATTCCTGGTCCGACCCGGAAATATTCAACCCGAGTAGGTTTTTGGACCCGGGTGCTCCGGATCTCAAAGGAAACAGTTTCGAATTCATTCCTTTCGGGTCGGGTCGGAGATCGTGTCCGGGTATGCAACTCGGGTTGTACGCTTTTGAGCTTGCGGTGGCTCATCTTCTACACTGCTTTACGTGGAGATTACCTGAAGGCGTGAAAATCGGTGACGTGGACACCGTTGAAGGGCCTGGTCTCACCGTCCCTAAGGCGAACTCTCTTGTGGTGTGCCGACCACGCGTCTCCTCTGTCCCATCGTCTTCTAGGGCTTGAAAAGCCACAGCGTTTAAAATACATTATTGTTTTCATAATCATATTGCGTTATGTATGGCGTTAGTCTTTCACATAGTGAGGACCAAGATCGTTCTTATCAGATGTACAATGGCAAAAACATATGTGACGGCTTCTCTTTGGATGAACCAACAATCTTAACTTTTGATGAACATAAAAGGCCTTATGATCTTGTTATTGATCTGGACTAGTGTGCTAGGCTGATATGACCTAACCTAATGTCTTAAATGGATACATTATCAAACAAAAATCTTCATTTTAGAAAGCATAATCAAACATATTTTTTTCTAAAGTAAGACTACTGGTTTTATATAATAAGTAAGAAATTTTTAAAATATGTGATATTGCAAAATTATATAGTAACATTTCTTAAAGAAACATGTTAACTATATATTTTGAATAACTCTTACAAAATAGGAGAAAATAATAATGTAACCACTGCTTAAATACATATACAATACAAATAAATAGTTTAAACATAATAATATTTAATTATTGTTATGAAAGGTAATATTACAAAAATTGGAAGCCAACTTTTAGAATTACTCTTGCATTTTATTTTATTTTGTCGAGAAATCACTCTTGCATTAACAGGCAGAAATGAATATAAGTATTTTACTATGTAATTCATAATTTAATTTAATTAGACGAGATTGTCATCGAATCAAAGGGTTGACTTTGAATGTCGGATAAACAAGAAGAAAAAAAACAGTACCAGATATAGTCACTTAGTCTGACTATTGCACACACCAATTAAAAGTGTAGATTTTTTAGCTTACACAATCGTTTTAAGTAGAAGAGGAAGTCAAAGATAACATTTGAATTGGATATATAAAAGCATGAAGTAAGCTTCTGAACAACAATCTTTTGCATAATAAGAGCACAAGAGGCCAAGAGGATATTCAGCAGTCTCGCCGCAACTTCACTTTAAGTGAGACTTCTCTGTATGATTGGACTTTCTCTGCTGCATGTCTTGATGTTCTTCTCATAGATGTTCTTCTCATCATTCCTTCGGTTTCCTCAGCTTTAGGCTTGTTCTTTGATTCTTTCTCTTGGTCCTCCTGAGAAACCGTCGATGGTAAAAGATCGCACTCTTGGACTGTGTTGATGTGTGTAGACGGGACTGTCACTATATCTTTGATGGCTCCATCGGTGTCTGTAGCTGTTTGGGATTTTCCCTTTGCTGATTGTCTTCTCGTTGCGACCCTGACGAGTACACCACAAAGATAAACACTCACATTACATCATTGAGACTCTAAGCTCATCAGTGGAAATGCAGCAAGTCTCAATGCAATAACAAACCTGCGTGTCCCGTTTGTATCTTTTGTGTCATGTCTGCTTTCAGATGGTTCCACAGCTTCAGATCTTGATCCGCTTACTACGCTTCTGAAATATATCCAGGAGAAAAAACACAAGTGATTTTAGCTAACTTTGTTTCCAATGCCATCCATCAACGAGATAGAAAAAACCAAAAAAATGGTATGTTTCAACAAACCTTGCATCATCAGCACTCAAGGTCTCAGTCACTTCCAGTTCTTGGAAATCAAATGTTGCCGACTGTTGTTTTGAAGAGACTCTACCCATTTATACAAGAAATTAGTGGCCTCTAGTGCATTATTTTTAGTGCCATCTACGAAGGATGCTACTAGTTAGTAGGAGGTTATTCAAGCTGTTACAAACCTTCTCTTGATCGTCTCCCTGACTTCGTCTTTCTCATGGAAGTTTTTACATGGTTCAGCTTCTTTGGGCCTTAACCGAGCTGACACTCTTCTCAAAGAAAGCCTGCTGGAAACGGAGACAGTGTCAGTGCGATACAGTGCTGTCCATTCAGAGTTTTACAACATTGTAGGTGTGACTGAAGTGGAAAGAGGACAAAATAATTACAAACCTTGCGGTTTCTTTAGTTTCTTTGGCATCATCCATCTCAAGCAATGTTTCTCTTTGTTCAGCTACTTTCACATCAAACCTGGTAGATTTCCTTCCCACACATTGCCTATGACAAAACAACAAGACCAAGGAATCGAATCACAAATATGATGTTCTTGTCTTCCTCGTGTTTCGGAACAGAATATGATATAAAAATTCTAATTGTCGGACTGAATATAAGAACCTCTTGCTATGCACACTCTCTTTTACCGGGTTAGCTGCATCAAGAACAAACTTCTTGTTGACAATATTGTCAACTATTTGGTTTGTCCCTTGAGAAACAAACCCTTTTTCAGCGTTCTCTTCAGTCTGGCAGGTTACTTCGGTGATACCAGTAGTACCTATGACTCCAGAAACATTCCTAAAAACCAAACAATACCAATAAAGATTTACTTGACTGCCAAAAGCTTTCACACAAAACATGTCTTAAACATGACGCAGATAGGGACCTTTTAGTGTTATCCAGGAGAGAAAATGCAAGTGGTTTTAGTTAACTTAGTTATATGCTATGAATCAATAGGATAGAGAAAAACTAAAACGAAATATTTCAACAAACCCTGCATCAGCAGCATTCAAGGTTCCAGTCACTTCCGGTTCTTGGAAATCAAACCTTGCGGGCTGTTGTTTTGAAGAGACTCTGCCCAGTAATACAAGATATTAGTGACCTCTAATGCATTGTTTAAAGTGACATCTATAAAGGATGCTACTTGTAAACAGAACGTTATTCAAGCTGTTTCAAACCTTCTCCTCTTGATCGTCTCTTTGACTTCGTCTCTCTCAAGGAAGCTTTTACATGGTTCAGCTTCTTCGGGCCTTAACCGAGCAGACCGTCTTTTCAAACAAATCCTGCTCCAGACGGAGACAATGTCAGTGCAATACGTTATTGTCCTTCAGAGCTTGCAACGACATAGGTATTGAAAATGGGATGAGACAAAAAACACTAGGTAACAAACCTTACGATTTCTTTAGTTTCTTTGGCTTCATCCATCTCAAGCACTGTATCCGTTTGTTCAGTTTCTTGAACATCAAACCTGGTAGATTCCCTTCGTACACTTTGACTATTACAAAACAATCAGACAAAGGAATCCAATCACAACTAAGAAATCTTTGTCTTTCCCTTGTTTTGCAACAGACACTGGTATAAAAAATGTATTTGTCTGGCTGAATATAAGAACCTCTTGCTATGCACACTCTCTTTTACTGGGTTAGCTGGATCAAGAACAAACTTCTTGTTGACATTAGTGTCAACTAGTTGGTTTGTCCCTTGAGAAACAAACCCTTTTTCAGCATCATCTTCAGTCTGACAGGTTACTTCAGGGATGACGGTAGTATCTATGACTCCAGAAACTCTCCTACAACCAAACATTACCAATAAAGGTTTACTTGGCTGCCAAAAGCTTTCACATAATACATGACTAAACATGAAGCAGATATGGACCTTTTACTGTTAGCCTTCTCTTTAACCTGTATTGGCTTAACAATGGAGCTTTCTGAGGCTGAAAATGAACGATATCGGGTAAGTATGCAAAAATATATATATCTAGAATCAACAATGAAGATATGATAAACAGTTTACGTTTTATCCTTGACGTTCGCTTTCTCTTGGTATCATTGTGATTCATGTCATGCGCCTGAAAAGGTTCGCAATGCCCATCAGAAACGTTGGATGGAACCTTAAAGTCGACAACAAAGCCAAATATTGTGAAAACAATTGCCTAAATGAAATTATTTCCTGTTAGGAAGTAAGCACCTTCTCTTTCGAATCGTTATCTGTAGATGGATGTCCTTGCTCCTGGAAGAAAGAAGGTGACAAACTCTCAAGTTAATAACTTTTTCTCCAGGTAACTATAGTCAATGGAAATATACAGAACAAGGAAGTAACTTGCCTCAGTCTGCATTTTCTTGGTTTCGAGTAATACATTCTTGCAGCCAAGTTCATGCTGAAGTAGCTTAAGCTGAAAACGTACCCACAATGTCAGTTGATCGAGGAAGTTGTAACAAAATGAAATAAGAAAGCCTCGTTTTGAGCAACTTCAGTTCCAGAAAAGCATACCCTGTCTCTGTTTGTATTGAGATCCTGCCAGGAAAAAGAAAAGACAATGAAGCCATACTTTGATCATAGTATTCAAATAATCTCTTAATCATCTCAAAACTTAACCATAAAAAGATGGGGAACACACCGCTAACATATGACTGTTTGCCTGTGCAAGCTGCAAATTCTTTTCCTGCACATTCCGTAAGTTAATCCTCAGTTTCTGAAACTCAACACCGCTTAGCTCAATAAGTTTACTGCAGCAACAAAAACAAAAACAAACATTCACCACCAAAAACAAAGCTCATCAAACTCACAAACCAACACATTCTAAAGATAAAGATAGTTACTTTCTGTGTGCTAGAGCTTTCATCAGCGTCATGTTTTCCTGCAAAACCAATAAAACAACGGAATCAGCAAAATAGCAGACTGCCACCAAGAAAATCAAAGTGAAAATGCAATGCCTTTTGAAGCTTCTCTGCATATTCTTGAGAAGAGAAGAGCATATCTTGCTGCGTCTCTTCTCTGTTCATTTGCTTTGCTTGACCCTCCAAATTGCTAATATCCGCAAGTTTTCTCCTCTGTGCACTGCTCATCAAAGATTCCTTACGAATACGAACCTCTGCACAAATTTCACCACTGTGTTAGCAAAACCCCTAACACTAAATTCAAAGCTAATAACTCACCGAAACAGAATCAAAACCCTAAATTCGAAATAAATTCCAATTAAAAGAAAAGGCATATGTCGCGAGCGGCGAATCAGATGCGAACGAGAATAGATATATTCAATATCAAAGTATGTACCCAAAAGTCTTCGAAATTAGTTGAAAAGGAGGCAAAATACGAAAAGTCTCGCGAGATGCGAGCAGTCAGCTCCAGATGAATTACAAAGAGAAATCGAAAATGCGAAGAAGTAAGACGGAGTTCGAACCTTCAGCAGCATAATTATCTCCATCGAGAACAGTGACCGAGTTCATGGTGGAGGCGGAACGAGAAACCCTAAGTGAGAGTGGATCGGATTTTGGAATTTTGAATCGAGGAGGGAAGACGAAGCGCGACTGAGAGGAGTGTTTGGGACTGGGGATTATTTTACACCACGGCAGGTTTTGAGGGTAAAACCGTCAATTTTTATTCGATTTTAACTGAAACGACATACTAGTTGTCGTTTTGATATATGTAATGGTTCGAATTGGATAAAGCATTCAGAATTATTCTTTGTCATCATCACTCTGATATATTTGAGCTGTTCTTAAATTTTCATTATAAAGTTCAAAACTTTAAAGTTACTTGAAAATATTAAAATACTAAGACTATGCCTGCCTCGTAGCTTTACTATCTTTAACCAAAAAAAATTGAAGTAATTAAATTTATTCTACTTTTTCTCTCTTTATTTTATTTTCCTTTTTTAAGTTTTATCTCTTTTATATTTTATTTTGTCTTATACTTTCGAAGATAGAATTCACAGCTTAAGAATCAAATTAAATGTTTATCAGTATTTTTACAAAAAGAAATTGATATACATAAATCATAGTTTGGATTTTTTTTAAATAGCAACAATTAGATTCTTAAATGGGTCACTCAAAATAGAAGAGCCCAAAGAGAGGTTTGCATTACATCTTTTGCAAGTGAATAATAGTTTGAGGGAGAAGTGTGTTGCTTGAAGATCATAGTGTTAATCCATAGTCTTAAGAGGTGTTCACCCTAATCAGGGCCCTTCAAAATTTTAGTTAGTATTTAGGGCCTTTTTGGAAAAATAATTAGGGTCCTTTTTCAAAACTTAATCTAGTTGTTGTTGAAAAATAGACTTTGCACATGGGCCTTATATAAAGTATGAAACGGGCCTGGCCCTAATTGTTCTCTTAAGGTCAAATCCAAAGTAGCTCATTTACTCACCACCATTTGTATCAGAATGTCTCCCCAACAGAACTATTATCATTAACTAAAAGAATCGTAATTCATCTTAAGTTTCTAAACAACAAAAAAATTATCGATCTACAGACTACAGCCATGCTCATGCATGTACTTGTATTTTCACGTCAAAGGTATTCACCTAATCTAATATAGAACACAAAATGTTATATTTATTCAAAGTTTATTTATAGTTCGCTTAAACCGTACTGATTATCAAACAATGCCAAGTTGGCCTAGAATCTTACCAAACGAAAACTGGAATTATATAATATTTCTATCCACTGATCTTTATATAGCCGATTTTATTGAATTATTTGTACATCATTTCTTTTTGTAGTTATGTCTTATTCTACCACTATATTATTCACAATTTCAACATTGTGTTCCTTAAATTGATTTCATTTAAAAATACACCAATTGCAATAATACGTACAAGTTGTTAGGAGCGCCACCTTTTGTCGATTAATATTAGCAAATTGATTACTAGCTAAACTTGTGATAAAAAAAAGATTACTAGCTAAACAGATTCAAGATTATATTTTGGGTAAAATGTTAAATACAGATTCAAGATTATTCACGAATAATTTGTTTTCAGTTTCCTTAAAAACAACAGTCATAAGTAAGGGTAGAATTATATATTATTCAGGTAAAGATTCCTTTTCCATATTGTATATCCTTATATTCAAGTAACTTGACCCGAGTTAAATGACATTAAAATCCATTAAAAGATTGTTTCAGGGAGAGGGATGTGTACATGATTGGGTAATGCAAGCTTACTGAGTCACTCTTACAAAAAAAAGTAAGAATCAGATTGGAAGAAGGAGGGAGAAAGAGTTTTTTTTAAGCTCTTTAAGACCACCCTCAACCAAGGGTGCTTAGGGGGTGCTTATGGGGTGGGACCCACTAGCACCCCCAAAATCCAACTCTTAAACATCTTAAATAAGCACCCATTTTGCTTGGGTGCTTGTACTGTTCACGGGCTCCACTGACACGTGGCGACCCGTGATTGGTTTGTTTAATTTTTTTTTTTTTTTTTTTAGAAAATGAGAAAAAAAAAAAATAAGCACCCCATTTAGGGGTGCTAGGGTTGAAGATGCCGGATTCTCTGTCCCTTCAGACACTATCTATCTCGCTTCCTCTCTAAACTTCTTTTCTTCTACTTGAAACAAACTATAGAGACATTAGATATAGATTGATAGGGAGGAAACACAAATAAATTCTTCTGACCTTTGATTATTATATAAAACCCAACTTGCACAATTCCCCATACAAGCCATATTTAAGAAACTTCTCTTTTCTGATTTGGCTGGTCTGTTTCAGATAGAAGAGATTAGATAAGAGAGGGAGAAAGAAGTGGAGGTTTTGTAATGGTGGCTCATAAGAGGGTCCATATTCTTCAAAAACTAACATGCATTTGGGTAATCTGGTTCTGCCTCTTGGTTTATCTTTCTCACCATGGAAGAGCATCTTCTTCATTAACATCATCATCAGACTCAACCTCAGCATCTTCCTTCAATCTTTCTCTCCCACACCAACACCCATTCCCTGAAGATGTTGTTCTTAATGTTCAAAGGTATAATCTAAACTCCTTTCTTGCATTTTTTAATCTTTTTGGGGTCTTTCTCATTCTCAAGTATTCCAACTTATAATTTGAAAAATTTTAAATAGATTTTGAGACTTTTTGAGTAAAAAAATCCTCTGTTTTTTTCTAGCCATGAGAAAACAGAGCATTTATGTTCTCTGGTTCTTGACTTTTAACATCCTCTGTTATTGAATGCATGCAGGAAGCTCAACGATTCTCTCTACAGACGAAACCTCCTCACTTACCAACAAGACGACGATACGACGGCGACGGCGCCAATACCTTCCTGCGTTACCGGAAACCCAATCGACGACTGCTGGCGCTGCGACCCAAACTGGTCTGAAAATCGCCAGCGCCTCGCCGACTGCTCTATCGGATTCGGACAAGGCACGCTCGGCGGCAAAGGCGGTCGCTTTTACCTCGTAACCGATTCCTCCGACAACGACGCGGCGAACCCAATTCCCGGGACACTTCGTCACGCCGTGATCCAGCCGGAACCTCTCTGGATCATCTTCTCCGGCGACATGGGGATCAAACTCAGACACGAGCTCATCGTCGGGAGCTACAAGACCATCGACGGACGTGGCACGAACGTCCAAATCACCGGCCATGGTTGCCTGACGATCCAGCAGGTGAGCCACGTCATCATCCACAACGTCCACATTCACCACTGTAAACCCTCTGGAAACACTCTGGTCGCTTCGTCGCCGACGCACGTCGGGTTCCGAGGAGTCTCCGACGGAGATGGGAATCTCAGTCTCCGCTTCGCATCACATTTGGATCGATCACTGCTCTCTCGGATACTGTTCCGACGGACTCATTGACGTCATACTTGCATCAACCGCCGTCACAATCTCAAACAACTATTTTCATCACCAGGACGAAGTTATGCTCTTAGGCCACGACGACCGGTAAATAATATTTTCCCGCAAAAAAAACCCCTTGATTTAATATACTTTTGAATTAAAGCATACAAGTTTTGGATTTATCAATTTAACCCAAAAGTTTGTGGCATTGTATTGAAAAGGTATACGGCGGACTCGGGGATGCAAGTGACGATTGCATTCAACCATTTTGGAGAGGGGCTCGTGCAGAGGATGCCACGGTGTAGACATGGTTACATCCACGTAGTGAACAATGATTTCACTGCATGGGAGATGTACGCAATAGGCGGAAGTGCTAACCCTACGATTAATAGTCAGGGTAATCGTTACACCGCACCTATTAATCCCAATGCTAAAGAGGTAACCATTATATTAATCCATCTATTTAATGCCAACAAAATACAGTATCATCAACCAATATGGATTTTACAAGAAAATACATGACCATGCACTTTAAAATTAGATATGTAAACCAACAGGGTTGAGATAATGCCACTTGAAGGATAACCCCAATACGGAAAATTCGTAGTTCGACATTAGGAGATTTACAAATGTCGACATCATTACGGCCACAAATTATTCGGTTGAGTTCGGTCGCATGTTAAATTAAAGAAAAATAAACTGGATATGTTATTGGCAGTCACTTTGTGTTTTTTTTTTCTGCTGGCATCTCTAAAATGATTAGCCTGAAGTTTTTAGGAAGAAGTTCTTACCGGAATATAAGAAATTGTTTCTTATATTCGGGTAAGAACTCTACCATAAGAATCCCGGTTTAATCATGATCTAAGGGCTAACTTCACGCTCCTGCAAGAGTCTAGTCTTATTTGCTGTGCTGGTTACATTTATTTGGTCGGCATATATAACGTTGACGCGGTCACAGGTGACGAAGAGAGTGGACACAAACGAGAAACACTGGGGAAAATGGAACTGGAGGACGGACGGAGACGTTATGTTTAACGGAGCGTTTTTCGTGCCGTCAGGTGACGGAGTCAGTCCAACGTACGCCAAAGCCACTAGTCTTCAGGCAAAAGCCGCTGGATTCATTGACCAGCTAACGGTCAATGCCGGCGTTTTCGGCGATCCCAGGTATATTATATATTATCTACTCTACTATTGCTCCCTTCACCCAAACTAGCATTTTCTTATACTGTTTTGCTCATATTCTTTATTGAATTTATTTTAAATAACATCCACGTTTTTATAAAAAAAAATTATTAATATTATCTGATGAACATATATACCTAATCCTTTTATTGTGTGAGAAAATATAAAAATATAAGTACTATTTTGAGTCATTTATGATAAAAAGGATCATAAGTTCTTCACTACACTGAATATATATATTTATGACAAAAAAAAAAAACTATTTTCTTAGAGTAAATATTGTTTCCAGAGGTAACACTTTTTTTTTTATTCAAGAAATATAGAAACATGAATGTATAGGCATGTCATAATGTTAGTGTCCGTTACACATCAAAGTGTTACGACAATTCCGAAATGGCAACAACGAAAACCATGACGTTAACATGAACATGAACATGCATAAAGCCTCTCTATTCCTTTTTTTTATGTTCTTTGCATGTTAAGAAAAGATTATCTTTTCCCCTTTTAAAAAATCTTATACGTGCGTAGCGTGTGGATCGGAGATCTAAAATTCTAAAAGATGAAAAACCCAAAAGGCTTTCTATAGTGTCTAATCTATATGCTTTTCTTGATGCTCTGTCGTATTTCTTCTTCTACATGAAAAAAAAATGAATTACCTATTAAAAATATTCATTTCCTTATTAACATTTCTTCACCAAATTAGGGTTTGGTGGTTGTCTTTGTTTGACGATATGGTATATCTTTAGAACAGAAAATAACGAAACTACAATTATAAAATAAAAAGATGCATGTCCTTATTAGCAAGTTCTTCGCCAGTTTAAGGTTTGGTGGTTCATTGTTTAGCGACTTGGTATATATCTAAACCCCACATATTAGAAGAACTTAGAAGAAGAAAAATATATTCATTTCTTTGTGAAATAGTTCTTCACACATTTAAAGTGGGAACTCCCATTTAGGTTTGATCATTGGTTTAATGCACCGATAAATTTGATTTTATCAATGGATAAGATATATAATAAAACGGGTTAATAGAATCATATTTCGTGATATATTCTTGAATCATCTGCTTTCCAGCAAAAAAAAAAAAACATTACCTAGTGCGGCCTTTTCGAAGACTATATAATATATAGATTCGATCTACATACAGGATGTGGAATAAACAGTCATAATATGTATATATACACTCCTCTCCATAACCTACTTTGTATCTTTTTGATATTTAAATTGATAAAAATTTACATTTGACCCTCTTTTACAAAAGTAAAGTATGTAAGAATGATGCGGATTCGCTTATTCCTTGTCAAACTACTTTAGTTTCCAGGATTTACCGGTTATCTAGTTAACCAAGACCTACTTGGTGAATAACCATAGTGGGCTAACTTAAGAATTAGATTGGTAATTGTACCAAAAAGGCAGCTATATATATTTTTTCACTTGTCACAAATCACAATATTTTGTTTGAAATGTGAATTTCAGAATTATTTACCTAAATCTTTTAAAGGGAAAAAACCTTATATATATTTTAATATTTATTTGATAGGACTAGGTATTCAATCTAAAAGTAAAGTCGTAAACTCTAGCATGTGAAGATTTTTTTTTTATGTGAAACATGCATGTGATGGAGCAACTTGTTTCGTCTTTACTCTCTCTTTTGAGCTTTTTACGTTGATTCGTCCATTTTGATCAAAGACTCATGTCACTTTGTTCATCCAATGACTCAACCAACACTCTGACGAATTGTACTTATAAATAAGATATTGTTATTATGATGATTATAATTGTTGATGATATGGTTTGGTGGTACAGTGGGAGAAATGGTCAAGGAGGAGGTTTTCCCGGAATCACTGGCGGTGGTGGGACCATCACACGCGGTTACAGTAAGAGTGGACCCGGCGGTGGCGGCAGCGACAGTGATGGTGGTATTTTCTCAATGATATTCGGTAGCAATACAAGTGCGGCGGCGGCAGCTGTGAGGGCGGAACAAGTGTGGTCGATTTTATTTATTATCATCTTGATTTGGTATTTTCCACACCACATGAGATGATATTAGTTCAAGGGGTTTCATTCTTTATTTTTAACAGTACAAAAGAAGAGAATATGAAAAAAGAAAAGAAAAACGAATATATATACCATTCCAATTTGCGAAATTGTAAATATATGGCGGAAATATATAAAATATTTTGGAGCTTTGTGGATTGGTTGGAAGAATCTTTTTACACTGTATTTTAATTCTTTATTTTCCATTACTGATTCTCGAACTGGCTCTTTCTTCTATTTAAAATGAAGCTTTTCATAGTGCACTACATGAGTTTGGTACCAAGTCAACTTCAGGAAGCTTGTCTTCTTCCTTTTATCTTCTTTTTTTTATTAAGGAACAAAAATGCTGTTCCAGTTTGAAAACATCTGAGTATAAGTGTGAAACTGAAATAATCAAAGCTGTGATGCATCAAAATAATCACAAGTAATAGAAATTAGTAAGCATTCATAGTAAAAGAGATGAAAATGAAGCTCCGATATTTCACAAAAGTCAAAAGAGCTACAAAATCAGTCCATGATGAGCCTTTAGATAATGAGTTTTCAGATAATGAGAGTCATTAACAAAAACAAGAGAAAGCCCACAAAGGACAAAAAAAAAGACACTTCGTAGCGTTTCAACTAAACTTGGGCTTACTTAGACTAGATAGAGAGATAGTGAGACCTACTTACAAGTCACTTCAGGTCTATTTTTATTACCATCCGGATTTTTTGGCTCCGGAACCCCACGACGCGCCACTTGATGACGACGTTCCTGCATTTGTGTTGCCTCCCCATGCATTATCAGCTTCTCCACTCGTTATAACATCATCACTTGACTTTTTGCTCCAACCATCATTGTTGTTTCCTGTATTCTTTTGATTGTTAGCTGTTCCCCAAGCTGCTGCTTTGTTTTCATTGCTTGGTTTGTCACCATCACCAGCATTGGTTTCCCTCTTTGAGTTGGTATCCCAGCCTCCACCAGCATTGGTTTCCCTCTTGGAGTTAGTATCCCAACCTCCACCAGCATTGGTTTCTTTCTTTGAGTTAGTACCCCAGTCTCCACCAGCATTGGTTTCTTTCTTGGAACTAGTATCCCAGCTACCCCAGTTTCCACCAGCTGATGATGAATCAGATGGCTTTGCACTATCTGAATCCTCTCCCCACGCTTTTTTCCAGTCCGATCCACCACCCTGGTTGCTCTTCCAAGTGTTTTCTTGATTGTCTCTCTTCCAGCCCGATGATTCAAACGAGCGTCCTCCATCTCTACCTGACTGGTTTCTACCTCCCCGGAAACCTCCTCTGAATCCCCCTCTTCTTCCACCAAACCCACGACCACCATTCTGTTCTCCCCACGGTTTAGAACCGCCATCACCTTGTGTGGACCAGCTTGGACCTCCACCACCATCGTGGTTCTGCTTACTCCAAGTAGAACCACCGCCATCCTGTTTACCCCAGCTTGAACCACCGTCTTGCTTGCCCCAGTTAGATCCTCCACCAGCATCGTTTTTCTTACCCCAGCTAGAGCCTCCCCCATCACTGCCTTGCTTTCCCCAGCTCGATCCACCACCAGCATTGTTCTCTTGACCCCAGCTTAAACCACCACCAGCACCATCATTTTTCTTACCCCAGCTAGAGCCTCCCCCGTCACTGCCTTGCTTTCCCCAGTTGGATCCACCACCAGCATTATTCTCTTGACCCCAGCTTGTACAGCCACCAGCACCATCATTTTTCTTACCCCAGCTAGAGCCTCCCCCGTCACTGCCTTGCTTTCCCCAGCTCGATCCACCAGCAGCATTGTTCTCTTGACCCCAGCTTGAACCACCACCAGCATCCTTCTGCTTTCCCCAGCTTGAACCACCACCATCAGAATTATTCTGCTTGCCCCAGCTAGATCCACCACCAGCATCATTATCTTTACCCCAGCTTGAACCACCTCCACCACTGTCTTGCTTACCCCAGCTTGAACCACCTCCACCACTGTCTTGCTTACCCCAGCTTGAACCGCCATCCCCACCTGGTTTACTCCATGGAGCGTTATCCTACAAGATTGCAAATGTAGAAATATGAGAGTTCAACGCAATACAAAAACAGCAACAAAAAAATTTCCTCTCAAACTAACCTCTGAATGACCAAATGATCTTCCCCTCCCAAACTGATCCCTACCACCTCGACGACCTCCACCTCTTCTACCACCAAACCCACGTCCTCCCCTGTCAAATGTTTGTTCTGAGTACCCTCCATCGTCCTTTTTACCCCACGAAGATCCCCCATCGTTCTTTTTGGCCCAAGAAGATCCACCTTCCTTGTTACCCCAAGAGGATCCACTGTCAACCTTTTTAGCCCAAGAAGATCCTTCGTCCTTATTACTGTCATCCTTTTTGTCCCAAGAAGATTCACCATCATCCTTTTTGCCCCAAGAAGATCCTCCATCATCCTTATTACCGTCAACCTTTTTGCCCCAAGACGATCCTCCATCATCCTTATTACCGCCCCAAGAAGATCCTCCATCATCCTTATTACCCTCAACCTTTTTGACCCAAGAAGATCCTCCATTATCACCCTCAACCTTTTTGCCCCAAGACGATCCTCCATCATCCTTATTACCGTCAACCTTTTTTCCCCACGAAGATCTTTCATCAACTCCATCGTCCTTCTTACCCCACGTTGAGCCTCCATCATCCTTCTTACCCCAAGAAGACCCTCCGTCATCCTTAGTACTGTCATTTTTCTTACCCCACGATGATCCTCCATCATCCTTCTTACCCCACGAAGCTCCTCCCTGGTTCCCGTCAGAGCCTTTATCATGTTGCCCCCAGGAAATTCCCTCTTTGTTACTTGCGCTGCAACTTCCATCTTTGTTGCCCCAAGTAGATTCTCCATTTCCTTTTCCCAAATCAGAATCAGATCCCTTTTTCTTTCCCCAAGAAGATTCTTCTTTCTTCTGGGTCGATTCTGAATCTTCAACTAGTTTACTCCATCTTGAGTCATCGTCTTGTTTAGTACCATCAGAGCTTCCACCACCCCAAGAACCTAAACCAACATTGGAAGCTGAAGCTCCTTGTTTTCCCCAAGAAGCTTCAACTTTTGGAGCACTTGCATCTCCCCAAACACCAACAGTGCTAGCTTCAGGAGCAGGTGGTTTACCCCAGGAATTCCAACCACCGGATTGATCACCAGCAGAGTCAGATTTGTTCTCAGCTGCATTGGCCCACGTTGAAGTGTTATCTTCTGGGACCGTCGGCTGCTGAGACTGCAAACGCAGAAACAAACATGAAGCAAAATAAGAATCTGCTTACTGAGCCATCAGATGTAGAAAGAAAGTAACAACATGAAAATAGACTTACCGAGCCATCAGCTGTAGGCTTACTGCCCCATGCGTTCCTGTGACGAGGACATAAGATCAAAATTTTGGAACAGCTATTTAAGCAATAAATCAATTCATTACGCAATTCATATATTAATTTACACACTTCTCAAGGCACAACCACTGAAGTATGCAAGACATCAGTTGAAGAAAGCTTCTCCAGCCTATAACTTATAGCTACAGAATTAAATAATAGACTAACCAATCAGTAGAAGCGCCTCCCACATTCCAGTTACCACCCTCTCCTGACGTGCCTTCTCCTTTTGCCCAGTCTACCAAACAAGAAAGATAAAAAGTTACAAGAATATAAGCTGTCTAATCGGATAAATAAGGAAGCAGGTTAAATTATCTTAAAAAAATTCATATGCTTCAAAGCATCTAAGCTCAAAGAAGGCATGACATGTGTACTTGAAGTCAAACTGAGTGAAATTGAACGTCAACAAGAAACACTAACCTCCATTGTTGCCTTCTGTTCCAAGCATGTCAAAGGAACCCATCCCAGCATCCCCACTTTATATAAACAGTGTAAGCGAAGTTGGCATTTGACAGAAAGAGAAATGAGTGATACAATTACATAAAAGGAAAGAGAAGTGTCCGTGCCAGAGTATTCTAGGAGATTCACATAAAATTACCTCGTACTTGTCACAGTATTTCTGTCACGAACTTCCGCAAGATGCTCACTTTTAACTGAAGCACACAATTGAAAATAATTCAGAAGCACAGCAGAAAGTATTGAATCGAAAGTGTAAACACATGAAAACAAACCTGTGAAAATCTTATGCTGGGAATCAAGCTTGACTGTAACATCAGAATAGCGTAACGCTATTACACGGCAGAGATACCCCTTCAGTGGACCTACACGTATCCTCAGCTTTTGGCCTATAGAATACATGCTACCTTTTTCTCCCTGGCTGGCTGCATATGATCAATAAATTATGAGAAGACTAAGGGCATTAATAGAAGCTATGTAATAATAACTCTCCAAACATGATACATACAGTTAATGTATTTCTCCTTGGGCTGCCACTCTTTTTCAGGAGATAGTGGCGATTTCGGAGAGGATGTAGAATCTCCAAAAGCAGAAGCGTCAAATCCACCAGTCTGAGAAAAAAAGAATTGTCATTAGAACATGAAGATCTGTTAATTGCAGGGACTGGACTATCGTACCTTGTCATTGGATTCTTCAGTAAAAAGTTTAACTTTCTCACACGATTGTGATTTGCAACACAAATATCCACCATTTTCTTCCTCACCCTCCGCATAAAGAAATATGACCCCTCTGTATACTTGCCTTACAACTCCTTGTTTACCCTGAAAATTGTATCTTATGCATCAGAAGCAAGAAGCGTTTACACAATTTCAACCACCTAATTATGTGAAAGAAAAGTGGTACACAAAAACAAGATAATAAGTTTACAAAATACCTCAGATGGGCCTTTGGAAATCTTCACAACATCATTGATCGAAATTTGTTTGTTATTCAGATCCAGGGCAGAAAATTTTGAATCGAATGGTCTATCCTGCATTTCTTTTTTTCCAACATTGACCACAACGGGTCCATCAGAACCTTCTTTCAGAACCTGGTATCATGCAACTCGTCAGGGACAGACCATATAGTAATATGAGAAGCTGAATAACTAACTATATACCTTGTAACCGTCGCCTTTGTCATCCACTCCGACAATCAGACCGAAATCTTTCCGACTACAAAAGGAAAGAATGAAGTGCTCAACATATGAAATTACAACAAAGAAGCAAAAGTATGGACGACCTCATACCTGAAACAAACTAGATTATATAACTCATAGCTACTTTCTGACTTAGATTCTGATGATCCTTCTCCTTTTTCACCCCCTGATCCTTCTCCTTTCCCACATCCTTTGCCAGTGGGAATACTTTTCTTCTTCTTTTCTTCACCATAAATTTCGGAAATCCACTCCATGTCACCAGTTTCTTTCTTTTCTAAAGGAGTGAATTTTAATATCTCCTCTTTTGATGGTTTAACCCCACAGGATGCTAGTGAATCCAAGGAAACTTTTTTATACAGGAAGCCATCTTTCAGCATCAGGCTATCAAGATGCTCAAAAGTCATTCCAGTATCACGATCACGCTTCACTTGAATGAGAGGTCTGAACTCCCTGTGACAAAAGAGGAGACGAGATATATTGGTAATTGTTTTACCAAACGAGAAGAAAAGGTCAAGTTTATTACTCAAGCTCGCTTGAACTGATCAATCTTGGAGCTGGGTTCAGGCCTTTCTGGACAGCAACTCCTCCACCCTGCACAGAAGGTTACAAGCAAATGATAAGCTAAAGAACATAAGAAAAACAGTGGTAAACTTGGGGCATAGACAAATAAATGAGCATGAAGAAAGGGTCGCTACATATTTTTGGGCCAGTGCTCCCATATCAATCCTCGGAATTAACTTTATTAGAGCTTTTCCCCGAGTGTCACTCACAGCCACAACCTACAAAGACATGGAGCATAGCAGTTACGCAACCTTAAGAACACAACAAGCTGAAAAGAAAACCTATAAGGAAATCAGAGGAAATTTTACCTGAGCAAGATCTCCTTTGTATTTACCACTCTTAATACGAGCCCATGTTCCCTCAGAAAAGGTTTTGGTTTTTCTTTGGACAGTAAGCAGATGTGGAGCTTCAGCTTTAGGAAATAGCATCATCCGCGTGGCATAGATACCGTTTAAGCTCAAGCATGCCTAGGAAAAAGGGAAAATCAGAATATCAAACACATTATGATAATCCCCAAGCAACATCCTCCAACATACTTTCATCGAGGTACAACAATATTTCATTATAGGCATGGTAAATGTTTATTACCTCAAGAACATCTTGTTCTTTGTCAGCTTCTATGAAGATAAAACCCTTGACATGCTCCACAAAAAACACAGACAAGATCCGTAGTTTAGTGCCTATCTTCCGCAGCTCGACAAATTTGTGCATGAGACAGAAAACTGAATGCTTCTCCCGTCCAATCTACAAGCATAAACCAAATAAAGTCAGCAGAAGTATAAGAATATATTGGGTTAAAGCATAAGCAGAACTCTAAGTTTTAACATACCGCACACTTTATTTTCCATATTGGAGGATCATGGGCAGTTGGAACAAGAGCATCCATCTCGATGGAACTTTTAACATCATCAGCTGCATATCTAACAAACCCAGAACCAGGTTTGTATCTTTCTTCCATGATTTTATCATATTCATCCTCATCCATCTCCTCTTCCTTAGGAAAAACAAAGGAAGAGTTTCCCTTTCCCCCCTTGTCATCCTTTCCACTTGTCTCCAGCTCAGGCTCATCTCCCATATCTGCTTCAAATGAATAGTTAGCGGAAGATGACAACTTTCTGCAATATTCAGGCACGCAAGCCTTAAAACAAGACAAAACAGCTCGAAACTCAAACGAGAACTAACTCAAACACAAACCCTAGTCCTGAAAATCAGCTAATTCCAACAAAGATCGACACTTTACCAGACATGAATCATCAAATGTGACAAAGTCGGAGACTTTTACATAAGAAGAAACGGACATTCACGAAGCAACGAACGCATGCAAGAGGAGAACGAAATTACCGTTAAGGAAATCATCGATATCGCAGTCTTCGTCGGAGCTACCTCCATAGTAACCAACCTCGGCGGATTCCTCGAAGAACTGAAGAACTCCAGGTTTCTTCCGTTTACTATTAATCCTCAAGCCTTCATCTCTAAACTCGACTCCTCCTCCTTTCCGTTTCTTTCCGACGGAGGATGATACAGTTCCGGCGATTTGTTTTCCCTTTCCCTTCCGATCCATCTTCTTCGCGGTGGGTTTTTTAGGGCTTTCTCTCAAAGTGTCATTATTTTTCTCCGAGAGAGAGAGTGAAGAAGAAAGCTTTTGGTCTGAAGCGTCGATGTGATGATCGTACGAGCTTTGACTGGGTCTTTTTTTTACTATGTAAGGCCTTTTGGGCTGTTAAATTGCCAAATTCGAAAAGCCTTTTAACCCTAAAATCTGCAAAGTAAGAAAAAAAAGAGGATGAATATATTTACGATTTGCCCTCCTGTTTCTCTATAATTGTAGTTTTGCCTCGGATTACTTCATATTTTTGGTTATTCTGTAATTATGTGTCTGCCCTATGGACTATGGTTGGTCTATAATCATTGTTGTGTACACTCTCGCATCTTTTATAACTCTGCATTTACCCTCAATTTATTTTATCATTATCGTTTTACCTCTGGTTGGTTTATTTTAGTTTGTATCACTAAGGTTTAACTCAAACTAAATCTCGAAGCTCAAAGTCTTTGTAATGTACCAAAACAAAGCCAACAAATGTATCAATATGAGGCCAAGGCCCATTCTAAATTTCCTTCATGGGCCCTTGATATAAGCTTTATTAGGTTTAAGCTCATAGACCAGAAATAATTCTCTCAATTACCAGATCTAACGTTAAACGAATTACTTAAGCCACTAAAAATCACGTGTGCTAAATTAATAACAGATTCATGTTTAATCATTACAAGATACAGCATATATCTAAAATACATTATGTCATTTGAGACGGAAAATATCATATCTTTGTAAATTTACCAAAACACGTCTTTTCACTTAAGGGATTTGACATTTTTATGGATGGATAAAGGATTATTTTCTTCCATAAACAGATGAAATATTGTTATTTTAACAGAAAATCCAAAAAAAAAATTGTTGATGGGAGTAGATGCCTACTTTACATTGTCGAATGTCTAAATGGATTTGTCTTTAATTGAGGGTTTTCTCAATTAATTTCTCTTGCTAGTTTTTACTTTATGAATAGACCATGCATAGAAAATATATACAGGCAAATATTTTTGGTTGAGAAATAAAATAAAAGACAAGAAGTTTGGTTCCACGTGCGATCCAAGTCACAATGTTTACATGACCTAGTCAGGCATTCCTCAATAAAATAGCTTTAATCAGCCCACAGTTTTGGAACAGAACAAGTCAGAAACTGGATTCAACCACATATATATATATTATTCTAATTCAGTTCATCATACTATAGTACTGTCCTAGTAGACCATACAGTACATAACCTGTAATCATAAAAATGTTTGTTTATTTCAGTTAACAGTTTGAAACAAAAATACTGCTACAGTTTTAAATTTTTAGGTGTTTTAGTAAAGGCTTCTAGTAAAGATTAGTCAAGTTTTCTAAATTTATGAGGCTTCAATATTTCTACAAGATGAAAGAAAGTTTTGTATTCTAAGTGTTTTATGATAGGAAACTTTTATAAAATTGGAATGTCTAGCTTTACTAAATAAAAAATATATACTCTTTTGAAAATTTAAATAGATATATACACATGCAGGATGTATAACTTCTGGAGTGCATGTGCAGAAGTGTAGGGTATCGTGTTCAATAGTATGATGAAAAAGTGTTCAATAGTATTATTAATTATTTTACATAGAGTTAATTTGTCCAGAATATTTTTTGGAGAAAATTAAAAATACCATGAGTCCATGACGTACGGGTAAACACTATGACAAAATAAAGTATTACAATTATTTTCAAGGTCTTACATGGGTAGTACTAGTAGATATATAAAAACGATGCTCTTTCTGACAAATGACTAAGTTAAAAATAGTAATCATGTAAACTAGTTCTAAGCATCCTTCTCCCATGTGGACACATGTAATTGACTTACGATCACTAATTAAGAAAATATATGAAAGAAACAAGGCTCAAGAGTCGTAGTACACAAAATTTGTTTGGTCTATGATTACAAAAATCATTCATTAATATTGGGGATATAAGATTTAAGTTAATCCGGAAAATATAAGACTAAGAATTGAAGGATTATTTTTTAATTGAAATGTTTTGTTTAACGGCAAGAGTAATTATATCGAACGAACGTGTTGTGATAGAGATGTGGTCATGTACCTACATAACTAAATATCTTACATAAAGTTTGCTTCATAATTACTAAAATAGGCTGTCAAGATTCGCAAAAAAAGCTTTTAAAGAACGTAATACTAAATAGTAATTGTAAATCAATATCTCAGTACACCACTGAATCGGCCTCTGTACATTATGTACGTTCACACTGTGATTTCCTCTTGATCAGCCTTGACTCAAGATTGGTGATCTAATAGACACCATCTATAATTAATGTCATTAAAGTTATATCTACAAAGAACGTGCTGAGAAAATATTTTTTTGAACAAAGGCTTAATTGTTAAAAATGTTTTTAACTTTTAAGTAGAAAATACGGAGTTATGGAATATACAACCAGATATAACTTATGAAAACGTGGAACGATGCAAAGGTACCAGGTTGTCGGCCATGTTATGGGTAGATAACCTACCCATCTTCCCAAACAAAAGAATTGCCTGCAACGTTTTTTTTTCTTTACAATTATTTAATGCTTTAAATAAAAGTTGAGTATTTCTAAAAATTTTGAATATTACGTACAAATAATACTAGTTCAATCTATATATATATAGATGATAGATCTAATCGCAGGTGTATAAATAATATTTATTCCCAACAAATAAAACTAGTAAATTTATATAGATGATAGATCTGTCGCAGGTGTATAAATAATATTTATTCCCAATCCGAGGTACGTCTTCCTTAGAACCTGCGCCTGATGTTATTTTTCATAAAAATAAAAAATATTGTTACATTATTTAGTTTTAAAGTTGTTGTAATGTATTTAGTTAACCTATATAGATCTAACATCGCAGGTGTATACATAACTACCACTTTCACCTGATTTACCTTTTACTCATCTATTTGTCTGTTCATGGCATTTACATTGCTGATATTTTCTCTGACACCATATCTCACGATTAGCAATTTAGCACGGTCAATTTTTTCTCTCTTCTTGTTAGATTTTGTTTAATGATGTTGAGTATAAAGATTTTGTTCACTACCCAAACTAATACATTGCAACGACTTTAAAACTTAAGGTAACAGCATTTACTTTTCTTATGAAAATAACAGTCTTCTTATATGCCTAAGTTTATTTCCAAACATTCAATTTGTATTGTTATTCTAAGATCCGAATAATATTTTAGCTAGTTAGTAGTGCTGCTCTGACTATTCTCTTCTTTTAATTGCAATTAATACTTTTTATTAACACTAAGTTTTACACATCAGAAAATGCATAATAATTATTAATATATCAGCTTTAGGAGAAAAGACATCACTTTAATGGCAAAAGGAGAAACGAAAAGTGGTATCCATGTGAATGAAGCATTTTATCCACTTACGTATATTTTAAAAGTTTTTTAAAGTGGTAATTTAGTAATGTTTATTAATATTAAGAAGGAAAATGGTAGCATGCATAGTGGTTATTTATTAAAAAAATACATGCATAATTGTTTTGGTTTCTAGTTTTATAAAGCCTTGTGGTTTTTGATGATCTTCAGGTGAAAGTGTGGGAGACAAGGAATCTCCTTTTGTTTGATGTGTAGTGTACTAGTATGTTTATCAACTTTCCTTGAGCACTTTACGTGGATATACACTCACTTCAAAGCCAATGAATATTAACTCATCTGACCAAAGCTTTTTTTTTGTTATAGTCAAATGCTTATGTTATCTAATTGGTGGATGTAGTTTTTTTGATAAACTCTATCGGCTAATCCGATCGGTTCCGAGAGAAATGTACTTAGTGTTACAGAGTGGACCGGCTAACACACTATTTGACCCGATTTAACACCCTAAATAGATGTAGTTGTATGCACTAATTAACGCTCTATTAGCTGAGAGTCGACAATAAGTTAAAACCCACCAGCGTCTTGAAATTGGTTTATCCCATAAATTTTGCAAGTCTTCACATCATTATAAGACATTCGTTCTAAATTTATTCATGTATCTCTACATTATAGCTAGGAAACTGATAATTATTCCTCTCAGAGGACATGCTGACCAAGACCAATACTTTTGTAGTGCGTGTGCGGCCACACTCACGATGTTTAATATTGGGGTCATAAGGGCCATCCTAACCTTGGAGTATATATCAGTGTCTAGTAGCTTGAATGAAAACTAGCTTGATATTTATCATCCATATTTTATACGAAATTGATATTTGGTGTATGGATAGACAATCCAGTTTTTTATCAGTTTTGAATGTTTGTAAAACTGTTCAAATTAAAAATCCAGTAAAACATATATAGTGTAATATTCATGAACATTAATTACCAAAATTCTTAATATCTTTTTAAGTGAAGTTCGTTAATTATTATATGATTTTTTTTTTTGAATTTCTATAAATTTTTTTTTTGAATTTTCTATAAGATATGCATAGAGACTAGAGTTTATATATGTGTATGTTCCAGCACAACTCTCAATGGATCATGCATTTAGGGGAATTCACCACATAACCGGAATAGCACTACTGTATATATTAATCCATTACGATTTATGATTAAGATTCAACAACAACACATTATGACGACATCATTAGAACATACAAATGACGTATTACTAAATTAATATACCAGTAATTAACAATAGAAATTAGAACATGTAAACACCTCATCATATCAATTATATAGAGAAACAAATCTTTTTCGCCATGTGTAAGTTGACTATTCAAACTCCGTGTTAACACTTTTGTTTAGAAAACTTATCTTAACAAAAATGCAAATACTTCCATTTTTATGTAAGTTAAGGTTTCTCAACAAACAAGGTATGTTTCTGAATATCAAATATGAAAAATCAAATTTTTATTTGAATAAATAGTTTGATATTTGGTATGAAGGATTTGTAGGGTTCGGATCCACATGACTGTTCGGTTTAGAGACGATAAACCATGCCAACAAGGAAACCATATATATGGTTCGGTTTAGTTTACCTAAGTCATTGGGTTCGTCTCTATAAATACTACACTCCAAGCCTCTTCTTCACTTGCCCATCTCACTCCCTCTCAAACTATTATTGTGCTTATTGTACACATGACCTATGCATATGTATGTATGCGTATACTCTTCTCTCATAAGAAATAATTTTACAAATTAGCTAAGCATTTATGATAGAAAGTTAGTACAAGATTGGTTTGTTGTGTCCGAGGCTTTGGATCGACAGATCGGAAAAACAACTAACCAGTCAGTATTTTTGAGTTATTGTTATATATCGTCTTTCCACTTATATGAGTTATTCTTTATTTTTGAGCAAATATGGGTTATTATACATTCCACTTATATGGGTTACTATATATTCCACTTATATGCTGCGTTCTTTAACAATCATCACTTATTTTTTTTTTCACGCATTATTATTATTCTTTTTAAAAAAAGGTCCCTGAAAAATGAATACGGTCTAAAACAGAATATTCTGTATTTTTTTTTGTTATGATTGAAACGAGCCATTTACAGATAGACACGTCAGCCCTTAAATTCTGGAACGTATTGTCTCTAATTCACCTATATATATCGACCTTACTCGTCTCCTACTGCTTCTTCTTCTCAAATAAAATAGATATAAAAAGAATAAATCAGATCTTTTTCTTGTTTAGTTTGCGATTATTATTTTGATTTTTAGTCAAATTTATTTTAATTCTAATAATTTTGTTTAGTAGTATATACTCGGTCTCTTTAGTGTGTGTAAATCTGAAATAAGTTCTCGACGGATCGGTGGAAGAAGGCTCATGAGTCGTTTCTTGTAGGTGCAGCACCATCAAGATTCACATGGAAATTGAAGAAACCTCTTTATTTTTATTAGTTAGGGTTTCGATATGTATATGAGAATCTTGATGATGCTGCATCAACAACCAACGGCTACCAAATACCTAAACCTGGGGAATGAAATGAAGTCTGGATCTTCGGTAAGAAACTCAAGAAACTAATTTTCTCTCTTGATGACTTATAATAATCTCCATTTTTTTCTTCTGTCTTTGAACATGTTTTACAGCTTTACATACATATATATTATATTAGGTATACACATCCAGGTTGTGTGTTATCTATATTTTCTTTGACGGATTAAAGCATTGATTGCAATGAAATGGAAACTATTTTGTATTTGATCTTAGCTTGTGTAATGATGAATGGATGTATAAAGTTGTATTTTCAGGATCATGTGGTATTATTATTTAGTCCCCACTTGAATCGCGTCCTTCTAATGTTACACAAATCGAATACTTGTGTCATTCCAAAAGTTTTTAATATCTGTTATAAACTTCGTCTTCAGACATTTTATAGTCTCAGTTTCACAACACTATTGAAGTAACAACTTGTATTTATGAGTTATCACTTGTTCTTAATTCTCTGTTATTGTTCTAATTTTGTAGTATTAGAAATATGGGTTGTATGCCAAATCAAATCAAACATTGTGGAGTGTTGTACATTGTACTCAGTCCTTTGTTTTCAAGTGGCTCAACTTGAGAATGATTTGTCCCTTTGCTTTCGATTTAAATTTCTCTACGGAAAAATAAGAGTAGAAACATGTGAACACATTTTCTTATAAATATTTAACTTTGTGTGAAAAAACTAAAAAGGTTTGGACCAAAAGGATTCCAGTAAGTCAGTAAATCAAAATTGGTAGTCATCAACAAGAGAGGTGTAGAGAGAGATAATATATCTGCACACACGCCATAAATTATCCCATATATTGACTCTAAACTCTATTACTTGCAATGAGAATAGAAAAAGTCATCTATACATATACCACTTATATAACCATATGACACATCCTTTAACATGTTAAATTGTTGATGCAGTCATGCCTATACATGGACACTACATATGTTAGCTAATCACCAGTAAACTTTGAAAAGATATACACCACAACTTGATGTATTCATCATATCAAAACATTTATGGAATGAATATTGGTTCCAAATTAAAAGAAATAAAGTTCAGAAAAATGTGAATTTGCCCCACAAAAGGCCATTAAAGAGATGGAGAATCTAAAGATATTGTGTCAGGTAGGGCATGCAATTAAGGACGGTTTTGAGTTGGTTTGTCTTTTTGGCATAACTGATGAAAGGGAAATTAAATAGCTAGAGGCCTTGAGTAAAGGGTCAGAAGAGTTGGTGATGATTTGGGATATATTGCTCTCACAAACATCTCAAATCTCACTGTGTATGTAACTTACTCTTTATACATCACCAAAAGGCCCAAAACCATATATTATATATGCAAAAGTATTAGATTATCAGTTGCCAAAATATTTATTTTTGTTTGGCAAAAACTAAAGATCAAGTAAGGAGTTAGTCATTACGAAATAAGTGGTGGTATATATGTTTCTCTGCATACATATGTTCATTGGTTATACAACGATGAAAAGAAGTAGGAGTTAGTCTTATCACATTTAAAGTTAGTTTAGTTTCAGTCTCAATCGCTGCTTGTCTATATATATAACACAAGACCAATATTGACTATAATCTAAACTTATGTCCGCTCATATTGTTGTTCAAAATTGACCTAAATCTAAAAACCTTTCTCAAGAAGTTGAAGTCATGGACCGAATGCAATAAATTTTTCTTGTTTTCTATTTTACTTGCGTAGGTATTTAATACTTATATGAATATATTGTAAGGATTTAAAAACATTTATACACTCTCTTTAACCGATTAATTTAGACATTCTATAGATCCGTGATACCTCAAATTAATAAAAAAAATATTTATACACACAATGATGATCAGTGAAAATAGAATTTCTTCAATCTGAGTTTCACTTAATTCTCAACAAATCACATTCACAAATTTGGTTGTTTGTATATTTTACATTAAGCTAATGTAAAACTTAGGGTTTCTTTTTTTTTGCATACGAATAATAGTTTGCAAATTAAATGCTCTCCTATATTTTAAAATGTTTAGTATAAACGAGGAAATAAACTTTTGAGAATCTATGTACTCGATTGATGGGTGAACTATTATAACAGATCCAAAGCTGTATAACATAATCATTGATCTGTTTCAGATGAAACTAATTTCTGTAATCAATCATAAAATTTAACAATGTTTAAAATGATGGAAGTGAAATAGAATAAGACACGTAGAAACACACTATACCAATAAATGTGAGGGACACCAATCACATGGTAGACAATGAACTTACGGTAGCAATCCATTCATAGTACAAATCTTCATCAAGTTATTGTACTATATGTGTCGTCATATATACAATGTATACCCTATTTTGATTTCTTCTGACGTATTAATTGATTGTGACTATTACTATTTCCAAAAAGTAAAAAAAAATCACACATAACACATTTAAACTCTGGAAGACCATAAGAAACGTCATCTATTCCCTAATTGATGACGTATGCTTCTTACTCTTGATACAATTGAGGTGGTGTGGACCCATATTAGGTCTTACCGTAAGCCCAATAACTCAGATGGAGGCCCATTAATGAAACTCTAAACATTTCTCTGATGGGCCTCGTTTTCGACGCGGTTGTAGGGCTACGAATCACATACTGCCACGTGTCTATTTAATGTTAATTTGACTGACTTGAATTTTCTTTGAACATAACCGGTGGTGAGTTTGCGAGCGACGGAGAGATCTGGCGATGAGTTGCCGGAGATTCTTCTCGATCCCGGTCCTTTCGGTGATTCTGGTGATGGGTTTGGTTTACTACGTCACACTCTTCGCGTTCATCGATGATTGGGTTGGTTTACGAAGCTCAGCTGGGAAACTAAACGCATTGATCTTCAGCTCCTTGGCGTCTCTCTGTCTCGTATCCCTCTCCATTTGCGTTCTTGTAGATCCAGGTCGTGTCCCGTCATCTTATGCTCCTGATGTTGAGAATTCTAGCTGGTCCGGTAGTAATAACGTAAGCTCTCCCCTGTATTTGATGATCTCTTCTAGATTTGTATTGAGAATAATGTTATGTTTAGTTGAGGTGTTAGAAAACGATAAAGCAAGGGACTTTGTGTGTTTTGATGCTCGTAGAACCATAAATCTCTAATCTTTTTAGCAGGTTCTTATTTGAGAAGCTGATCCTTTTTGCCTTGAATGATGAGTAGCTTAAGTGTTTTTTTTACTGGCTTAGTTATTGAGATAGAAAGTAGTGATGTTGTTCTGATTTGATTTTCTTGGTATTTGAATCAAACTTAGGCTACAGAAGCAAGGAAATGTGATAAGTGTTTTGCATATAAGCCTCTTCGGACTCACCATTGTCGAGTTTGCAGAAGATGCGTCTTGAAGATGGTAGGTAACACTTTTCCATCGAATCAAAACTTTACCGGAACCTTGGATTTTGTTTTTCTTAGACGTTTCTATTTATATACATATGCTACAGGACCACCATTGTGTATGGATAAATAACTGCGTTGGCTATGCAAACTATAAGGCTTTCTTCCTTCTTGTGTTTTATGCAACTGTGGCGTGCATCTACTCCACAGTACGTTCATTCCAGTTCTTTTTCTTTTTTTTTTGAGGTGAGACTCTCCTCTTATTGTAAGATGTTATTACAGGTATTGCTGGTTTGCTGCGTTTTCAAGAACGGGAATTCATACGCAGGAAATGTTTCACTAAAAACTTTCATGGTAAGTAATATTATCAGCAAATCCTTTATTGAGAGAGTGCAACTTTATTTCGAGATTAAGAGTATTGCTTATATGCTAACGATGAAGAAGAACATGTTACCTGTATATAGCTTCAAGCAGATTTATCACGGAATCATTGTTGTGTTAACTGTTTAGGTAGCTTGTGGGGTCTTCATGATCGGACTAAGCATAACACTCGGGACTCTCCTTGGTTGGCATATCTACCTGATCGCACACAATATGACCACCATTGAGGTATACATTCTATTTTTCTTGCCTACATTCAACACACAACATGCAACAGATTAATTGACAGTGCCTAAATGGGCTTTATCTGTAGCATTATGATTCAAAGCGGGCCTTGTGGTTAGCTAGAAAATCTGGACAAAGCTATAGGCATCAATTCGATCTTGGCGTTTACAAAAACATCACCTCGGTACCTCTCTTTACAATCCAACTCTCTTATCTTCTGTATCGTTCTTCTGATTCAAGAACTTGACCATAAAAAGTTTCATGCTTTTTTCACAGGTGTTAGGCACCAACATAATCAAATGGTTATGCCCCACGTTTACTAGGAATACTGAAGATGGTATAAACTTCTCTGCGTCCAGAGACAGCTAAGCTAGAAAAAGTTCATTCACCAATCAAATTGTATACACACTTGTACATCTCTTGAAGCAAAATTTTGAAACAAAGTTGGTTGTCTTAAAAGATTGTCTGCTGTAATATGAATAGCCTTAAAAGAAGACTCTTGATCGTCCGAATATTGGGTTTTATTGTCTAATACAAAAGTAACGGTGTTAATTTGAAACTTCCATTAAATATGGGGGGGGGGGGGGGGGGGGGGGGCTGTTGCTAAACGAGTATAGTGACCATTTATTATTGCTAATCTAGTTGAGAGTCTTTTGAAGTGAAAGAGAATGTCTGAGATAGTAAACTTGTCGCCGTCTCTGAGATCTTTAAACATTAAGATCTCACCTTTGGTTCCTCGTCAAGTATCGAGCTCGTTGCCGAGATTAAAGTTTCTATCTTTTCCCGGGAAAATCAGTTTAGTATCAGAGAGAATCCGAGCAATCGATGTCCGGAAACAAGAGATTGATGACTCCCCGGTCTCGATCGAGCTAGGTCCAATAAGTAGCGAGAGGCACTTCGATGAGGTGATGGAGGAAGCTCAGAAGCTCGGTGAATCAGTGGTGATCGTGTGGTGAGGATTTGGATTTGCGGAAAAAGACTTGTCTTTGATTCTTTTAACAGAAAGGTCAAGTCTTTATGCTCTGTTTTTAAGGTACTGAGTGTGTCTTTTTAAATGGTTGTTTTGTAGGATGGCAGCTTGGTGCAGGAAATGTATTTACTTGAGGCCCAAACTCGAAAAGCTCGCTGCTGAGTTCTACCCAAGGTTTCCTGATTAGCTTTTGTCATTAGGATTTGGATCTTTTAAACAGTCTCTAGGTTTTGATTAGCTTTTATCATTCATGTTTCTTCCAGCCTGCGGTTTTATCATGTTGATGTCAACGCTGTGCCATACAAACTTGTTTCTCGTGCAGGAGTTACGGTAATGTACTTTCCTGTTTTGGTTAACGACTTTTTCGAAATACTTCTTTGGGGAGTCTTTATTGTTGATATAACAAAAATACTGAATGAAACCTTTTGTTTGGAACGCTACGCAGAAAATGCCAACGATACAGGTGATCCCCCAAGTCTTCAAAAAGAACCTTATATTTTAAGTCATTTCTAATTTGTGTATCTTGTTCCCTCTACGCAGCTATGGAGAGATAATCAGAAACAAGCTGAAGTGATCGGTGGTCACAAAGCGCATTTTGTGGTTAACGAAGTGCGGGAGATGATAGAGAACGATTCAACCACTTGAAAATTAACGGTCTCAACAACTCTGCTCTCTTTTTTTCTTTCCCGTTGATTGTTTTTACTATAAGGGCAGTCCCTCCTGGTTTTGAAGGTCAGAGTAGATTAAACAGATTCTGAAGTATATTGCAATATCAAACGCTTTTGGCATCATCCTTTTTTTTTCTTTTCAAATGTAGTTTAACTACTATAATTACACACTGAGAATGGGAGCTTTGGTGAGCAAGAACTGTAACCTTCCTTTATCCATTTATTCCAACATATATAAAAGTACAGCTTTTGAGCACACTATGAGTCTATGGTTAATGCCTTGATGAGATTATTATGTTCAGTATATACAAAGATCATACTGCTCTATAGAAGTTACGTTAGTTAAAAAAAAAACACATTTTGATCTATATAGACTTCCTCAGAAGAAACAGAGCTCAGAAAACCCAAAATTTCTTCTTCTTCTTCTTGCCCTCTGGTACCGGCAGCTCTACACAAAAAGTTTCCAACAACAGAGGAATGATAAAACCATAATCCATGGATGTTTATATCATATAGGAAACATCACATACCTCCTTCAGGATAGATTGAATTGTAATGAACCTCAGCCCAGAAGCTTAAACATATAACTGATTCACAAGCCAACACTTGATATTATTATTGTGAAGAAAAAAAGGAATGTTCATTAGTAGAACGTTGAGATGATGGTTTTAAAAGGGAGAGTATATGCAGTTGTAAGCAGCTTACGGCGATTGGACTTCTGCAAATGAGGCAAGATCTCAATGTAACATGTATCCTTGAATGAAGTTATCACAAACATCCGTACACCAAACTGCCAGTAACATCAAAACAAAGTGCCAAAACCTCATTTCATATGTCAAGTCCCTAAAGAGATTCTCTCTTATTACACGCAACGCAAACATTGTACGAACTACAAAGAGCTAAGGTTGTGTAAGTACCCAATCCGCAGCAGCCTGAAGAGTAACGTGATCACCCCATTCTCCATTCCTATGTTCATAACAAATCACAGTTAATATATCAGTGGGAAAGAAGTGAAAAGAAGAGAGTTCCAGACCGTTTCATTGTTTTAAGATAGTCGTTGTACGCCATTGGAACATAACCTTCATACATCTCTCGATTATACGCAAGCTGAAACAACATACGAGAATGTCAAATCATCACGGACAAAGATATTAAACTGAAACAGAGGGAATTAGATTTTTTCTTGTACAATATCTCAACCTGATTAACAACTTGTTCTCTGACAGAATTATGGTGCTCTGGAGAGCGGTAAAGCTGGTCTGATAGTGCTCGAAACTGAGAAAAGATATACAAACAAGTTACACAGTGATAGAAGTTACATCTGCAACATAACGAGAAGAAGAGAAGATAAACCTGGCAGTTTCCATCTCCTTGAATCTTGTTCTCCACCAAGCCATAAAGCTGTAATCTATAGTGTAATTATCATCAGAAAAAGCGTTTCGTCACTATCATTCAAATAAGTCTATTGAATTTAAGACCGCTCTATAATGTAAAGATGTTCTTTCAGACTCTTAGCACTAACTAGCAAGAAGCCTGATGAGACTTAACACCACAAGAGTAATTAAGACATTGATCACTAACACTAGCTACAGAAAACTTGTGGTCGGAGATCTTAAGTTCTAACAGGTTACAACAGAACCATAACCAGACATATCTACAACATACCTCTGAGACAGCCGTTGATGATCAGATATCTGTTCATCCTCTGACGGTAACTCCCCATTGATTTTCGGCACATGCTGCAACCAACACCCCCATGCAAAACCAGAGATTTTGTAAGCTTACATACGCTTCTTAAGAGTTGATGTAGAAGCATGACAAAGAAGATGTACTTACAGCAACAGGTATCATTTGGTTGAGTCGCTTCCCAAACTCAGACCAAGATTCTTCTTCTATTTCTACAGAACAAACTGAGTCATCATCACGAGGTGGTGAACTTTGCTCCTCCCCTAACCTTGCAACGTTCTTATCTTCCATATGATCATCACTTTCACGAGAAATATCAATGGCTTCCCCTTGCCATTCTTGTGAAACAACTGAAGTCATACTAGGATCATTGACCCCAGAATCAGAAGCTTCGTCTCGATCAACTCTGGACAACTCGTCTTGGTAAAACTGAGCGATAACAGCATCATTGTCAACATAACCAGTCAAAGGCTGGTTGTAACCTTCTCTAACATAGCCCTGAGCAACACCATCCGTCTCATAACGCGTTACGCTGCTGCAAGAGCCAGCGTTTGTAAGTGTACAAACCTCAAGGTCAAGGAGACCCCACCGAAGAGCATCAGGATCAGGCTTGTACCCCATTAATCCAAAACCGAAAAAGTGTCAAACTTTATAATCACAAACAATAAAAAAAGGAGTTTTTGTGATTGTTCTTGCGTGTAGTATAGAGTTTCCTGCAAAAGAGGGTAACGTGGAAGGGGTGATCAGATGCATGCATGAATCCGAAGAAGGAGAAAAAAAAAAGCATTTTGGAGATGAAATCATCAATCAAGCAACAGAGATTGTTCAATGGTAACACGATCATAGCGATTCCTAACAAGAAACGAAATTTCTAACTCGTGGAATCTCAAATCTAAGATAACACAAAGATGACCCAAACAATCACTAACCTACGAAGATGGGTTTGGTGGGAGAGAGAGAGAATCGCAGCCGTTGAATTGAAAAAACGAAAGAGCGATCGCAAATCCGCGGCAGAGATATTTTAAAAGCCGTTTCACACCGTCGTTGTTGGTTTATCGGATGGCGGTTTAAACCCCCCGCTCTTTTTCCCATATCGCCTTACGATTCGTCCACGTGTCTTCTTTTCAAAATCGTTTTGATATTTATTTTTTGGGATCTAATATAGTTTTAGTCTGCTTACCCACGCTAACCCTCTATTATATTAAATCATGAACATAACCAATTAATAAATATTAGATCTAACTATTTATTTTTATATATTATTTTTGTGTTTATAATACTTAATTATTTATATTATTAATAAATAATTAAATATGAATATGACTTACTCGTGTATTATTTTTTATAGATAATATTAAGTTATTTTTATTACTAATAAATGATTAAATATAATATAATTACAGAAAAATATAAATATAGAAAAAAATCAAAAAAATTAAAACAAAATGTATGATACTATTATTAATAAATAATTAAATATAAATTACTCATGTATTATTTTATATATTAATAATACTAAATTATTCCTTTCGTAAGATATTCCAATCCTAAAAAAAAAAAAACATTCCAATCCTTCATGGAACTGCAAACCCCAACCTTCAAAATTGGTGGATAACTCACGTGTACGTAATAAACATCATCCGACCATATATTCCAAAGTTCATACACGTGTTCTTCAAATCCAATCATACTTCTCACTTACGGCTGCTTTACCCTAACACAACATGATTATATATACTCACAGTTTCCATTATAAAACACATAAAGCCTTTAAGAAGACAGATAGATTTGCTTAACTGGGAGGAACGAGGGGATCATTCATATTAAGGACCTCATATTAACAGCATTTTAAAAGCCAATGATGACTAGTTTATAACAACAAAGCAAAACAAAAAGAGTATGATGCACCTTCATGAAAAGTAGTCACATCTACAGAAAGAGAGACATCATCATCATCATCATCATCATCATCAAGTGTCGTCTTGAAACAGTAGACAATCAACTAAAAGAAAAACAACAACCAGAACTAAAGTTTACAACAATTCCACAGAGAGGCCCTTTTAACCTTTTTTCTCTCTGGCCACCATCTAGCATCTCTATGTCACATAATGCCCCGTCTTCCGTCTGTGGCGGCTATAATCCGACACAAACCTAAACGACAGCCCACACCCATCCACCTTGCATTTGTATGGTCGTTCTCCCGTGTGCAGACGAAAATGCTCTGTCCTCGCCCATTGCCATTTGAAATTCATGGTACACCCTTTCCAAGGGCACACGAAAGGTCTATCATCGTTATGAACACGTTGATGAAGCACCAGATATTTGTGAGCCCTGAATTTCTTCCCACACCCCTCGTGTGTGCACCGGTTTTTCTTGTGCGCTGCTAACTCCGCTTTACTCTTGAAAGTCATCTTGCATCCCTCCAGGTAGCAACGGTTGTGATGAGTTGTCGTGGATACTTCTTGGCCACCATTTTTCTTGAGCCTTTTCGCAGTGGGTTTCTTCTCTTCATCGCTGGCTTCATTGAGATCAAATGAAGTTTCGCATGTCACTTTCCTCTTACCCCTTGACCTCAACCCTTCACAAGGACTCTTTATGAAACCAATGCTGCTCTCTGGATTATCATTCGTCTCTAATTCTATTTTCCGCTTCTTCTTTGCTTCTCCCATATTAGAATTGGGTGCCTTGGTGTTTCCTGAGCTTGCAACTTCGCTCTCCGTGCTATTTTCATTATCTGCAGCTTGCAAGCCACTTGAAGAAGCTTGATCACCGTTGCTTGCCAGAGGTTCTTCATCACGGACAATGTCCACAACTATGTTCTCACTGGCAATGTTAGTTTCAGGAACTTCTAAACCCAGTTGAGCTGAAGAATGTGTTTGCTCTTCCTGTTGCTCAGAACAAAAGTTTTCTATGGTACACATAGCTTCCTCTCCTTCCACCATGTGTGTTATCACCAGATACAGCTTCTCTTTCGGTAGGTTGAACCACCTGTGATTGCTCTTCTTCCTCAATGTTAGCGTTAGAAGACCTAGGTTCTTTGAACTCTTGGTCACTCATTTCAGCCGCTTCATCAACATCACGTGCAGAAACATTACTACAGACGTACTCACCACATATCTTTGTCGGGCCATTATGGTTATCGACTGTAGAAGCATCCACAACATGACTCTCTGAATTGGAGCCACTGTTATTACTGGTCACAGAGTGTCCCTGGTGCTCTCTGGTTACGGTAGTTAGATCAGCAGAGTCTCCAATCTCATTGTTCATCTCAGAATCAACTGCCCTATCATGACTTACCCTATTGGCATTGGGATTCAACTTTTTCTTTCTCGAGTACTGGATGATCTTTTCTTCCTTTCTTCCGGCTTGTGATTCATTTTCTTTCTTGAGTACTGGGTGATCTTTTCTTCCTTTCTCCCCTAATTTTCTGTCTGCTATTACTTCAAGATGTTCACGAGATGTGAAACATGAGGTAGAGCACGGTTTAGCTTTTGAGCGTGATTTTCGCTGCAGCCATTTGATAGTTGACATATCTAGCATGTGGCTAGTGTCAGAGAATAAGCCACCTAGTGACAGTGCATGCTGAATCTTATTAGTAGGGGAATTTTTCCTCACTTTAACACAGTAGCGTAAATTTATGCCAAGTTTGGAGGTCCAGTCTGCGCCGTGTTCATTGTTTTCTTCACCTTCAATTGCAAGATCAATTAGACTCAACTCTTCTTTAGATGCACTCTCTAATAGGACATCATCATATCTGAAAGGGACTTTCACTTCTTCTGCCACTATAGCCGCATGCGCCTTAAATTTTTGAAAGTCTGCAACAATTCCAAAAAGGTTACAAAAAGAATGATCAACAATCAACAGAATTTTACACATTATTGTTTCAGCTCTTTGGCGCAAAATCTTATAGCAAATGATAATTACTTACCTTTATGGCAAATTACAATGAACTTCAGTCCACCTCTTGACTGTAGCAGTCTCTGAAGTTCAATAGTGTGTTCGAGGCAGAAAATGCGAGGTCTTATATATCTGGAGGACGTGTTCCATTCACAGTTAGATTTTTCCGATGACTGTGCTGTAATTTCCTGAGCATCTGTAGAATTAACAGAAGCACATTAACAGGCTTCAAACGGCTAACATAGATACAGTAATTCATGGTTTGGATAAAAAAAAGAGGGTCTGTTTACCTATCTCTCCTTGTCTCTCTGAGAGGTCTTTTAATGCGTTTTCAGAAGGCTGTACCACAGACATAAAGGGGAAGCCAAGAACGCCACACGCCACACATGGCAAGGTTCCAGAATCAATTTGGAAATCATTAAGCTGACCATCATCATCGTCGTAGTATACATCTTTCAGCTTCTCCATGAACAAACTTAATTCCTCTAAAAGAGTAGTCTTCTCTTTATTCTGCGTTCCAGAATGATCCTCCTCAAGTTCATTTTTTGCCTCTGCTGGACATGAAACAGCAGAAGTAGCATCAACCCCAGTAGCTGCAAAAGCCAATGTACTATGACGTGGAAGTAAATCAGGGTCCCACATCACCAAACGAAAGCCTGGTTCTTGAAGTAGAACAGATAAATTCTTGTTTTCGTTCAATATATCTTCTACAAAAGCTTTTTTCACAAGGAACTCCCTCTCTTCTCTCTGTCGATCTCTCAGCCGGGAGCTTCGACCACCTGGTAGCAACGATCGTGGCACTCTGGAAAATTAATATTTACATGACTATGAGAACAGACATGGTCCAGCAAAACTGAACGGGTTTATGTACAAAGGGACAATGGAAATTTGCCTTGAAACAAAGGACATTGTCAAGAGATATAGAAGCTGCTGATGGGACAACATGGGGAGATAATTCATGGCTGCCCGACGCACAGCAGCTTCCTTAGCTACGTTGAGCCACTGTGGAGTTCCAAAATTAGCGGCTTCCCCACAGTTAAAACCTAGAAAATGTTAGTTTAAATCTGCTTAGTTAAGTTTTTTTTTAAAAAAATATCAATATGTAATCCTAATCTAAGTTAAACTATCCACGTATACTATGTGACTGATATAACTAAATAGATATATGGTTCTTCTTTTTCCTAATTAGAAGATCATTCCTCACCTCATGCTATGTCGCAAAACACCCCTTTTCTCCAAAGCTTTATTCAATTTTTTCATTTTCCCAAACCCTTTGAAGAGTGCAAAATATAGACTGCAATCACTAAGACTTGAAAGAATGTTTACCGTGGCTGAATCCTACATGATAAGACCTCGGGAAAGTCACAACAAATTCACCAGGATTTTGTACCAACCTACGTAGAAACACAAACATAGATTAACATAGATAAAACGGGCATGAAATAAAAGTAAACACATACTGCCTCACATCTCCACATAACAGAAGTTAAAGGTCAAATAAAATAAAAGGCATACCTACAGCAGGGAATGTCTGATGAAACTATCATCTCAGGGGATACAAGAGTCGTCTTTTCGCCTAGTTGGGTGAGAGCAGCTGACAGTTACAAAGAATAGAAAACAGTAATGAAAAACAGAAGGACAATGGATTACAGAAGAAGTGTTGCAATGTCTAGTATCTATCATAACGTTAAAGCAATAAGGCCTTAAGGCATTTTTCCAAAGACTAAACTCTCATCATACCATAGTCGATGTTAGCCAAATTTAGACTTACAAAGTAAAAACAGGTGCTATAAACTCTCAACACGTCTCTGTTATTACAGGAACAGTATATCATCTTTAGCAATATTTTTCAGAAAGAACGTACCTAGTTGATCAATGTTTCTGCCATAAGAATTCTTACGGATAACCTCTTCAAAGTCGAGCGCATAATCACCAGGTACAGCGTACCAAGTTTTTGGTGAGCCAGTGTGAAGATAATTCATACTGTGAAGCTCATGGTCCTCAACGTGCCAGGCAAACCAGCTGAACAACATACCAATATAAACCATGGGAGATGTAACACCAGGTATGTCATCTGGCATGAAGCGTGTAACAGAACCAGGTGAACGTGCGATCATCTGAAGGTTCCACGAACTGTTGGAAAGCTTCCAGCCTGCAGTACCTTCCATTTCATCAACAAGATCCATGTTCTTCTTATTGGACGGATCTTGAGATAATAAACTTGGAGAAGCAAGAGATGCCCTTGCTACCTCAAGCAATGTCTCACCATTCTTACAGGACGCTTCTTGACTATCGTTTCCGTCCGTCCTGTTTCTGACTCTGGTGTCCTCATTGATCCCTGCCTTCCTCTGATAAAATCCTCTACCCCTTCTCTTTCTCTGCCGGAAATGCCTGAAATGACCCTCTGGCTCACCAAAAGCCGAGCCAGGCACATCATTTGCATACTCTATATATATAGGCTTCTCCGAAGCTGCTTTCCAAAAAAATGCCTCAACAACAACCGGTGACACTTCTTTAACCGTTCCTAACTGGCTTTTGTAAAAAGCTCTCGACTTTGACTCAAACTGCTCCAACGTGTACACCCCTCCACTCTGCCACACCTGCTTAACACCACTCCTCTGCGAATTACTACCCTCTCCTCCTTTGTTTTTTTCCTAGCCTGGCCTAACTCTTGCTGCCTAGTGGTGAACACAGCTCTATCCTCTTGACAAAGTTTCGAAACGTCTACACCCGAAGCCAATTCAGGGCACCTCAAAAGAGACTTGTTCAAGTTGCAAAAAACATACTTTTTCGATGGCTTGGGTATAGGAGGAATGATCTTGCAGATCCCAAAGGCACTTGCCTCTTTCTCGATCTTCGATATATACGCAATGGGATCTGCGAACTCAGTGTCTGTAGGTCTGAAGACAGGTGCCAAAGGCATGGCCTTTAGCCAATTCGGAATCTCAACATTAACCATCTCAAGGCCAATTCAAACACCCAGAATCAGATTAAACCCACCCTAGACAAGATCAATATCAGCCACACCAGCACTCTAAAACCCTAGATTCGAGATTCCGATACTGATTTAACAAAACGAGATATCTCTTCTTATCACTTCCTATTTGACAACAAATCAATACTATGAAACCGTTGGTACTGACACAATCAATAACGGTAAAATCGTTCCTTGAGGAAAAGAGAGAGGACGATGAACCGATATGAAACTGTGCGGTTGCGCAACGACGGAGAGACACGGACAAGGAGATGGACGAAGAAGATGAGAGAGAAAGTATGTTAAATATTTGTAAATTTTCCTAAAATTATTTTAAAGTTTGCCGTCGGTGCATGTTAGCGTAGGATTACCAAACTTTTACGACCGTGCGCGCGTCAAATTGCACTAAACCCAGTGCTGTTCTTGGACCGGACTTCTAGGCCTTTTTATTTGCTAATTATATAAGAAGCCCATTACAGAATGGCCTTATCCAACAATTTTTTTGTTGAGAAAAAAAAAACATTTGGACATCCTCGCAAGTCCTCGTAATTGTTAACTTGGCTTAATTGCTGGTACTAGGCCTGGGCATTTTAACCTGGATCCGAAGACCCGATCCGGACCCGGTCCAAAAATACCCGACCCGAACCCGAACCAAAACTTTACAAGTACTTTTTGGGTCTAAATTTCTTTTACCCGAATAGATCCGGACCCGAAGAGAACCGATCCGAATAGACTCGAACCCGAAAAGAACCGATCTGAATAGACCCGACCCGACAAGAACCGATTTGTACCCGACTTAAAAACATGTATATTAAAACTATGGTTTTTTTGTGTTATGTTTTATATATATATATATATATATATATATATATATTATATTTTATTTAGTTGAAATTTCTTTTGTTAACTATATTTATTATTATTTTGTAACATTTTTAAGTAATATGAAGCTTTAAACTATAAAATTTAGAGTTTAAAATGATTTATGTTGATTATTAATAGTTTAATTTAAGTTATTTTATAAATATTTAGATATATCTGACAAATATTAATTAAATTTGAGTGAGTCTGGGTATACCAAGTATTTTTCAGATTCTAAATACCCGAACCCGATCCGGACCCGATATGGACCCGAAAAATTACGGGTATTTTACAGGTATTGAAATTATAGACCCGAACCGACCCGGACCCGACAAGACCCGACCCGAAACCGACCCGAAAAATTACAGGTACCTATATGGGTCTAAATTTTCAGGACCCGAAGGACCCGGACCCGACAGGACCCGACCCGAACCCGACCCGAGGACCCGGATGCCCAGGCCTAGCTGGTACCATAACACTACCATAAGTTTTTTCGAGCAAATATCTAAAGAGAACAGGTTTCATAATATCTTTTTACAAAAAAAAATTATAGAAATCTATTGAGTGTGACTGAATGACATTTTTTAGAGTAAAAATCTAAAGAAAAAAAGCATTTACTCTTGGTTAAGTAATTAAGTTACCAATCAACTAGATACATGTTTTCATTTATTTACTCTGATTACTGTTTAAACGGAGAAAAAACAAATTTACTGTCACATACATTAGAGTAGACACATTTATTCCAATTTTTTCTCTTTCATTTTAATTTTTCTTCTCTTTTCACCCAAACAATACGTTGGTCTACTAGTATACGGGTTTTGGATTGCTAATCAATTTGGACTCGAAGACATCCCACTACATTCCATCATATGACTATACAGATAGAAATTTAATGCTCATTACTCATTTAAATATCCTAAGAGATGATTCATTCGAGAATTGCACTTTTCATTCTAGATTAACTTGAATCCTTTCATAGATCTTGCATACTCGTGTTTAATAAAAAAAAAAAACAATCACGCCCATTATTTATGACAAGAAAACAAAGAGTGATGCTGACTAATATAAAAAATGAAAATAAATATGATGTTGCAACTTGAAAGTACACTTTTCTCCAAAAAAAAAACTCGAAAGTACACTCAAGATTTTTGAACAAAGCAACATAACAATTCAATGTCGACAAAAGTAGGTAAGATATGACAAATGTCAGATTAAAAAGAATAACTTTTAAAAACATATATATAGATCGTAATTTTCAAAAAACTGTGAACCATGAGATTTGTTGTGGGAAAACAAGTAGGCTAGTGGCGCTCTTGCTCTCGTGTACCTGCCAGCTTGTGGTGGATTCTAATCTCTCAAAGTATAGTATGATATTTTCTTGGATAAATAGAGTCTTAGTAGTTTCTCCAGTAATAACTAATCTAAAACTATAGTGAAAATAATACTATTTAAATTCTTTTCATAGACTATTTAGATTGTTAATCATATCATTTGCTTAATGTGTTATTTTTAATAATCATTTGCATTAACTACACAGTATTAAATTATTGGATATTTTTTTTTCATTAGATATCAACTGATATTTTCATATAAAAAGGTTGTAACACATAACAATGTAGTTTAAAATGTTTGTGATGCTGCAAAAAGAGCTAATATAAAGAAAAGTAAAACAGAGGACGTACATGATACTTTATATGTTAAAGTATATCATAATTAGCGTGTTTGGAATGAAAATAACATTTGAAAAATATAATTCAAATGCAACACATTTTACTAGAATATATATAAAGATTGTGATTTCAAAAGTTTTTTTCAGGTTTCGTGATAGATCACGGTTTCCCATGATTTGCATATTCTCTTTGTCAGAAGAGTCTTTAGTTGTTGGTAATTTTTTTTTGTTATCGTTTGGTTTAAATTTTGAAATATAAGATGTTTAATTTTCTTTTATATTTCTAAACAAATTTAATTTCATCAACAATTGTTTAGCCAATCAAGTTTATTAATTTTATGTTGTAATACTTTTTATTTATAAATAACTTTTTTTAATAAGTGTGTTTTATCTTATATTTAGGAATGTAGGGAATATGATTTTAACATTTTTGTTAATGGATATCTGAATAAAATATTTAAGATTCATATATTAATGCTCTCTAATAGTATTATTTTTGTTTTGCTACAAAATATTTAACTAAAATGCAAATGAAAGGGAAGATTACAAGCTATGACGTTTTCTTCTTAGTTTTTGGAAAGAAATCTAAGAGAGAAAATTTAAGAAGTGTTCTAGAAAATTGTCATTATCCTATAATTAATGGATCCAGATAATAAGATAGATACCACACGCAAGCGTTATCCATTCACATAATGTACAAGGTAGTATATCAACTTGTTTAAAATTTCCACATATTGCCTACTAGGGATGGGCACTTTACCCGATACCCGAAACCGTATCCGAACCCGATCCGAAAAACCCGAACCGAAATCCGAACCAAAATAGTAAAATACCCGAATGGGTATTGAATTAGGTGAGATTGGATATCCGAACCCGAACGGGTAATATCCGAATCCGAATGGATATCCGAAAATAACCGAACATATATATACTTACCTTATATTTTTAGTTTACATCTCTCAATTTATTTAAAATATTTATATATTGATGTTATACATACTTTAAAATCATATAATATACATATAATTACGAATAAAATGATTTGATACACACTTTAAATGTATGCCAAGATTTTTGTTTCATGCATTAATAAAAGTGATATCTAAAATTTAAAAACAATAACCAAATTAGTGTCTTTATATTTTTGAAATGTTATTTCCAAATCTATTAATCATTCAATCTATCAAAAATAAAAAAATTAGATAATAGTGAAATTTATATTTTTATATATAAGAAACTTGAGAAATGAAATTTTTTTTTCTTTCGAAATGTAAATATCCGAAAACCCGACCCGAAATAACCGAACCCGAAATAAAAATACCCGAACCCGACCCGAAGTACAAAAATACCCGAACGGGTTCTATACCTCTATACCGAAATACTCAAAAATCCGAAATACCCGATCCGAACCCGAACGGGTATCCGAACGCCCACCCCTATTGCCTACGATTTCATTTCAATTTTATTTATTTTTTAAAATTAAATCTTATACTGAATATATATATATATATATATATATATATATATATATATATATATATATATATAATAACCATTTTAGTATTTAGAAACTTATCCATAATAATCTAAGGATAGGATAAATCTATGATTTATTATAATTTTTTGGAAGTTGTCATTATCACCCAATTAACTCAATCTCTAGAATTAGTCACACAAGTTTTTGTTGGAACCATAAAGTAGTATTCTCTTCATTTTTAAATACTTGAAGTTTTAGTATAGTGTACAGTTATTAAAATTTTTGATTTTCAATCTTAAAAAAATATAATTAATTATAAATTAAAAATTATTAACCAATTAAAGGATATACTATAAATATATTATTATTTACACATGTTTTCGATAAAATTAAAAGTTACATTAAAATATGAGAATATCATCTATTTTGAAACATCAATTTTTTTTTAAACATAATCTATTTCGAAATGTATGGAATAATTAATATTGGTAATCTTCTCATTAAGCTAAAAATCAAAGTTTAATTAGGCCAACCAACAAAGAGACGAAAGGATAATAAAGTAATTAAAAAAAAAACTCTGCTACGTAATGTTATCTCGTGATTTGTTGATCCTCTAAAAGGATAATAAATAAATAAACTAACAAAATAAGAAAACTTTTGGTCACGAAAAATTGGCGGTTGAATCAGAACGTTTTGTTCTTCGTTACCGTTTTGGACCCGATTCCTTCTCCTCTGTATCTTACCATATACTCATTCTTCGTTTATATCGCTTCTCCTCAAAAAGATCATCGAGAAAAAACGAATAAAAAAGATGGGATTTTTCAGCAGTGTGCTGGGGATCCTTGGTTTCGTAATCGGAATCCCTATGGGACTCACCGTTGGATTCTTCGTCTTCATCTATTCTCAGCCTTCACACGAAGAGGTAAGTACACACCTTTCTCCATAACATAGCATAAAAATCGCATCTTTGGTTTGATTCTGTGGTTTTCATCATCTGGGTAGCTTAAAGGTTGTTACTTTAACGTGTGTGGTGAATTGTAAAAAGAAATATGAATCTGAGGATTTGATAATATATGACACTGTTTGAACATTTTGCAGTATCCACCCGCGAGGCCTTTGGTTGAGACTAGCATCACTCTCCTTCTTGATCTTCTCCCAGATATCCCACTATGGATGAAGAATCCTGACTATGAAAGAGTAAGTTAAACTCACTTATAATAATCGCTCTTACCTTCTTAATTACTTGACACTAATATACTCTTCTTTCTATTGTGTTTGCTACATGCATTCAGGTGGACTGGTTTAACAGATTCCTCTCATACATGTGGCCCTACCTCGATAAGGTTATATACATATAAGCTTATTATCAAACTCTGCTCATGTATATAAGCTTTAGTTCTTATTCTCCTGTTGATAGGCTATTTGCGAGATTATCAAGAGCTCTGCACAACCTATATTTGCAGATTATATTGGGACTTTCTGTATAGAATCTATAGAGTTCGAAAAATTGAGCCTTGGATCTCTTCCGCCCACAGTTCATGGCAAGTCCTAGTCCCATTTTACTTATTATCACATCTATAAGATGTGCTAATGGTGAATGGGTAAATGTGTCTAATCTTGTGCAGGTATTAAGTTCTATGAGACCAACGAGAAGGAGCTTCTGGTTGAACCATCAATCAAGTGGGCAGGCAATCCCAATATCGTTTTGGTGGTAAAGCTCATGTCTTTACGAATCAAAGTTCAGGTCAGTAAGAGAAACTTTACCACTCTTCTTAGTTCCATAAATAAGTTGTAATAGCATCTTGACTGTTTAAACATTTACTTTTGCAGCTCGTAGATCTCCAAATTTTCGCTATGATGCGAGTAGCTCTGAAGCCTCTTCTACCAACCTTCCCTTGTTTCGGAACGGTTGTAGTTTCATTGATGGAAAAGGTAGTTACATTTCAGAATAGGTTTGAAAGTTGTCTGCTTTACCAACCATGAGAAACTGTGATGATTCTCTTTTGCAGCCGCATGTTGATTTTGGATTGAAAGTGCTTGGTGGGGATCTCATGTCCATACCGGGTCTCTACAGATATGTTCAGGTGCTACATTGATGACCCTCCTTTTGGTAGGAGTTGGAACTATGGTGTTCATTGTTAATTTTATTTTTCAGAGGATTTATCTAATAATATGATTTTGCAGGAAACTATTAAAAGGCAAGTTTCAAGCATGTACCATTGGCCACAAGTTCTTGAGATACCTATTCTTGATGCTTCAACGTAAGTGCTGTCTTTACTAGAAGTCACGAGATTTGTCTCTTTCTTTCCTCTGATTCATAAATGTTTACTTCTGATGTAGAGCTTCCGTGAAGAAGCCAGTAGGATTACTTCATGTGAACATCATTAGAGCTTGCAATCTCCTCAAGAAGGATTTGCTTGGAACATCTGACCCTTATGTCAAGCTTAGCTTGACCGGAGAAAAGCTTCCGGCAAAAAAACCACCATAAAGAAGAGGAACTTAAACCCGGAATGGAACGAACACTTCAAGCTCATCGTAAAGGACCCAATATCACAAGTCCTTCAACTAGAAGTCTTTGACTGGGACAAGGTCCCAGCATAATCACGTTCCTAGTTTCTTCTCCAGTTCAAATTTTTTTTATAATTCCTCACTAAACCTGCTTTCTTTGTCAGGTTGGTGGACACGACAGATTGGGAATGCAGATGATCCCTTTGCAGAAAATTAACCCTGGCGAGAAGAAGGCGTTTAACCTTGATTTGATCAAGAATTCAAATATTGTTATGGATGTACCAGATAAGAAACAGAGAGGAAGACTAGAGTTAGACCTCAGGTATGTGCCCTTCAGAGATGGAAGTCTCAAGTATAGAAACGATATTCAGGATGAGCACCAGAGCAGAGATGAGAAATCATCAGAGGAAGATGATTTTCTCAGCAATGCTGGTCTACTCTCAGTTGCAATCCAATCAGCGAAAGATGTCGAAGGCAAAAAGAAATACACAAATCCTTATGCTCTTGTTCTCTTCAGAGGAGAAACGAAAAGAACAAAGGTATAATCATAAACATGCATTGTGCTTAGAAGCTAACATAATGCCGCCCGAGTTATAATGATTTGAGCTATGTTTAAATGTTCAGATGTTGAAGAAGACAAGAGATCCGCGATGGAACGAGGAGTTCGAGTTCACACTAGAAGAGCCGCCATTGAAAGAGAGTATACGCGTTGAGGTTATGAGTAAAGGAACAGGCTTTCACTTTCGTTCCAAGGTAAAGATCTTAGGCCTTTGACTTGAGCTTGCTAGAACGTTTGGGTTGGCTTCAACTCATATCTTGCATGATCTTCTATGCAGGAGGAACTGGGACATGTAGACATAAATCTAGACGATGTTGTTGTCAATGGAAGGATTAATCAGAAATACCATCTTATCAATTCCAGAAACGGTGTTATTCACATTGAGATTCGATGGACCACTAGTTAAATTGTATATTTTTATTCACATGATAGTGTTCATCAACAGCTTATTATTAATATTTTTAAAATTGTGGCGCGTACCACAAAAGATCTTTTGAAAAACACTCTTCAAAAACAACGTCGCATGATGAAGCATCAAGGTTGAGACAGGAACGTGGCGTCTGCGTTCTGGTCGCTGCAGTAGAGACAAGGGTGTTGTTGGAACCCTAGTTTCTCAAGCACTTCCCTAGCCTTCATCACTAGTTCCTTGTTCTTCAAGGCACTTCCGTTTTCCTTCAACACGGTCTGAATAGCGTTGCTAAACGCTCCATACGCCTTCCCGCCGCCACCCCCTACGTCAGCAGACGTTTCATCTGCTTGACACCCGCTCAGCAATATCCCTGAGTCGACGTGTCTTTCACGCAACGTCATCTTCTCCAAAAGATCCATCAAGTCCATCGTCGGTAGCCGGAACTTTAGACCAGCGTCGCCACCAAAGAGCTCGAGTAGGTGTGTAGCGATGTCGGAAGTTAAGATTCCTGTCAGAGAACTCAAGTGGTCTAGGACTTCCTTGAAGGGTAAGGCACGTGATGTTGTTGTCTCCATGGCCGGAGATATATCGCGGGAGGAGAATGGTCCGATTTGTTCTTTCTCCTTGTCAATGAGACCACCACTATGGCAAGAATCTGAGATCATAGTAAAACTTGTTTCTTTAGGAAGTTGATTGACCAGTTCTCTAAAATCAACATCCGTGATGAGGTTGAAGTCACAAGGAACTATAGCTTCATCTTGTTTGAAAGGATGAGCAGGTCTAACAGAAGGAATCCGAGTTCCATGGCCACTATAGTGGAAGAACAAGACGTCTCCAGAACCATTTTGAGCTTTATCAACCATCCTACGTAAAGCAGCCTTAATGTTGGCTCCAGTGGGCTTTACCTTTGACTCTGGCTCGTCCGTTAGCACCTCCATGTCGTCTTGTTTGAATCCAAAACGGGTCAGAAGAGTTTCTTTCATGGCTAAAACATCGTTGACGCAGCCGTGAAGCTCGTTCCTTGTGTTGGGATAGTTGCAGCCGACAAGCACGGCTAGTCTTCTCTTGACAACTCCTTGTTGATCCATTTGAATCTTTAATTTATGGGCAATTTTTGTTTGTTTGTTTTGTTTATAATTAGCTTTTCATGTGTTGTTGTTTTGGAGCCAATATGAGTATTTATGATTTGAGGTTTCTTGTAGTAAAGGTCAAGTTACATTGTATATTTTCATTTGTTGTTTGCTTTTAAAGCTATGGAATTGTGTTATTAATGCTTTGAAGCAAGAAACTATACCTTAAACCAAACTTTTGAGACAAAACATAAGTAATCTACTAATCATGAGTCATGGACTCATAGTCCCACCAAACCTTTATACTTAATCCAAGGATTACAAAAATGTAGAGGAATTGGTTAACTTGGAATTAAATTATATATAACTTGTTTCTCAAAGATTTACACCTAAGCCATCTAGCTATCCAAGGCAAGAAACGAGTTACGTTTTATATGTAGATAGATGTGTGTTATATGAATGTGTCCAACGTAGATAATGTGTTGACATATAACAAATGACCAGACTAACTTGTCTTAGTCCCAAAGGACCCTCCGTACCATAACGCTGGAATTAATATCTTATTCACGTTGTTAACCTCATAAACTTAAAATACACATGTTTTTTGAGAAAAGAACAGACCAATTTTACATGAGAAAGCACACAAAACACCAAAGAGAATGGAGTAGTTAAACCGGTCTTAAACCAGCAGAAACGACGATTTATTACCGGTCACGCTTAGTTTAGAACTACCATTATTGCACAACACCTTTTGCATGACATCATCCTGAACGTTAACGCTTTTTAATGGCTGAACCAAACGCTGACCGTCACTAACCATAACCGGTTTCTCACAACGATAGTTCAACAACCCGGTTCTCTTCTTATCGCAACCGTTAAATGCCAGTGACGACGGCTGCGATAAGCCGATTCTTGAGAAGTTAGTCGTCACTGCTGAGGCTGGCTCTGCGGTTGTAACGCTCCAAGTAACACTTGCTTCGCTTGGCTCGTAACCGTACTCAGTTGCTGTCTCGTCTATCGAGTTTCTGACGAGATCAGCTGGTGGTGGAGCACAGGGACGAGCTATGTGCTGAGTAGAGAAGCTCTCTATCTCGAAGAGGTCGGAGCTAGCGTCGCTCGCGGCTTCTTCGTCCGTAGTAGTAACTCCCTTGGGACTTGTAGGATTTAGAACCGGTTTAATTGGATGCTGTATCGGTTCGATTCGATTCGAAGCCGGTTTAATCGGGTTCAGGGAGGGTTCGTTTAGAGCCGGGAAGCTAAAGTTACTAATGTTTGCCGCGTAATCTATGGACCGAGTCACAGTGGTTGAAGGGATCGTTAATCTAATCGGATCAGATGACGTTATCGTGTGATGATTATGATGAACGATTCGGTTAGACATGGTTCGGTCAGAACCGGTTCTTGACTCTGCGATTCTTGGTTTGGTTTCTTGAACTTGGACAGACTTGGAGCTAGAACAGGGACAAGTCCTGCGTCTGAAAAACCATCTGGGTCCTTTCTTGGTGCTTCCACGTCCGTCTCGGTCCGATCCTTGCCGGTTCTTGTTAGTGAGCAAACCGGTTTGGCTGTTCCAGCTAGCTTCAGAAGATGCCGTATGTCCCACGGTAAAGGAAGACACTTTTGCAGATGAAGCCGAAGAGAATCTTGGACCACTAAGATTCCTAGTTTGGAATGATCTATCGTTGCTTCCGTTTTCACTAAAGTATCTCCGAGCTTCGAATATGCTTATCTCGGTCTCTTCTTGCTCCTTTTGTTGTTCTTGTTCGTTCTTGTCTGGCTTGAGGTATGAGGAGAAGGAGACATCGATGTCCATTGATTGACTTTGAATGATCTTGATGTAAGGATCTAGAGCATCGCGTTTGGTTGCAACGACAGTTACAGTAGTTTCAGCCATTGGAAGTAGTTTTGTTTTTCTTAAACGTAGAAGCTGAAAACAGGGTTTCAAGTAGATCTCTAACTCTGTGTAACTGTGTGTATATATACACACTTGAGATATGAGGGAAGTGTCAGGAGTTAGTTATGTCCGAGAAAGTTATATCTTTCTCGTTTAATCATGTCATCATCATGACGTTCTTACATGTAACCAATGTTTTTCAAATGTAATTACAAAAATAAAAAAGATGAGCACAAACAAATAATGGCTGAGGGTTTTTGAACAACACAAACAACTAATTTAATGGTTGAGGTTTAGGGTTTTGGTATATTTTCTAATATTTAAGAATCTCCTACAGCACCCCAACAGGGAGGTTTGAGTTTTCAAAATACATATAAATATATATATATATGTATATTTTAATATTGATAATTGTGGGTTTTTAATTTTAGAGGAAATCTAATCCATCCACCATTAAAATTGCTCTTAGATTATACTAAACTAGTTCGAGTAGGACATTGATATGATGATTGGAAGTTATGGATCCACCACAATTATTTTTCAATTAATACTACTAGATTCTTTTTAGGGCCTTCTTCTTATAAGAAAAGTATAGACTAAAAGTTCAAACTTCCTAATTATAAAAGAAGATTTAGTTGAACTATATATTTTTAGTTTGATCTCTATCATTTTCTAATATTGAAAAAAAAAACACAAATCCTGCAATATGAGAAAGAAACATAATTTTTTTAATGTATAAACATAAAGTTGTTTGCGTCCTATCTCCAAATATTGGAACGTGATGGTTTCCCTAGGCCATAATCGGTACCATGTGGCTTCTCCATTATTATGTTCATCTTTACAATGCTTTTGAGCAACAAGACAAAGATAACTCCAAAGAAGGTGACAAATCTCTACTGTGATTACTTCCTATTGGACAATAGACAGATCAAAAGAGAGGATAAGAATGATCATTGTAATGATACTCGGGTCCATTCTTTTACAATACTATTTTGATTCTTGACATTTAACGGACAAATGCTCTGAACATGATTAGAGTTCATAGGCTGTCAATTATATAGTGTTTTCCACTTTAGCTTTGATCCTTTTCAATTTTAAAACGTAAGTGCTGTATAATAGAGGAATGTGTTTAATTGTTTTGAGGTCTAAACCGTTTTATGAAGTTGAAAATATTATATTGATGGACGTGATTAAAAAACGTAAACTCCCTCTTGAACATTTAATCCCAACGCAAAACTTGTTATTATGGACTGGAGTGAAGCTTTGACATAAAATTAGACCCAACTCGCTCAATAATAGGTCTCTTGAGCCATAAACTCAATTTTTTTAACCACTTAAGAGGTATCGCATATTAAAATAGAAACGAGTGCTAAGCCAATTTTCAACCTCAGAATTACCAAGGTTTTTAGACGACTTAAATAATTTGCGGACAATAAATTTCTATGCAAGATTTAAAAAGGAAAGTTAAAAAAAAATAAACTTCTTAGAATACAATAATTTATAGAATAAAAGAGGAAAAAATAAAAGATGAACAACATTATTATCCTATTTGTGACATTGCTTGCTCTTTCTTCATCATCTCTAGCAGCAGGTAAAATAAGTTCACAATATATCCTATGATGCAATATGGTTGTGTTAAGCTTTATGGCATGACTTAGACTCTTGTTCATGCAGAAGAGACAGAGACTGCGTTCCATTACAAAAAAGGAGCACAAGCAGATCCCTCGAAATGGAGCATGACCAAGAAAGAATGGAAAATTTGTGGGACGGGGAAGAGACAATCACCAATCGATCTTTCTCCAAAAATAGCTCGCCTTGTTCACAATTCTACAAAGCTTATTCAGACATATTACAAACCAGTAGATGCTACTCTTAAGAACCGTGGATACGACATCATGGTTTCATGGGATGATGACGCAGGGAAGATTGTGATCAATAATACTGATTATCAATTGGTTCAAAGCCATTGGCATGCACCTTCTGAGCATTTCCTCAATGGAGAAAGGTAACCTCAAAAAAAAAAAAAAGATGAAAAGATTGATACATTCGACGTTATAAAATCATCAAATCTGATTTTATTTATTTATTTAAGGTTGGCCATGGAACTTCACATGGTACATAAAACTGAAGAAGGACACTTAGCAGTTATAGGAGTTCTCTTCCGAGAAGGTGCACCTAATGCTTTCATTTCAAGGGTAATTTAATTTATTTTATTTACTGTGGATAATGGACAAGAACCAATTCGATATTGTATGTTTTTTTTGTATCATTGTCTTGGTTAACAATATGGACAGATAATGGGAAAGATCAATACAATCGCAAACATTCTAAATGGAGAGACCACCATAGGAAGGCTACATCCAAAAGATTTTGGATGGGATCTTAGAAAATTCTATGAATACAGTGGATCTCTCACGACTCCTCCTTGCACTGAAGATGTCATCTGGACCATCATCAACAAGGTTAAGTACTTGTAGCAATAGTTTTATTTGTAGTAAAAAAAAATCAAGAATCCAAATCTTGATTATTTGTTTCTTGTTTTAATGCAGGTGGGGACTGTTTCACGTGAGCAAATTAAAGTGTTAGTCGATGCTCGCCGCGGTGTAAGAATATAAAACACTCTCACATAAACATTTGCTAAGATGTTTACATATCTAATAAAAACATGTTCTGTTGATAATATTAGGGTTATGAGGAAAATGCAAGACCGGCTCAACCGCTGAATAATCGTGTTGTTTATCTAAACGAACAGAGCATCAGATCAACTCCAAGCTCCCAAGGACAAATTAATATAAATTAATTTTGAAGATGTTTCTGGATTGGCTCCATTACTAATTATATTTTACAACATGTAGATATGTATGTTTGATTAAAAGTGAAAAACAAAGTGCTACATGCATAACATATATGTGAGTTTATGTATTAACAACAAACAAGATGTAATAATACTCAACCATAACATGAGTTGTTTGATTCTTTTGTACCACAAGTTTTTTTTTTTTACATTTGTTTTTAATCTCTGGAATCAAAGTAAACAGGAAAAGTAACTTGTAACAATAGCATTCACACCAGAGACGAACATACAACAACAACATAAGAAATTCTAACAAATGTGCAAAGGGGGTTCATCAGTTACAAGAAACTTTATGCGATGAGGAAGGGGAGGACAGTGAGCATGAAAGATTCGTAAGTGAAAGTGGCTGAGCCTGAGTATCCTGTGTCCTTCTCTTTGAACTTCTCTGTTAGTCCCTGCAAATTCACATGATCAAAATAAATCAAAACAACTAACATGTAATAAAGAATCTGCAGTTGATGATCAGGAAGACAAATCAAAGAACAACACAGGATACTGAGCTGTTTCTGAGCTTGTATGAATGAGACAGTAACAGAGTAAATGATAAGCGTACCTTAACAGTGAGACAGCACCTGTATCAAGGTAAAGCAGGGTGAACAATTAGCAACAAAACAGAGCAAACAGAAGGAAAGAGAGGGTATGGCAGATATTAATAACATACTCAATGAAATTGTCATATTCAATGGCCCTGTTCTTGCCTCCGCTTTTGTCAAATTTGGAAACGAGAAGATCCAAAATCACAGGAGAAACTGAAAAGCCGAGGCTCAAAAGCGCATCTCTCAGCTCACTTACATCTATTCTCCCACTCCTGTCCTTATCAGACCTCTCAAAAATGGACTGAACCAAAAACCCAAAACCAACCAACATGAGTGTCAACTTCACAACCAATCTACCGAACCTACTAAATCATAATAAATGATCAAACTTACCCTCCAGTTCTGAAGACTGTAGAAAAGTGCAGTAAACTCCTTAGGTCCTACAACATCGAGATTGCACAAGTCATTACAGGAAAACAAGAGAAAAAAAGAATGCAACTTGAATGATTATATATGTGATCTCAACTAGAACTATAATAATGAAACCAAAAGAACGCTCTTGCACGTAGTTAACGATATGACCCAACTAAAAATTTGATTTTTGCCAAACCTAAAACACAGAAGATGAAATGAAGACCGAACAAGAACAGTTCATAGATAAGTTGACAAACCAACAATCCTTGTCGAATCTGAAAAACTATGTTCAGATTAATAGAAAGCTCACCTATTTTCATGGCATTGCTGTTGGTGAATAGATACATCAGAAGACGAACAGTTCTCATGCTGAATCTCTGCTGATAAGAAGAGAGAGCCCCTTGAAGCTCCTTATCATCAATGAATCCACTCCCGTCCTGATCAGCAGCCTGGAAGCAAGCCACTATGTTCGGATCCGTCCCCGGAGCAAAACCAGAAGGAATCAGAGAAGCAAAAGGACTTCCATAAGATCCCTGAGGAGGATAACCTCCGGGACGAGGTGGAGCTCCGTAACCACCACCATATTCAGGAATCCCCGCCGACGGTGGAGTAGCCCCGTATCCACCGTAAGGACGCGGTGCACCACCGTAGCCTCCGTATTCAGAAACCCCTTGCGGCTGAGTAGCTCCGTATCCTCCGTGACCAGACTGCACCGGGCGGGGAGCAGCAGCACCGTAAGGCGCAGACGGTGGTGAAGCTCCGTAACCACCGAAAGGCTTCTCCTTTGGCGGGTTGAAGTCCCCTGGATAAGAAGGAGCGTACGGTGCAGAAGGAGGCGGTGAAGAAGATTGGGGCTTTGATGCGCCGTAGGGAACAGCGTAAGGAGATGAGGTTGATGATGAAGATCCATACGGAGGATTGTTTCCACCGCCGTAGCCGTAACCGTGACCTTGGCTCGTCGGAGGATTGTTCCCACCGGAGGAGTAAGATGGCTGAGGCGGTGGAGGTTGATTACCACCGCCGTAGCCGTAACCGTAGCCTTGGCTCGTCGGAGGGTAACCAGACATCGCTGGAAAGGTTTCTTCTACACAGAAAAGAAAACGAACTTTTTGATTAAAAGAGATCGAAGAAGAAGAAGAAAAGGTTTGACCTTTTAGCCGTGTCAAACAGATGAGGACATTCTTGTCATTTCACCTCTTGTTTCGAAGTATTTACTACTTATGCCATTGAGAATTTGGGATCGGGTCCAACCGACAATCAGATTAGTGATTTACTATAAGCGTTCGGTTTACCGAAATTTGTCTAACCGATCCTACCGACAATCAGATCGGGTCTGGTCGATTTGATTTGAAATAGATAAATATCAATATATCATAACATAGTTCTTTTCTATGCAATATACTCAAATACAAGTCTAATACTATTACAATTAAAAAATAATGAAATATGTACACACTATGATTTTTTTTCGACTACAATATGATTAGTATGTTTTATAAACTGAAAAACGATTTACACAAATGAGAAATAATTTACTACAATCCTAAATTTTTTTTTGTCACAAATAGTTTAAAAAGAAAAAAAGATAAATTTTCTTAAAAAAATATATATATATATATATATATATTTATATTCTTAGATCAATTAATTTAGATTTAGAGTTATGGATGAGTTTTAAGAGTGAATTTAAAATTTTGTTTGAATAAAATTAAATAAAGTATCTATTTTAATTATTATTATGTTTTAAAAAAAATTTAGAGATATTTACCAGCGAAATTAAAAGTTGCGACAAAAAGAAGAGAAGAAAGGAAGACAAAAAAAACTAAAGGCTTTTGTCCTTGCCGTTCCATGCTCAAAGTGAGGACCTGATTTCTCTCGTTTTTTTCCTCTCCCAACAGATCTCGATCTCAACGAGGAAGACGAAGAAGAAGAAACCCAGATCAAGCAGAACACAGAACAATGTCGTCGTCTTCCTCAAAGAAGCAAACCCTATTCATATCAACCCTTATCATCTCATGGTATTCATCCAACATCGGTGTTCTTCTCCTAAACAAGTTCCTCCTCTCAAACTACGGATTCAAGTTCCCTATTTTCCTCACAATGTGTCACATGTCCGCCTGCGCCATCCTCAGCTACGTCTCCATCGTCTTCCTCAAGCTCGTCCCTCTCCAACACCTCAAATCTCGCTCCCAGTTCCTCAAGGTCGCCACTCTCAGCATCGTCTTCTGTGCCTCCGTCGTCGGCGGTAACATTTCCCTCCGCTACCTCCCCGTCTCTTTCAATCAAGCCGTCGGTGCTACCACGCCGTTCTTCACCGCTCTGTTCGCTTATCTCATGACCCTTAAGAGAGAGGCTTGGGTTACCTATGGTGCTCTTGTCCCTGTTGTTGCTGGCGTTGTCATCGCTAGTGGGGTAAAGCTTTTATCTTTTCTTTCTTCTTCCTCTGTTTTTGATTCTCTGTTAGGATTTAGATGACTGATCTGTAGAAAGCTGATAGCTTTACAGAGATTGTATATGTTCTGTGAGAGGCTAAAACTTTGAAATGGGATATCTTGAAAGCTGAGTCTTGTGTTATCTAAAAAGTTTCAGCCTTTTATGATTTAATCAGGTGTAGTTTTTGGTAGAACATCATCATGTTGGTGTCTCATCTAACCTCTTTTCTCTCCTTCTTTCTCCTGCAAAGGTGATAGCTTTTTGAACTATCTGTCATTATACTTCTTAAGAGCTTATCAAGTGGCTACATTATATCCTTGCTTTGTTGTCTGATCTTTGATCTCGGGGTCTTACTTTTTTTTGTTGTCTGATCATTTATCTAAAACTCCATTTTTCATTTGCAGGGTGAGCCAGGGTTTCACTGGTTTGGTTTCATTATGTGCATCAGTGCTACTGCGGCAAGAGCCTTCAAATCTGTTCTTCAAGGCATCTTACTTTCTTCAGAAGGGTAAATAAATATCATGTTGGATTTGTACATTCTGCAAGTAGTTAGATGATCTAATCAGGAAACTTTTGTTACCTAATCAAGAGAGTTCATAATTGGTTAGTTAGGTAGGATGTTGTATATCCGGTTTAAGATCTTTAACTCTGTTACCAACCAAAGATTTTGCGCATGTGACATATATAATAGTATCTGTGTGTTGTTTTTTTCTTTGTTCAGGGAAAAATTGAACTCGATGAATTTGATGTTGTATATGTCCCCTATAGCTGTTGTTGCTCTTCTTCCAGTGACGCTAGTTATGGAACCAGACGTGATCAGTTTGACCTTGACGCTTGCAAAACAGCATCAGTACATGTGGATACTTCTTCTGGTTAACTCTGTAATGGCTTATTCAGCCAATTTGTTGAATTTTCTGGTTACAAAACACACAAGCGCCCTCACTCTCCAGGTACCTAAGCCTAACTGCATCTTATATTCTTGCTTGAATCCTGGAGATATCAACTTTGATTGTGTTTCATAACTAATGCAGGTTCTTGGGAATGCTAAAGGAGCAGTTGCAGTGGTGATATCGATCTTGATCTTTCAAAACCCGGTTACGGTTATGGGAATTGGCGGTTACTCCATAACGGTGCTTGGGGTGGTTGCTTACGGAGAGACAAAACGCAGATTCAGATGAACTATTCAGTTCAGCAAAACAGCGCTTTACATTCCCTATGTTTGGTTCTTCATCTGTTTTATCAAGACTCATTAATTAGTGATTTTTTGTAACTATTCTTATTAATATACGCACTATATAGAAATATGTATCAGACACTGTTAGATTCTATGATGAGAAGCCATTGTTGTTCATCTCAACACAACTTCGTCTATGATGAGAAGCCATATTCGTTGTTTGGTTTATTATTCAAGAATATTAAAACCATCTTAGGGTTGTTTTAATGAAAGATAATATGCAAATATATGGAATTTTTCATGGCAGTTGAGTGCAGTTATTTAACAGATTAACTGTACATTTATAGCAAACATGGTACTGTTAAGATCACAGGACAATAAAGAAAATATTGTCGCTCACATTGATGATCTATGAATGATAATGATTCTCTCTTTGCCCTCCGTAGTCCACCATTGATGTATCAATCCTTCTGTTTCAACTGTAACATGCTTATGATGCTTTGATGATGATGACCTCCTCTATGCCGATTGAAACGTGACTTCACCGGTGGCTGTTCTTACATAAGCAGCAGAAGCTTCAGGAGTGTCTTCCTCGCTCGGTGGAACTAGTTGCCAGAAGAGAGGTAGATACTTTTCCCATTCTTTCAGAATCGTCTCTCCTTTGCTGCTTCCCGTTTTTTCCTTTTTAACAAAAACAAAAACAATAAGAGAAGGTTTATGTATGAAGCCATCAAAGACAAGTCACTCTTCTTGAAGCTTGTCATCTTTCTAAGGACTTACAACATGGGCTTCGATTAAGCTTTTCAGCTGCAATTCCCCTGCAGGTGCAGTTACTCTCTGGACCTTCACTATCTCTCGGTTAATCTGTAACATTAGTTTGTTTTTTTCAGACAAATGTCCAAAGAAAGAATCTAAACTTCATCAAAAAAGAAAGAAACCTTGGGAAGAAGAGTGTCGTCTTCATCAAGAAGATAAGCTAAACCTCCTGTCATACCTGCAGCTACGTTTCTTCCCACTCTGTTTCAATGGAAAACATTTCAGTTTACAAAAAATCTCAGCGACCAGTTTTGAGTTATTGCAGTTTTACTCACTTTCCAAGCACGACGACACAGCCACCAGTCATGTACTCACAGCAATGGTCTCCAGTGCCTTCAACTACTGCTTCAGCTAGTGAGTTTCTAACCGCAAACCTCTCCCCAGCTTTGCCTCTAGCGAATATCTGACCACCCGTTGCACCGTACAAGCAAGTGTTCCCAACTATGGTTGCTTCCTCTGGCACAAACCCGATTTCATCCACAGGAGTTACTACTATTTCACCACCAGCCATTCCCTTCAAAAAAATGAACCAAACACTTAGCTGATTTGATAAATTTTGATGCAAGAAACTGATGTTTTCGATCCATATGAATGCCAGTTTTACCTTTCCTACGTAGTCATTTGCCTCTCCTATGAGTCTGATATTCATACCGGGAATCAAAAAGCACCCAAACGACTGTCCTGCACTCCCAAGGAAGCTGCAGATAAGAAAAACAGTAAAGATTGTGTTTTAGCTATTACATGGACTGAAACATGTAGATTTATACAGAGTTTTTAGTAATCTTGTTTCTCACGTTAGGTTCACTTGTCCAGCAAAACCAGTGTCTCCATACTTCTTTGCAATGACCCCAGCAACACGACCACAAGCTGCACGGTCTATGTTGCATATTTTGACGGTTTTATCAACCACTTTTTCATTCTCTATCGCATCTTTCACCTGGAGATACTTAAACTGTTAGCAACTAGACCTTGGTGAGAAAGGGCAGTGAAAGAGTTTTGTTACCAGTGGATCTTCAAGAATATCATCATCGAGAACAGGTCCATTTGTGTGAACATCCTGCTTCCTAATTTCAGTACTGCTCATTGAAGGTAGTCCAGCAGACTGAAAGAATGAAAAAAAATGAGAGAGTTAAACAAATATATATCTATATGTGATGTTTCATTTCATGTAGACGAAATAGAGTCTAGTAGATACCGAGAGAAGATAGCTGAGATCGAGATGCTGAGTTTTCACTAGCGAAATGTCACGTGGTTTCAGTAACTCTGTTCTTCCAATGATGTCATCTAGCTTGTTGTATCCTAACTGGGCCAAGATACCTCTCACCTGCCAAGAACGAGATTATAATTAAGATGAGATTAGGACATGATAAGTCTTAGTGATTGAGATAATACAAAAGTGGCTAACCTCTTCTGCTACGTATAAGAAGTAATTGACAAGATCACCAGGCACACCAGGGAATCTTGCACGCAGCTCTTCTCTCTGAAACCATTCAGAAAGTGTTAGAAAGAGAAGATTCATAAGAAGCCAAGGAAAGTTTAGCAGATGTTTTGAGGTTTTTTACCTGACTTGCCACACCCACTGGGCAGTTATTAGTGTGGCAAATACGAGCCATGACACAACCAGTAGCAATCATTGCCAAAGAACCAAATCCGTATTCATCAGCACCCATAGCTGCAGCCATTAGAACATCAACACCACTCTTTAAGCCTCCATCGACTCTTAAAATGACTCTTTCTCTTAGTCCATTCTCGATAAGAGTCTGCAAAAGATAATAAAACAAGTAGAAGAAATGAGTTTTTTTTTATCTGAACCTCAAAGAGAGTTAATGTATCACATGGTGTTCAAAAGGTTTACTTGGTGAGTTTCAGTTAGTCCAAGTTCCCATGGTCCACCAGCGTGTTTAATGGAGCTTATTGGACTAGCACCGGTTCCACCATCATGCCCTGATATCTGAGGATCATATCAAAATTGAACAATGAAACTTCTTGGAACATGGGAGCAAAAAGAGGCAATGCTTTAGATTCAAGATGATACCTGGATGATATCAGCGTTACCCTTTGCAACTCCAGAAGCAACTGTTCCAATTCCAGCTTCTGCAACCAGCTTGACTGATACTTTTGCATTTGGATTAATCTGTTTATTCACGTGGAAACGTTATTACATGCAATTCATTTTGTTTATATCTCAACTGTTTTATTGAGTTCTGATAAAAAGATTGATCACCTGATGCAGATCAAAGATCAACTGAGCAAGGTCCTCTATGGAGTAAATGTCATGGTGAGGAGGCGGAGATATAAGAGGAACACCAGGTTTAGAGCTTCTCAGCCTTGCGATATAAGCACTGACTTTCTTTCCAGGAAGCTGTCCACCTTCCCCAGGCTTGGCACCTTGTGCAACTTTGATTTCCAATTGATCTGCATTCACCAAGAATGTTGGTGTGACTCCAAAACGCCCTGAAGCAACCTGTTAGAATACAAAATGCATTCAATAAAGGTTTTACGTAACTGCACAAAGGTGAAGTAAATTGTTCTTTGAAGTACAAGAATGAGACTATGACCTGCTTGATAGCACTTGTTGCAATATCCCCGTTTTGAAGACCTTTGAGATGTGGCAGTGTTGGTGAGTATCCATCAACCACATCCGTAAGAGGCTTCCAGCGGATAGGATCCTACAGGGAGATGAAACGCATTATACTTTGATGTTCTTACTCATTATCTGGTGCCATCTGAAAGAGAAAATAGATATGTTTTACCTCTCCACCTTCTCCAGAGTTTGATTTCCCACCAATCCTATTCATTGCAATAGCAATAGCTTCATGAGTTTCTCTTGAAATAGCACCAAGTGACATTCCACCAGTACAGAACCTCTGAACAATAGAGGCAGCAGGTTCTACTTTCCCCACTGGGATCGGTGCACGATCACTCTTGAACTCAAGTAGATCACGTAGGACCTATAAAGAGATAGAGACAGAAAGAGAAGTAAGTGAACTTCATCAAGCTTGTAAAAGACTTAACTATATACTCACATTAACAGGTCGGTTAGCCAGATGCTGTTGATAGACAGCATATGCAGTTTCACTCTTTTCACGGACAGCCTTGTGTAGCAACTTTGACATCTCCGGGTTGTTTGAATGATACTCACCTAAAAGACAACAAGAGTTGTGTAAATGAAAATGCATAGGACATACTGCAAGTTATATCCATAGAACATATTTACCTCCAGGCCTAAATTGAATAAACCCGAAATTTTCTAATCTCTTAGTTGTATCCTCAGAGAAGGCCTTCACCCAGAAAGACAATGTCTCCCTTGCCAACTACAAAAAGGTATAGATTGCATTTTCTTTGAAGAAATGTTGACTTGATCAGTGAGGAAATAGAAGAAAAACAAGGTGATGTTTCCTCACCTCATCAAAGGTGAGTCCACTAATTTTAGATACACTACCAGTGAATGCAAGATCAACAACCTCCTTCCCCAAACCATATATCTCAAATATCTGAGCACCACAATAACTGTAAAAGGAAAATGTTTAGTAAGAAGTTGTGGAAAGTATACAACATAAGCCATAGATTAGAGGGGAATAAATGGAACCTTGAAAGCAATGAGATGCCCATCTTAGACAAGATTTTAAGAAGCCCTGCATTAACCGCCTGCAAGAAAATCAGAATCCATTATATAAATGTTTAAACAGATAAAAGATGTAGTTAAATCCTTCACCTTGGTGTAATTCTTCTGAGCCTGCTCAATGGTTACAGTGGGGATTTTACCGTTACGCATTAAGGCCACAGTTTTGTTACTTAAGCGCCATTGTCTACATGTCTCCAGTGCCAAGTATGGGCATACAGCACTGTGGGGAAATTTTCACAAAAGCATAGTTGCTGATGAAATGGGTATGATGGTCAAACCTAATCTTACTATCACTTGTCATTTATAATATTCAGAACAAACCAAAGAGACCAACCTTGCACCATATCCAATCAAACAAGCAAATTGATGAGTGCTGAAGCACTGAGCCGTATCAGCAACAATGGAAGCTGACATCCTCAAGCCGTTCTGAATAAGATGTTGATGGACAGCTCCAACAGCTAACATTATGGGAATTGCAGGCCGGGTCGGTTCCTGAAATGTAACAGATTGAGATTACAACAGAAAGTGTAACATCATAAAGTTTCTCTGAAGACACTGTATGAAAAACTTTACCAGGTTATCGGTTCGGTCTGAAAGTATGAGTAGCTGAGAGCCACTTCGGACAGCATCATCAGCTGCTTCACAAAGATAATAAAGAGCCTTTTGCAAGGAACCTTCAACTCCTTTTCTTATATCGAAAAATGTGGACAGAACCTTGGGTTTCAAGTATGTATCCTTCATTAACTCTTCAATCCCTCCTTCGTTTAACACAGGGTTTGAAAGAATGACCTGGGAGGCGTTCTCAGGACCAAGCTCCAATATGTTTCCACGTTTGCCAATGTTTACTTCAAGAGACATAACCAAGCCTTCCCTAAGAGGATCAATTGCAGGGTTTGTAACCTGAAACCAGGACATGTGCTTAAAGTTGAGGATCAAGATACTAATACGAAATGAATGCAGTTACATAGACTCACTCCTATGTGACTTTATGTACCTGTGCAAATCTTTGCTTGAAGTAATCGTAAAGCATGTGTGGCCTTTGAGACAATCCTGCCAATGGAATATCATCTCCCATGCAGAAGGTTGGTTCCTTTCCTTGGGAAGCCATAGATTCAATAACCATTTGCACATCCTCACTTGAGTAACCAAATGCCCTGATAAGATTTGATTTGTAAGGACTACCTTCTAGATGATTGAAGAAACAAAAGATGAAAGGTTCATGAGTTTTTTTTTTTTTTACTGTTGGGTTCTTAAGATCTCTTCATTTTCCATGACAGTTGAGGATTTGAAATTGACAGGCTTCAAGAACCGGAGGTTTTCTTTAATCCACTTTCCATATGGATTCAGTGAAGATACTCGCTTCTTGACATCTGTATTCTCATATACCTGTAAGTTGAACGAGTTAAGAGTCAGCTAAAGAAACAGTAAGAATGTGTTCAAAAAAGAGTAACCAAGACTTGGACTGTCCATCCACCAACCTGGCCATTCACTAGGTCAACAGCAATCATCATTCCAGGTCCTAGACGCCCTTTCATGGTGACTTTCGCCTCATCAACTGGCACTACTCCCACCTAAACAAGACATATGTGACTTGGGGCATTATGATCAATAGAAAAGGTACTTTGTATAGATTAATGGACAAATGAAATACCTCAGATGCAACATAGACAACATTGTCACTAGTCTTCCAGTAACGAGCAGGACGAAGCCCATTGCGGTCAAGACAAGCCCCAACTGTTTTTCCATCACTAAGTGACGAGTTCAAGTAACAAGTGTCAGATAAACCTGAGGAGAAGCCGTAAAAAAATAATGGAGAAACTCCAAGGAGTAGAAGCCTGAGCTCATACCCAACAGGCAAACATCAAAGGTGTAAGAAGGTTAAGTATGGCCAGTCCTGAAGTTGATTTACCTGAACAAAAGTAATGCAGGACCATCCCAAGCCTCCATTTGTCCTTTGTAGTAGTCATAAAAGTCTAAAACCTGTTGTGACAAAAAAAAAACAGAGAGATCTCATCTCATGAAGAGACAATAAAACAACTTTCCATGCAGAAAAATATAAATCAAATGTACTACTAACAAAACAACAGAGATATTACTACATGATGTAAGCAAAGGAGACAAAGGTGTTGCTTATTAATAAGTGTACAAGATCAAGATTACCTCAGGATATTTGATAGATAAAGTTGGATGGTTTTTGTATGCCTCAGGGACAAGTATCATTAGAGCTTCCTCTGGTGTTCTGCCACTTCTTATTAATATCTGCAAGACATCCAAATGAACAGGAAGTTAGTTATTAAAAAAGATGTATTACCTAATGCATTCTAGTACAAGAAGGCAACATCACTTACTTCTGCAGCACTGTCAAGGTTAGCAGAGTCTGAACCTCTGGGATTACCAAATGGTCGAATTTCATTTTCACGGCCATTCCAAACAGAAGACTTCAATGAAGCTTCTCGAGACTGCATCCAGTTTAAGTTCCCCTGCACCATTCAAACAAAGAATCTCCTTCAACTAAGACAATTCGTTGTAAAGTTAACAAATGTCTAGAAATGAGTTAGAACCTGTATGGTATTGATCTCCCCATTATGTCCAAGAAACCTCATAGGCTGAGCAAGAGGCCACCTGGGACTAGTGTTTGTGCTGTACCTCCGATGATAAATAGCAAAAGGAGACGTGTAGAGCTCATTCTGAAGGTCTAGATAAAACAATCCAAGAACTTCAGATCTAAGCATGCCCTTGTACACTATGGTTTGATTAGAGAGTGAACAGAAATAGAGTTCAGTTCCCCAACTCTCAGTAGTCACTGCCCTTTCAATCAACTTCCGACAGATGTAAAGCTCCCTTTCAATGTCATCGGTACTATCATCCTTTGCAATCTTCACAAACACTTGTTGTATGTTAGGCATTGTCTCTCTAGCGTTTTTGCCAACTATAGGAGCGTTTACAGGAACATCTCTCCATCCAAGAACCTCTAGTCCTTCTTTCTCAAATATGTTTTCAATAACTACAAAAAAAGAAAGAAATAATACTTCAGTAACATTTTGTCTCCATCTACTATAAAAAAACAATGTTCTAAAAATCGGTAAATCGATTCTGAACTAAACGATTTTTTCAATCTGATTCGGTCTAGGATCCAACTAAACATACAGAAGGCGTCCACGATTTTTTGAACATTGATAAGAGATTTGGGATTCACCTTGTTTGGCTTCTTGCATGAAGGTATCATCTTGTGGAAGAAAGATCATTCCAACACCAGTATGCAACTTATCAAAGGGAGCAAGGCCTTGTTCCTTGGCCCATACGTTAAAGAAATCCCAAGGGATGGAAGACATAAGACCAGAGCCATCACCAGAATCATTGTCAGCTCCACAACCTCCACGATGTTCCATACACCCGAGAGCAATAAGAGCATCCTTGACGACTCCATGTGAAGGAATGTTATCTAAGTTTGCTATAAACCCAACTCCACAAGCTCCTCTCTCAGACAATATATCCTCCAAGTTAGCAACCTGCTTTTTAACAGACAATCAAACTTAGATTCTCAAAGAAACGTCTCATCATCAACATCTCAGTGAACGTACCTGAGGTTTTAAGTAGGGAGGAGAAGAGAGATCTTTGTCATGAACGCGTTCGAGGTCGATGACGGCACGAACAGAGGAGAGACGAGAGAGAGGAGAAGCGCGTGAGGTGGAGGAGGAGGAAGAGTCTCCACGAAGTCTGCGTCTGGTTCTCTTGGACTTACAGTAAAGACCGACGAAGTCGACAAAGAAGAAGTTCTTGTCGGAAGAGAGAACAGAGCTTGGTGTAGTGGAGAGAAGAAGCTTAGGAACAGGGGAAAGAGATTTCATCGCCATTGTAAGGAAGAATGAGAGGCGTGTGTGGAAAATAAGATAAATGGGTTTAACATTAATAAAATAAAAAACAAGATAAATGGTGGAAAAATAAAAGGATGAAGCAGAGGAAGAGGAAGATAACAGATGAGTGATGAGAGCTTACTTGAGCCTCTCTCTCTTTCCTTTTCTCTGTTTTTCGTATTTATTCGTTTTCATAAGGATCACTTAAGGGTATTTTAGGAATATATACCTTTTTTTTTTAGTAAGTGCACAATATCGAATTTTCTTTTTGAAGAAAAATACAAATGTTTTTGAGTGGTAACGGTCGGGAATCTGGGACCGCCATTTTCTAGTGCTTTTAACCGGTTTGATACGGCAAATTTGTTTATTAAACCGGTTTGAGACATGAATGAGCGGGTAAAATAACTGTAATTTTTTTTGGTAGTTGAGAGATGGTGACAAAATTAGGATTAGATAATTCATTAATGTATGTTTTGAAATGTAGTTATTTATGGATAGAATATAAAAGAAACAGCTTTGATACACTATCTCTGTATTATTAGTATTTTGGTTTTTAAGGTTTTTACACAATAATTCAGAAAACATAAATTTTTATAAAGTTTACCTCTTTTACATCAAAACAAATTCAACTAATAAAAAAATATTGAAGAATACAAATAGTCATAAAAACTAAACATATTTAAATTTTTGCATGCAGTTTTGAAAACATCATATAAATTGAAACAAAATTATATTATATTTAAATTTTTATTAAAATTTAAACAAATGGAGTATAGGCTTTTTTCTGTGGAAATTCTTGACTTTATAAATGAAAATGTACATATCATTTTGGAATAGATTCACACTATTTATTATAATTATTATTATTATTTTTTGGTCAACTTTTGAGAGTTTGGTGTTTGATACTAATAAATATATGTAAAATTACGAAAAGCCACGTAAAATAAGGAATGGGTTGAGATGATGGGTGTGTGGCTGAAATGGACTTGAGCTCTTAAAGAAGCCTATGGGATATATGAAACGACCTTAAAGCTCTTCTAAAAGACACCTCTCCACTGTATCATTCCCGTTCTCTCTCCTCTCTTTTGATAAGATAAGAGCTACAGCTTATCGTCAGTTGGCGAGTCACGAGACGAACACCCAAAAGAGAGGGAACACGAGCACCAATCTGAACAACAGATATTAGATGACACTTGCTGGAAAGATCAAAGATAACTGGGAGTTTGATTTTAATATATACTAACAAAGAAAAAAATAATATATATATATATATATTCTACATTTCTTATTGTTTAAATCTACAAAATATTTTTAGTGCAATAGTCATGAAATGTCACACTTACAGATCAAGTTGTCGCTTTGCTAGTACTGTATTATAAGTCTATTACTATATAAAGTGGAGACATAGACAAGTGAAAATAGTTAAAGTAAGTGTATGAAATAAGTAGAGATATGTAATATAACTATGTGTGTTTAATAACTACTTATCTAAAAAATTGGAAACTTGAAAATCCTTATTAATCCATTATTGCAAATTAGTAGAAGAGATATAAACTTTTACAGAAAGACATTGATCTCATAATCGGAAACACATCATATCAAAGGAAAGAAAAAAAGACAATAAGAAAGCATCAAAGAAGTATATTGTAGAATATAGAAGACCTCTCTCTTGATCAACATAAGAACATGAGAGTTCTCTAGGGCTTGGAGTCTCCATCAAAGCCACGTTGGAGAAATCCAACGGAGGAGAGATGTGAAACATCGCTCCACGAATCAATGATCCATTTCTCCTCACTGTAGTGAACAACATTCACTGAAGCATTGAGTAGTTTTCCAGCGGATGAAGCTTTCGTGATCATCAAGTAAATTGCCCTTAACACTCCTCCATGAGTCACCACTATCACTCTCTTTCCTTCAGTTCCACACATGCACATATATGCATTACACTTATTTTTACTTCATATCCAAAATATTATTTTCAACTTATTTGATGTTTTTAGCATCGCAATGTCATCTTGTATCAAACTTTAATGTGTGTATATAGAGATGTATATACCTTGGTGCTTCTTGGCAATTTGTTCAAGTGCATTCATGGATCTCTCACAGAGTTGGTCAAAGCTCTCTCCTCCTCCCTATTGAATTTGTATAATAGTCATGCATGAGAAACATGAACACACACAAATTACAAGATATAGTTAAGCAAATGAATTAGGTTTACAGGAATCTCGAGGTCATTTTGGGAAGAAAAGAAAGCAGAGTAAGCTTCAGGTTCTTTCTCTGCTCCATCTTTCCAATACAGCCCTTGAAGACTACCCACATGCCTCTCCTTTAAGTCAGGTACTTCAATCACCTGAATAATTATAGTTTTTTATTACACCATACATCTTGAAAAAGTAGTCTCATCTCAATTCCCAAAACTTTGGAACCCTTATACTGAAAAATATTTTTGATATTTTTTTGAAAACAAGCATGTGAAATACTATTGAGTTTCTCTATTTTTTTCTTCTAATACTATTAATTTACACTCATGTTATATGATTTTCTTATATATAGGGTAGATAGAGATAATTTTACAGACCTCGGAACAAAAACAAGCTTCTGCTATCATCAGAGCAGTGTCTTTGGCTCGCTTGAGGTCGGATGAATAAACAGCTATGGGCCTCTCCTCTTTTCCCAATCTCTCAGCGATCTAATGATTTAATTTAAACAAAAGAGATGCATTTGTCAGTAAAAATAGATAATAAATTAAAATAATTAAAATTAGGAAGAAGTTGATCTTAACTGCAACAGCCTGCTTTTGTCCAACTTCGTTAAGGTCTGACTCAATTTGTCCCTGGATTCTTCCGGCAGCATTCCAAGTGGTCTCTCCATGGCGAACAAGAACAATCTCAGTCACTCCACTTTTACCATTCACATCGTCACTAAATTTGAACTCCTTTGATGCATCGATACTTACATATTTATAAAAAAAGTGTCTATTAGTCACACATCAAAAATAGTAAAAATACTACAATGCAATATATTTTGCATGTATTCTAACTCTCACATCAATTATTCATTGTGTGATTATGGACTTTTCATCTTCATTAGTGGAACACTGGATATAGTAAAGCTAACCATTTTTTTATCTTTTACGTTGAAAATGGTTATAGTGGATTAACTAGCGAATCTGAATCAGTTACATGTGTTTTAAGACGTTCATAATATAAACTAGCTATAAAGCTTTCACTTAGTGTATGTTATGTACGAATAATAAATAAATGGTGAGATTATCTAAGATTCCTTGAGAAAGAAAAAAAGTACCATTCATGACCCATGCTATTGGTTTGTTGTCGATCAAAAAATGAAACAAAATGTAGAAATTTGAAGTAAAGAGAAGAAGATAGAAGAGCAGTGAGAGGAGGATGTGTTTTACTTATGAAAAGTCGATATGGCTTCTGCTTTTATAACCTTTTTCCCTGAGCAAAGAAAAATAATCTTTTTGGTTTATAAATTTGTTTATTCTACTTTATTTGTATTCTAATTAAAGGATCAAATAATTAAAATAATTAAATTCGGGCAGCTCATCGATTATAATGTTGGTCATATTTGTTAATTACTAAAAACTCAATTACATCGTTTTATATATAAATCATTTGATCGATAGGTATTGAAACCACGTGTGATGTCGATATTTCAATATTCTCTCTTTTCAGATCTGAATCTTTTACGAGAACAAGGGAAAATACATAGAGATTCTCCTAGAAATTATAATATAACTAGTACATGATTGTTCGGTTGCAACTTATTTGGCCACCTCATTTGTATATTATGAATAGCAATACAATGTTTTACTTGCGAAGTTATTTCTGATGAATCGGTATTTCATAACCTATTTTAATAAACGCTATCTCGCCTTTACAAAATATATCCAGTAATGAAGACTTATAGCTTTTAATTTTATAAATATATACAAAATACATTCTGTTAAATGATAACTTATATATCAAACCTTGGGATCGATCTCACATCAACAAAATTTGTATCTTATAATCTACAGTGGCCAATAAAACAGCTAATCATGGAGATTCATGTATTCAGACGACATATAACTAGAGACTTAAATAGATTTAAATACACATGTGTCATGTGTGTAATAACTAAAGACTAATAGATTTAAAAGAGGAAACTAGTAACATAGGTACCTAGCTAGAACCAAGAATGGTAGTTAAAAACAGGTCATGCATGTGGAGCAGTGACGCAGAAATACCAATAAATAGATTCACTTCCTCATAATGAGGATCGGTGGTCCTATAGCATCTTGCCACATGAAAGAAAGAATCTTCTTGTTTTTTTTTGTTCAACAGAATCTTGTTGTTATTTACCTTTGGCCATGTTTAATCGTTTGTGCTATGAGTCCGTGATCATATATTGGATTACTTTGAAAGTTAGCCATTGTCATTGTACTTTACATGTAGAATCCGTGTAAAGTTCTTGAAAATTCAAAGTTGATATTTTTATTTAGTGAAAACAATTGTCCAATAACAAAAAGTAATGTGACTGAAGAGTTTCTAAAATGTTAGAGAAAGTATTTTAATCTTTATTAAAAACTCGTTTTCTCTCTCTTGTTTTTAGTTGTTTTTCAATTTTATATTTTAAAAATACTCTAAAATTACTCTATGAGATACCATAAATAGAGTTATATCTAGACATTTATTTATTAAATTTGATTTGATCCATTGTTCGTTTTGATTCGATTTAAAAATGGATATTCGCAAAAACTTTAGAGTACAACAAATACTAAAATAAATATTCGTTATAAACAAATCAAATCACAAATAAGAAAAATTTAAGAAGTCGGAATATCCGATCGGACATATGTATAAATATATGTATATTTTAATTAAATGTATAGTTTTATATGTATAAGTTTATATAATTATTATTCTAGCATATGATTTAATAAACTCTATTCACATTATTACCTATAAAATTATTGAATCAAGAAAAGAAATAATTTTTAGTGACATCTATAACGTTTTCTTAAGTTTTGTCTTTTTATAACCAGTTTTTAAATTTTAAAAAAATATAGTTTCACTACATCTTCTATTTTATTTTATATATCATATAAAATATGTTTTAACAATTTTTATTGATCTTTTAGATTATTTGTATCAAGTAAACAGATGAAATATCGTTAATGTCTAAAAATATCTATATTTTTTTAGTATTGTTATTTTTTAGAAACAAAACAAATATTTTTGATATTTTTAATTTACAAAATAAATCACATTTACCAAAAAATTAATAGTATTTGTTCCTTGTCCATCGCTAGATGGAGCTGTTCATATGTTGATTGGTTGAAAATATATATTGCTTTACTTATTTTTGTTACGAAATGACAGTGATGATTCACAAATTATTTTAGTCAAACTCTTCTATGAATAAAGAACTATCAGATAAAAATAAAATAAAATGGACTTGAGAAACGGTAACTTACCAAACCACGCATGTTAAGTTCACCGAACAAAGAACGATCAATGTTGTAAGTTTATCGTGGCCGGCGTTAAAAAGAAAAAAAAAAATCCCGATCTAGCAACTATTCATTTTATTTCATTTCATGTCAGGTGGGATCATAACAAAATAAATACAATTTGCCCAATGTGGCCCTGTCTGTAACATGTGGCACTGTCTGTAACAAATAATGTTTAAAAAAATTTACATCTAAGTATTGGGTTCGAATCCCATATAGCAAAATATTTTGTAGAGTATATAATGCAAATTTATTAGAAGTTTCAGAGTGTTGTATATAAAAACGTTCATTGTGGTCGTGTTGTGTAAAAAATATGTTCATTGATGATATCATACAAACAAAACCGTCGTCAATCCAATTGTTTTGGAAAAAGCTCTTCATAAAATTATTATCTGTAGAGTTATTCATCAATATTGCATAAATTACAGATAATTGGTTATTATATATAACAAAACTAAAAAAAATTATATAATGGTATAATTGTATTATCCAGCATAAAAACAATTATGAGCTGAAAACAACGACAAATTGCTAGCATTGCTTATACTGTTTTATTCTAATCTTTAAGGATTCATAATTTCGTATCACTTTCATCGTTTTCTTTTCATGTTTAATATGTTAGGTAATCTTAATAATCTCTTGATTCCTAATCAGCCACATAGTTATAACAAGAAGACAACATGATATATAAAATAAAATATGAAACTTATTATTCAATTTGGAAATTAATTCATGATTTTAAAACTACGACGTTTAATTTGATTACAAATCAGGTTATATAAATCACAAGCGTGGTCGAGTGATAAGATGAGTTTGGAAAGACGTTAAGCATCAAATTTAGATTTTTATTCGTTTGTGTGGCTATGCGACATAAATATTTAATTCTCATTGCAAATAATTCGAAAAATTAGTTGGTCAGAACTCGGTCTACCATATATTTTTGTGTCAACAAAAAAATATCAAGTTATTAATTATAATAATGAACTAGAATTTGATCCGCGCCCCCGCGCGGTGTTTGTTTTAACTTATGTTGAACGTAAACTCGCAAACCGTTAGTTTTATAAAAAATTCCATTTATAGTTATTATGTTACATATAGAGTATAATATATTATATTATAATATAGATATTTGATAATAGTTTTTTATTCGTACATAATATTATATTAAAAATTTACAACTTGATGCAATTTGATGTAATTGTACTATCCATATATTAACATGTTGCTTTTTATTAATTTTATTTTATAGTGAAACAACATGCTAAAAAATTTTAATGGTCAATATATGAATATCAATTTAGTTAGATAAACTTTAGAATTGTAATTATTTAATTTAAATTTATTTTAAATATAGTGCCAATATCTGTAAATTTAAATTTTTGTACTGTTATCCCTGTGTCCAAACAATTTTCAATCATAATGTTATCAATGTTTCCAAACAGTACCAAAAGGTACTTCAGTTTTAATAATATAGATACCTACAACGGTGATTAGGAATTTTCTTTTTGGCGATAGATACCCTTAAACCAAAAATTAACATGTGATTAGTATCCAATTCTTTAACCACTACGTAACACATTTCTTATATTTTCCGGTTTAGATCGTTGAATTAACAATTTGCTTTTAGCACTAGTTTAAATCTATATTATTCTCAATCAGATTATGAATAAATTAGTCTCTATTTCTTGTATTATTTTGTACTAGCTCTTATTCAGACCAGAGATTTTCAAGATAAAATCCCTTTCAAAATTGCTTCAATCGAGAGCAGTAGTCTGCCTAGTTGACAATTATTTATAGACCATTCCGGCGTATACTCTACTTGGGCCATATACTAAAGCCCATGTATTGAGTAACTTTTTTTCTTAAGGAAACACGTGATTATTTTTACACCACGTGAGTTTGTTTTGTTTAACTTTATCGCCTCCTTATGTTACCCTTAGGGCCATATACCAAAGGCTTGAGGATGGGCCTAATATTTAGTATGGTCCATCAATTACTGCTTTACCCTTTGTGTATTCGGCTCAGTTTGGGTTGGATCTTCAACGTTTTGAATCCACGATAGGCTCAACACGACAAGATAAATCACTTCTGGGCTGTCATATGACGGCATAAGTCTAATACTAATAATTTGTTCTTATATGATGTATCTTCTGGGCCTAATAATTAAGGTCCACTAACTTATGTAGTTATTTTGTTCTAGGGTTTCAATTATTTTTTACCATAAATACTTCATTGTTTACTAAGGAGACATCCCCACATCATCCCCATCCCCTAAACACAGATGTGTAAGAGAAAACTTCATTAAGTCCTTCAAAACAATCACCCAAATTCATAAGGTATGTGTATGTCTATATTCTTTATTTCTTAAAACTATTTCAACATAGATATGAAGACTATAGTTTATGAACTTTTAGTTTAAAATCAATTGGTGATGAATAAATTGTATTAACATGTGTTTTATATAACCAAAATTTTAACTTATAATCAATTGATGATGAATAAGTCGTATTAAAACATGTTTTTTATACAGTGTAGAATTTTTTATCTTAATTTGTTTTTTAAGATTTACCACCTGGTTGAACATGTACTATTTTTATTGATAGTAAATAATTCTATTAAAATGTTTGCTAAATAGTTGAAATTGGTAATTTGTCTAGAATCATCTAAAAACGCATGAGTGTTTTAAATAGAGTAGCTTAATGATGAGTAATTTACGAAAATTAATCTATGATATTGTACGAATGAAACTAAAGCACGAAAAAAATCATATGTGTGTTGATTGTAAAGTCACAAATAAATTAACGTGTCAATTACAAACTTAACACATTAAATTTTTAAATTCATCCAAAATTCAAAAATTAAATCATTCATTATAAATACATTGTGATAAAAACAATAAGATATTACAAAATAGAAATATAAATTATAGTTAATTAGTTTTAACTAGGGATATGACGAATTCAGATATCCGGAAAATTTAGTGTATCCGGATCTGTAGTCGTCGAATTCGTAATTTTAGTATTCGGATTCGTGCCTTCCGAATTTTCTGGATTTTAGACATCTCCGGATTTGGTCCGGATCCATAAAATAATTTTAAAAATATATATTTTAAATACACGAATTCTAAAAATAATATATAAATTAAATATTTATATAATATATATGACATATAATATTATTAAAATTATAATATAATATTAGAAAACTTATTTCATGTATAATATTAGAAAACTTATTGTATGTATAATAGTAATATATTAAATATAATTATTAATAAAATTAAAAAATTAATATATTAAAAAAAAGAATCTCATCCGCATTAAAAACATAAAATATGCGGATCTAGATCAGGTTTAGACGGATATGAGATTTTACTTCGAGGTATCCCATATATCTTATTTTTAGAACAAATCGGGAGCGGACCTCAAATAATAAGTTGTAGATCTAGTTTTAACCATACCTACCAGTTAACGGTGCGTAGGGCTGGGACTTAATATCCGCTATCCGTGAACCGATCCAGGATTCGCTCCGATCCGCTCTGAAAAAATGGATATCCGGAGGGTCCGGATCCGGATCCGGATAGTGATTTTACAGATCCGCCGGATCCGGATAGTAAAATTTTAGGTCCGGATATCCGGATTCGGGCCCACAATATATATTTAAAATATTTAAAATATTTAAAATATAATTATATTTATTAATATATATTATATATAATCTTTATGTAAAATAAATAAATTTAGTTTTTATTAAATTTGAATGTTTTTCAATTTTTATTTTAAAAAGTTAAATTAAATAAATAAATAATAAATTAGTTAGTTTTTAATTTAATTTTAAAATTTTAATTTTAATTAAGAAAAAAAAAACGAATTCGGATATCCGCGGGTATCCGGATTTTGGTCTGGATATCCGAACCCCGGATATCCGAAAAGCCCGAATCCGAATCTGGATAGTAATTTTACGGATCCGTCGGATCCGGATCCGATATCCACAAATACCCAGGATATCCGACCCGTCCCACCCCAAAGGTGCGTATAAAATTTACATATACACATCGTTTGACAATTTTTAGAAGAAACTTTAAATGTTTTGAATCTAATCTTTGAAATAACGAGGCAAAAATGATGGGGGTGGTTATGGATTTCATCTTTGTCTCCGTCGATGTTTGTCGTTATAAATAACTGACTGGTTTTCATATTTTCCTTTCTCAATAGGCACATCGCTTCTGATGATTCACAAAACTAAGGTTGGTTGCTTCTCTCTCTAATCTCGAGCGTATTCTTCGGATTCAATTTAAGGTGCCGATAGGCTTGATATAATTATCCCTTACTTTTGAAATATGTTTTGAGGAACACATGTTTGGTTGCTCTTTGAGTATTAGTTTAGATTCTGGTTCTGTCTATCGTAGTCATAGCCGGATGAAACATTCGTGTTTAATCTTTATAAGACTATTCTGTTTCAATTTGATTTTTTTTTTGTATTAACCATTTCAATCTCGTAAATTTAAGGATCGGCCCTGAGTGATTCTGTCTTTTCTGTGTTGGTCTTGATTGGTTATTTTTTAGTTTCTTAATTGGGTATTGTGGATGATGAAACACTCGTTACGTGTTAGTTCTCGAGAGTCTGAACTCTGTTGTATTTGTTTCTCCGTGACAGGAATAAACATCTGCTTTGTTAATATCAGTAATGTACGGTGGAAGAAGGGTATCACTGCAAGATATCAATATGGTAACATCAGCGTTGCCTTTTTTTTTGTTTAAGTTTTACAGTTTACTTCAAGAGTAGAAAGGATTATATATTTGCCTTTTCCTAAGTGCTCAACGTTAGTGTGTTTCTCAGGTTAAAGTTTCTCTGGAAAGGGAGGATAACAGCCCCAAAAACAACCATTATAAAGAATGTTATTATACTGGAGGCTCAAGTGAATATCTCAGTTGCCTAAATCCTGATAAGGTGAGACTTTTTTGCATCCAGATCCACTTGGTGGACATGATTTTTGATTCACTGGTTCAGAAACCAACGATGATTCACTGGTTCAGAAACCACTTCATGATGTGCTGGGTTTCAAAAGAGAGATAAATGGTATCATCATGGACATTGCACTTCAATGGTATGTATACCTTTTCCTACTATTTTAAATGTTGGTGTTTGTGAATTTTGTAGTTAGTCTGTACAAAGATCTTATGTTGTTTTCCCAGGTACGTAGATGGATATTCAGACACAATGCTAGGATATGCTAATGGCATCCGCACCAACGATGGTGGAACACATATAGACGGTGTGAAAGCTTCAATAACAAGAACTCTTAACAACTTTGCCAAAAGTTTCAAGGTTGTCAAGGTATAACACCAGTCACATCATTAACCAGTTTTTTTTTTGCCGTCATTAGCTAATGTTAATATATTTTGCTGGCGGTTTCTTCAGGACGAGGATATTACTTTCAGTGGGGAGCATGTTAGGGAAGGACTAACTTGCATTGTCTCAGTTATTGTTCCAAATCCTGAGTTTGAAGGTCAAACACAGGTACGTATGATCATAAGTCCTTGTGATCTTCTTCTTTGGTAATGGTATCTTTTCAGCAAGCAGTGATATTTTGTGGCTTTCTTCGTTTTTTGCGCTAATATTTTGTCTCTTTACCATCTGGAAGACGAGATTAGCGAATCCATATATCAGAGAAATTGTTGACCAATCAGTCCAGAAGTACTTAACGGAGTATTTTGAATTGCATCCAGATGTACTTGAGAGCATTATCTCCAAATCTTTGAACGCTTACAAGGTATGCATATTGGTACTACTGTATCTTCAATTCTTCAGTTACACAATGCATAGGAAGACATCCATAGTTCTATATTCGTATTGTTAGTTTCTTTCCTTCTCCTTCTAGGCTGCGTTGGCTGTCAAGAGGGCAAGGGAAGTGATTAGATCAAATAGTGTATCAACCCCATGTACCATTCCTGAGAAACTGACCATATGCTCTTCTGAAAAACCTGGTATGTATTATATCACCTCATAACATGACCTCTGTTTGATGAACTTTTGGTTGGTATAATTATCGAAAAAAGAATTACCACATGGGTTGACCAAGTGGTAGGAGAAACCTGGGCATGGCAAATGCAGATAGTCCGTTGTTATCCCCAGGGTTGTAAACAACAATCACTGGGTCTATGGCCCAGTGCTTTACTTGTGGTGACCTTGTAGGAAACCCCTTGTCGGGTTTCTAAGCACCACCACAAGTATTGCTTTATGGCAAAGACGAACCGGACACATACTCCCCAATCTAGAATTCTGAGATAAAACTTTTATGTTCTTGAATATATAGTGGCTAGAGATTTGATCTCATAGATTCAGAGTGAGAGGTAGGATAAGGAAATAAGATAGTTTTAATTAAACTTTTTCCAATCCCTCCAGAGATTTTAATAGGCAGAGGAGATATTTCTGGTGGCGCTACAAAACATGGTCCTGGTTTTCCTGACAAGCGTTTCCAAGTAAGACATTCTTTGATTACAGTTTTATATAATGGGCAATAAGGCTGCTATGTCTTCAAGCGAAGTCCTGATGGATGCTTGAGAATAGTTAGATTTTGAAATTTAGTGGTTCTAGTCTTTGTATTTACAAGGGGATTTCCCCCCTTGTTTAAGTATAGTATTTTAAGTATAGTCGGGACAGCTCGCGAGAGTTTGTCAGAAAGACATGAAAAGATGGGGTGAAACAAAACATTGGTGACTCCTTATGAGCATGCCAGTGCCAAAGCTTCCTCTCTTCACCAGCCAAAAAGACATTGTCTTGGTGGCTCTGATGGTTATCTCTATCTCTTGCCAGAGCAAAAGGACGCGGGAACAGCCTAGGAGTGACGGTTCAGTCTCTAACGCTCATCTAATGTCGTTAGAGAATACTAGTGATTCAAGCTTTGAGAAGAAACGCCAAAAAGTTAACTCATTTGCTCAACACTCACATCCCTGCTTTTCGTCACGAAAAACTGCTGCTGCTGTTGCTTCAGACCCACCAAACCGTAAAGCTGCTGCTTCAAAACCACCAAACCGAAAAGATGTTAGCGTCAAGACTTTGAAAGGTGTAGCCCCTGGTTCAGAAAAAATTAAACCAGTTATCCCAATAGGTCATGTTTTCCAGGCTGAAATACCAATTTGGATTGCACCTACCAAGAAGGGAAAATTCTATGGTAGTCCTGGAGATTCCGACACTCTTAGGTGGCTAGGAACTGGTGTTTGGCCAACATATAGCCTAAAGAAGAAAGAACATTACAAAAAAGTTGGCGAAGGAAGAAAGGACACTTGTTCTTGTGCTTCTCCAGGATCAACCAAGTGCATAAAACAACACATTAAGGAAGCAAGGGAGCTTCTAGAGAAAGATATTGGCCGTGCTTTCTATACTTGGAAGTTTGATCAAATGGGTGAAGAAGTTGGATCGAAATCATGGACGGCTAAAGAAGAGCAAAAGTTCAAAGCTCTTGTGAAAGACAATCCTTTGTCAACTAGTAAAGGATTTTGGAACTTTGCTTCCAAGGCTTTACCAAGACAAAGTAAGAAGGATCTTACCAGTTACTATTACAATGTTTTCCTCATCAGACGTATGAGATTGCTTGCTAATTCTCCTGCTGACCAAATCGATAGTGATGATGACCAAAATGATCACTTCTTAGCTGGATGAACATGTTCTTTTTCCTAGTAAGCTATTTGTTCATAGGATCCTCATAGGGCCAAAACACCAATCCAATGTGTGTTTTTTTCTTCTCAAAAACTAATATATATTTGTTTTCTTTTTTCATGAACCTTTTCAGAGTTTGAGTATTTCAAATTTGGATCCTTTGAGAATATTAGGGCTTAAAAAGTCTAGGATTATTCTTTTAATTTTTCTAAATCTTTCTAATTTGTTTACCTTTATTCATTGCAAAAACTTGACAATTCAGCTACCTAGGCCCATGTTGTATTGAGACGGATACACAGAAACGGATGAAAAAAGTTTGCAGATACGGATATTAGCATAAAAATTCGATAAAAATATATAATAATTTTATAAACTAAATGTAACGCCCCGACCGCCCACAGCTAATGGGCCACCCACGTCCGTTCTTTCGGTCCGTGGGCCCCATACCGTTCTAACTGTCGGTGCGTTATATTTTTTTGAGGCTCGAAATCATTGTTTACTGACAATGCAATCACCACCCAATCTTTTCTCGTGTTTTGGCCTCATTCGCACGGTATTGCGAATCACTTTCCGATAGGTCACCTATCCTTTCACTACTCCAGGCAAAGCACACTTAACCCTGGAGTTCTAAACGGATGTGTGACGAAAAAGGTAAGTCAACTTTGGTGATATAGGTAGCCAAATCAATTCTTTTAAACTTTTACACATATCACAACTCGGGATGTTACACTAAAATGTTTTGGTAAGTGTTGTAGAATTTTATAAACTAAAATGTTTGGTAAGTGGTAGGTTTTATATTATATTTGTATCTACAAATTCTTAGTTTTTTTTTGTTTTCATCCTTTTTTGTTTACATATTGGTCTATATATCCATCTCAATGCAATATGAGCCTAGGTAGCTAATAAATACGTTGTAATGTATATTTACCTCAAAATGGCACATAACTTTTATATTAACCAATCTTTGTCACCGATCGATCCATAAAGTAAGGATCGATCCTTCTCAATGATCGTGCGCTCTTTTGTGTTTGGATTGGGTGATCATCATCAAGGATCGATCGAACCAATGTTTGGATCAAATTTCATTTTTCCAGCAAATTTCGACCAAGTCCCATTTTTTTATCCAATTGCGTTTTCTTCACCGTATAGACCTGTAACCTGAAGAACCCCAAATTTTTTTGGGTAGACTAAAATACTTTGAAAACCCAATATTCTTTGTCAAAAATTGAGTTTAAAACTAATAAAAACAGAACAAATGCTTAGTGATGTCACTGTCTATCTTCCATGGCAATCATGTTCTTAAGAAAACTTGACAAGATGTCTACATGAACTGACTTGATCCCAAGTGATCTGGCTTCTTTTCAAATCTCTCTCTCTCTCTCTATCAAATCCTCCTTAATATTTACAATCATAGATTGTTTATCGTTTCCCTCATAGATTTTCAACCAATCAAAGGCTTGATTAGAATAAAAATTAGTCTCAGTGTGGTTTAGTTGACACATCTGGTTCTTTAGACTAGTTACAATGAAAATGTTGAATAAATATTCAACAGTTAAATTATTACATTGAAAGTGTTGAACAGTGATATCAAATGATTTGATATTTTAAAGGGATAATTGGTTGAGTAACCAATTTTGAAAATAAAATGAATTGACGCTTTTAAATTAATAACTCACCTTGTGAGATAAAGAGATACACATGACATCGGCGATAGTAGCTATTAAGGCTGGGCATTTTAGCGTTAATTTCGATTCGTTATTCGCTTCGATTTGATCCGAAAAATCTGGATATATGTAAATCTTTGAAGCAAAGTAAATATTTAAAATCAATATTTGTTAAAAACGAAATAAATCAAAAATCCTAAAAAAATTTAGAGGCAAAAATCTGATCCACTCCAATTAAATATAATGTTTAAATGTATATTTTTATATAATTATTTATTTTAAAATATAATTTTGTTATTTATAAAATACGTATAAAGTATTAAATTAAGAAATGAATGTAATTTTTTATAAGAACTATAATATTTCTCTCATAAATGTTTTTTTTTTGGGTTCACCACTGCTCATAACATATTGATAAACAAATACTGTATAACATTAATAATTTAGAACAACGATGAATACAACATTGATAACTTTTTCAAGTTAAAACATAGAGGGTCTCTTCTATTTACATTCGCTATGGTGGTGAAGGAAAAGTTGGTGGTGGTGAGAAAACAATCAGTGGTGGTAATGCCGATATTACAATTGGAATAACAATAAATATATTACATATTAAGTTATATTTCTATACTATATGTCTATCATAGAATAAAATAGAACACAAAAACAAAAAAGGGTTCATCTTCTCTAGTTATTTAATAAGGATGGAGCAGAAGATGTATCACATACTAGGAGAGGCAAAAGTGTCTCTTGCATGGGAGGAAGGCAAATTTTGTTGTTGGTACAATAGGTAGAAAAGAAGAAGAGATGAGGAGAATAAATTGTTGATGATGGTGGTAAAATGACTGGAGATGAAGTTGATGGAGTAGTGAAATTGAATAATTATTGAGATTATTTGGCTCATCTCAGCTATTATATGAAGAGTGTATCAATGATTTGCACTTATGTTGGCTTAGTCTGTAAAGCTTGTATGATACTGAATTTTCCTTTGAATGTTTAAGCCGGTATGGATGGGTTTGCATAGAGCAAGCATGAATCCAGTATCAATCTGGTTTGTTTGATTTTCTTACCGATTCTATATCAACTTAGAAAAATATGATGATAGACCTTTACATTATCAAGATAGTATAATAATAATCTTGGTTTTAATACATACAAACACCACACGGATAGTTTAAGAAAGTTCAGATTGAGCTGCTATATAGTCCTTCAATCTCTCTCGCTAATATTAATATTAAAAGCCACTAATAGATAGGTACACAAAGAAGCTTGACACACTGTATCCTTCCTTCTTTGCCTTAGAAACACATTTCACAAATCCAGCAGCAGCATAGTGCAAAGAGACTGCACAGGAAGAAACAAACACATACACAAGAGTTAGTCTTAGAAAAACAGAAACAGAGTTACTGATTGACTTCCTTGAAGTTTTAGATGCATGTATAGTATACGAACTATGATGATCACTACTGATTAGCTACAAGAAAGCCTTAAAACTATTTCAAAAGATAAAAACGATTTTACCATCCTTCAATGAAGCCTCTGTCTCCTTTCTGCTTTGTCTCAAAGGGCTTCTCTTTCTTCTTCATGTTTTGTCCCGGCTGTTCAGAGACTTCTTCTGCAGCTGGGTATCCTGTCTACAGAGGTAAGTACTACATATCTTCTACTTTGCTTCCGAAAAGAACAAAAGATAATCCTGACCTGGTGGAAGATGTTGATCTTCTGTGGTTCTCATGTCCTTCTGCATCTTTTCTACCGAGTAAGCTCCTCTCTTTGTGTTGGCTCTTTCAGTTCGCAAGTGGAAACACACACAAGAGGATTGTGATAGAGTAGTTCGGGAATATGATTCTTGGTTTTGATTATAAGATAATACATTTTGTTGTGAGCATACTTCTCTTTATATAAGCTGTGATTTGATAAATGCTATATTCTCTTGTATTTTTGCTGACTTTCGGTTTATTCGTTTATCATCTTTATACCTTTTCCTTCACACTTGTTTGTGTTTTCTTGGCTTGCCCTTGTCCCATCTTGTTGAATGTTTAGTCTAATCATACTTTTAATTTGGATGGCTCAAAAATTGACAACTAATCCCCTCTTCAAAGTTTCTTAAGAAGAAGAATCAACTTTTCACAAGAATATTTAAATAGTTGAAAAGACGATATAAATCTTCTTTTTAATAGATTGAAGGAGCTGGCCCACCAGGATAAGAAGGCCCAAAAGGGTTCGTAATAATCGAAAAGGCCCGTCTTAGGCTGATGACAAGCTACTCTCCCAACCTTCATGGAGCAATGTAAGATGATGTATGTACCTATGGCTAGGCTATTAGAAGCAATCTAGTTAGTCATATGATTCTGTCAATGAACTAAGAAACTTCAAAACCGAAAAGAAGTGGCAACAAAATACTAGAACAAATCAGAAAGTTCCTACAGTTTGGATCCTATGATCATGTCATCTTCAAGTGTGAGTATTGTTGCAACTCGTTAAATATAAGACATGATGTGTCCCATAGTTCCTTAGCAAGTTTTGGATCACGAGAAAGAGCTGAGGATTCAATGGTCCTCCCGTTTCCTCCAAAGAAATATTTGCCTGATACTTCCTGCAGCATTGTTCATAAAAAAATAGAGCAGCCCATCATCAACCACATAATAATAGAATAGTCATGAAGAATTCTAAAAGAGAATTGTCTTACAGGCGGGGCTAAAGCAGCACCAATGACAGATTCAGCTGCATCTTCTGAGGATTGCATGAGTCTAAGAATCTTGAGACTGCAAAACGCCAAGACTTGTATATATGAAGGAAGCTCATGCATTATGTTTGTTTTTACTGCTCCTGGATCTACCGCTCTGCCAACAGAAGAGAGAAGAATATCCTAAGAGCCATAATCCCAAATCTTACAAGGCAAAAGAAGAATGATAAAGAGTGCCTACGCAACAGAGATATGATGTGAATCATCTGAGAGGTGAAGCTGTCTATGAAGCTCGTATGAGAAGAGTAGAAGGCATACTATATTTCACACAAAAAAAGCAGCAACTATATCAGCACATCTTCATCATGATATAAAGGTAAAGAAAGACTATGCTTATCATTTGTAAGAGGATTGGCATTACATTTGGAATACTGATAGATCCTAGCACAAGGATATTGCTTTGATTCCGAAGAGTACACTCCCGTAACAGAATCCTTGTCAAACCTCGCAGAAAAACTATATATCAGGAAGAGACGTCAGGTAAACTCTCTCATAGACAGATTAACAAGAAAAAAAAACCATTATGTCGAGTGGTTGTGAGAAGATGATCACCAGAACGATGTGTAAAAGATGTAACATTCACGACTCGTGAAGGCACGGGGCTGTTTCTCAGAAGCGGTAAAAGAAGTTTTGTCAAAGAGAATGCACCGATATAGTTAGTAGCCATCATCCTGACAAAATAAGGAGACAGAAAGACTAAAACCTTTTTGTTTAAGAGTTCAAAAAAAGTTATGGAACCAAAGTGAAAACCCTTTACCTATCAAAGCCTTCAACAGTAGGGCGAGTCGAACTTGCAAGTATTCCAGCATTGTTAATCAAAAGCTGGATAGAAGAATGTAAATCCGATTCTAAAAGCCACTTCTCCAGAGAGTTTCTGAACTTCAAAACTGATTGAAAAGAAGACATGTCAACTTCAAAAGCTTTGAGTTGCGCATCTTTGTTCTGCTTCTTGATTTCAGTCAACGTCTGTCACCACAAAGATACTTGCATCAAGCAACAAGAAAAATGCAAATGAGGAAGTAGGAAATATCAAAAGGGACTGTAGAAAAACCTTTGATAGTAAGTGAGAGGACCGTCCAACTGCAAAAGATATGTTCCAACAAGTTATATTAATAAATAAACATCTATTTCATAAAGAAGTAATGCACTTTGGATAAGAATCACACAACAAAACAATCTTGCTACTAAATGAAAGCAACAGTTTTTATTTTTATTACCAAGAAGGACGTAGAAGCCTTTCCTTGAAAGAGCAAACGCAGTAGCCTTACCAAGACCGGAAGTAGCCTGCAAAAATGAATTCAAGTAAGACTAAACATTACATCAGACAGTATGAGACAAAATGTATGTTACATAGGAGAAAGAGAGAAAAATGACTTACACCAGTGATAACACAAATAGGTCTCTGCGAAGAAGAAGAATGATTGGAGGAAGAAGTTGATTTGGAGCCAAAGATCCTTCTCTTAAGCAATTGAAAGTAAGAAGAAAGGAGAGCTGTGTTCCAGAACAGAGCCATCCTCAAGAAATCTGAAGAGCAGATAAAATGCAAAGCCTCCTTCAGCTTTTTCATTTCCATCTCTGCAAACTCTAACCTCTCTATCACAAACTCAAGAAGACCTGTTTCCGGATTCAAAGGATCAGCCTTTCTCGGAAGAGAAGAGTCTGTTGGTGACGGAAGGAACTAAGGCCATGATTAATCCGAGTCTCTTAAGGTGGGGTTCTTAACGAAAAATTTGTCTTTTTAATTTTTTTTTTTTTTTTTGCATTTTTCCCGCTAAGAGACGGCTCTTATGGTTCTTATTTAAGAGACGGTTCTTAGTTTTTCTTAGTTAAAAGCTAAAATACGTCTCTTAGAAAAGCTAAGAACCCCACCTTAAGAGACCCCGATTAATCATGCTCTAAAAAGAGGCTTAGCACTCTCGCAAATTAAGAAAACAATAGGGACCTTTATGAAACATTTGTGAGTCTTTAATTACATTACAAGCCCCAGGCTTTTCTTTTTGTTCAAAATTCACCTAAATTTTGACTTCTGGTTATGAATGTTGTATAAACAAAACATGTGTACAGACTGGTCAATCGTTGAACCAAAGTTACATAAGTCATATTTAATTTCAAAAATAAAGATGATTTTCTATGTTCTTCAAAAAAAACTCTTGACAAGCTTATGTTTCAGACGATTGCCCAGAACTTCTTTTTGCAAAGTAAAACAGTTTCTGTCTTCTTGTATTTGTCTTGAAGCTCATGTGTCTCAACTTCCCATAGGAACTTAGGAGCCAAGTCTTGGACTTTTGATATGATCGTTACCTCGTCTCTAATAATGATGAATCCCTGCAAACACAAACAAAACATGGCTTATGATGTACTATATAATGAGATTTGGGTTATGATTCAGTCTAGGTGACACACCCAAAAAAGAAGACATGGCTTATGTAAAATACCTGAGGGCGTATGATGCGGTCCATCTCAAGCATGATGTCCTCTAGTAAACACCCTTCACCGTGATTTTGATAGTGAGACAAGAGTTTGTCCGCGTGTAATAGATCGTATGTGCGAGGATATGTTGAGAATGGCTCACACCTTAAGAGCACACAATTATTAGCAATTGGTTCTAACGAGAACAACTGAAAATGAGAATGTGGATCATATACTTAAGCTTACCAATCATGGTAAGCACCGGTTAAGCCCCTCTGGTAAATTCCGGATAAGGTATTGTTCATCGTAGCAGGCACAACGTTCATGACCCAAACGGGATATGAGTTCATAGCTGCAGCAAATCCACCAATGAACGCGTTTGTGTCCATCACATTCCGCACTTCCGTCTTGTTAACTTTCATTAACTCCCAGTAACGATTCACTTGTTCACTCCAGAACTTTGTGTCCAATGTAAAATCATCTTCGCTAATGCCTAGTGAAAAGATTTTTTCCAAGTGAAATGAAGGAAGCAGACAGAACATAATGCATTTTGAGTAGAAGAAATGTACCTAGTTTTCTTAGACTTGCTGGATATGCCAAAAGACGTTCAGGTAAAGAAGAGGATTTTTGTGGTGTGTTCTCACTAATGTCCACACAGTCTCTTAGAGGAACTTTCCATGAAGCTTTTGAAACATCTTCTGAATCACATATAGCTATGAGCTCAAGCTCTGCATTCTTCCTAAGGCAAGCTTCGTCATCTTCTTTAACCCATATTGCAGTCTGTACCTTTCGGGAAATGAGCTTCCAGCACATTGCGGTTGTTAGATTAACCAACTTCTCCCATATCACAGGGAAGTCTTTATCCTTTCTGTAAGCAGGTGGTGCTGAATAAACAAAGTATCCATTGGGTCGGAGAAGACGATTAACCTCTTTAATCAAGACACCATCTGCAGAATCAAGGGAACATTATTGTCACTCACTCATAGGCAATCATTGATACAAAATCAAGAGAGCATTGACAAACAGAAGGACATACCATTTTCATGCCAATCAACACGACATCTTGAGCAATGAACCATATCAAAGGAGGCTGCGGGATATGGCATTTGTTTGGTGGCAATGGCAGAGATCATTGCACCAATTCCTCTCTCCAACGCAAACTGGATTTGGTTCTCATGACCGTCTTTAGGGGCAAAGGACATCGTCTGAATACCCAAAGGAAGAAGATAAGCTGCAAAGCTAGCAACTCCACATCCAACATCAAGAACTTGTTCAACCCCAGCTGAACGCAGGTCACCTGTTTCATTAGTCGTCATGTTTCCTAACCTGAAGTTACATATACAACCATATAGGGGAATGCATTAGGGGTGATTACTAAAGGCGGTATAAGATTCTAATGTAAATAAGAAACCAAACGAATGATAGTTACAGATGATTACCTCTGGATGTATTCAGGAGCTCCGTGTTTGAAATGAGTACCGCCACCAGGGAACCACCACAACTGACCTTGTTCATGCACCCAATTTTGCCCGCCTTTGACTTCAGCAAGATGCGTATGATTCACATTGCTTCTCCAGACGTAATCTCTGCTGGTAGGCCAACGTATTGGTATCTTATAATCCTTGGGTGGAGGTACAAGACAGAAGAGACGTTGTTGAAGTGGAGGGCAGTGTCTCTCAAGCTCTTCTCGTCTAGAAAGATTCAAGCTTGGGAGAAGCTGTTGCACATAAGTGACATTGTGACAAGGGATGTACTCATTGAACTCCAATGGACACACATTCACCCCTCTTTCTGAGATCACAAGAGGAGTTCTCCGGTAAGTAAGCTCTATTCTGTTGGCAAAATTTGATAGACCTGCAACCACAAAGCGGTTGCATTATCGATTTATGTCCTAATCCAGGCAAAAGCGTTCGATCTAGAACAGAAACCATATGGGTTTGGTTCAACTTTAGTTACAAAAGCTAAAGAATTAACCCAGGGAAGAGGATCTAACGATATGCAGAGAAAAGGAGAGACTTTGAAAAAAAAAAACAGAGGGGGAGAGAGAGAGAGAGCGAACCAGATGGTGGTGGAGAAGATGAAGACGAAGAATTGGAAGAGGCTTGGGGAATGTAAATAGGCGCGTTGTTACCGAAGATATAGCCGGCGAAGAATGATCCAACCACAAGCACGAGAGCCACCATTGCCGTCTGTCCCGATCTGGCTGAACCAAACACATAGCCACCTCCCATGGCTTCTTATTCACTCCTACTCTCGCTCGTTCTTCGATTACTAACTAACTTTATACTTTGCTTACTGGAATCATGTGAATCTATCAGTGACTGATACCAAGTAAAGCTCTCTCAACCTTGAAGAAAAAAAAGACAGACGAGATAATAAAATAAAGATCTCATTTTTTATTACCTTCGATTGCTTTCTGTCGGCAACCCATGTGACGGACACGTGACACATTATAACTCTTCATCTCTTTTCGCAGATTGTCCCCAAAACTTCTAAATTCGCTGATTCACACCCCCCCCCCCCCCCCCTACATTTTCATTATTATTCTACACGTCCTCATGAATTTCTTTAACCATAATAGCATGGGTAGATATTATTAGCCTCTCACTTCTTACACGATACAAATAACACTCCTCTTGTAAAACTATAACCCAAATGATCACCTGCCTTAGCTTCAAGGTTTTTATAAAATATCTGTCTAACAACTACATTAACAGACATACTTAAATGCAGATTGATACTTTGATAACTGAGAAACTAATGCATCTCAGTTCGAGAAATAATCATCTTCAAAACTTTATCCATAGGTCACAGTGCCGAGTCTTATACTGAGGATCACTATTATAGATTCTACTTGAGAAGGCTTTGTAAGCTGAATCAGTATGAATGATCTCCATAACTTGTGAACGGTACCTAATTCCAATTCTCATTATAAGTAAACTTGAAGATTGAGTAAATTAATCATCTCAAGACAAACATAACTCATCAAAAATGGAAAGGAAAAAACTAAATCCAGAAGGTGCAAGTTCTTCATCTAAATCAGTATCTTTTCCCCCTACACTGTTCAGCTTCTAGAAACAAGCAACTAAAAGGGATGTTACTTAGTTTTGATTGGTCACAACATAACAGTAATCTAAGCTGTCATAAAATTAAAACGAGGCATTGCACAATCAGTCTTCTCTTATAGTCAATGCAGGAGTGTCTGTGAAGTTTGAACACAAGACCATGTCAATGCCAGCCTGAATTGCAGCTCGGACAGAAGCTGTGTAGTTCGAATGCGGTGGTGATGAAATCTTATCAGCGGCTTGCCGATCCGAAATAACAAAACCCTGCACAAATCATAGACGAGATAAGTTGGAATTAGCTCTCAAAATCAAGTCCTTGATCTAAGAATTCACACATGATCTAACAAAGGGTCTCTTCAAGACAGCAAAGTACTGCAAGAGCACAAAGCCCGCCAACTGAAGCAATGGATGACGAGGAAAAAGTAAGCAGACCTCAAATCTAAGGTTACCCTTCAGATACCCTATAATGAGCTCAGTATGTGCATGCATCTTCTCGCCATTCTAGCTTAAATATGAAACCATCACTGTGGAAACGCCTTTGTAAATTGCATCAGCATAAGAAGGCATGTGAATGCTAAGAAGACCGTGTAAACCAGTCACTGTGTTGTTCTCATTTACTCCTCTGGTTGTCCCCACCATCTCCGACATAATGCTTGGCACACCCTGCAACTTTGTCCCTATCAAAATTTAAACGGATGAACATACTTTTGTAAGGCTCATATAATTCAAACGTTAATTTAGCAGAAAAGCCTTACCTTCCACCAACGAATGGAACTCCGTGCTTACAGTTGGAAGGAGGCTCTCCTTGCAAACCAAGTATGACATCCGCCATGTCTTCCACGACTCTGTGATCCTCGCTGTAGCTCTCATAACACCTACCCCATCTAGGATCTCTATTACCAATGAACATAGAAATATTACTGCAATGCAAGGAGCAAACGTGTACGGAATCCCAGTGGCTCTGAATTCGACTGCAGTTGCTGCTCCAATCCTCTTAACCAGGATTCTGCAGGTGTGAAACATCTTCAAAAGTTAGCGGATGCAGGTCTTACCCATCTACATCTTCTTCCCACATCAATTTGGTGATGTTGATGATGAGAAGTAGAACTGGAAGTATATAGGTAGGGATATCTTTGATGTCTCAAGCGTTTACTTAATAGATTACTCGCGAGTCAGGCTTGAGATGCAATTTCCCCCCCTTGAATTGAGGAAACCTTATAATGGAGAATACCACACCCTCGTGCATAAGGATCATTTGCATAGCAAGTTTCCACTTTCAAGGTGCTTGGCTGATAGAATGATACTTTATACACAAAATAGCATCCTTCCCAACTACTAGGTCCTTAAGTGCTCCACACACCGTTAACGTCTTCCAGGATCCTCAGCTCGATGCAGATTGTCACAACTTGTTTTATCAAAATTTTGCATCTTCCAAGGCAATCACCTTGTTGCGTAAATAATGCTCAAACGCCACTGACATATATGAGGCTTCCATTGCATTGTGCAGCCAAACAGTAGCCTACGAAGTTTCATCCATTTGGCCATCAATTAAAATGAAATCAAGACAGATGTGTGTGTGTGTGATATCACTTGAGATCGATGAATGAACTACCATCGACATCCTGAAGAGTCATTTTACCCAAGTATACATCACTGATGTGACCAGAACACAAAGGGAGACATTTCCGATTCAAAGCTGAGTGAATTGTGCCCATGCCACGGGCCCATTTCTCTTCGTCAAGTGGGTTGATTTGCAAACGGTTTTGTAGTAGATGTATACGGTACATGATTGTATCTGATCGTTCACAGAAACTAGCAGCACAAGAATGCAAGGGCTCGTCAGATGCAAGCCTGATCAAGAGCAAAGACAGTGTCCCATCCACTGGTCTCGGGTCTGAAAGGTTTTTGTCCCCCATCATCTTAATCTCTCTTTCCCATGGAAAATGCACCTCTTCGCTCCCGTAAATATCAGACACTTTGAGATCTTTAGTGTAGTGTCTAATAGCTTCACGTTTGGTGGATCTGTGCTTCTCTGCTAGAGTCAAAATACAGGAGAACCTCATATGATAACTTACAATGATTTTGACCATCTTATAGTTGTGGCAACAACAGAAGTATTCAAGCCATTTACGCCCTACACCCGCATACCATTTGATGATATCAGAATCCTCAAGAGCCAAAAGGTGGCTGATAGGTCGTGGCCGTCCCATGTTGTTTGTGAATCCAACTAATTTAACAGCTTTTCTAACAAGTTCCTCTGGAGCTGACACCTTCATGCATAACTTAGTCAAATCCTGAACCGTCCTTTCAGCATATCTCTGTTCCTCTTCTTGCTCTACTCTCCTCTCCTCATCTTCTAGTTCCTTTTTAGCTTGGGCTGGTGACAAGTGTTTGTCCACCTGCTCCTGAAATTCATCATAAGCATCAACAAGGTCTTGTGGTAACTTCTCCCGTATATGTCCCAATGAGAGAAAATCTCCTCTAGTGAGCAGCCAATGCCATTTCCAACGCTCTTCGAGAGACCCCATGAACTCCTGCATTACTTCATGTCCCCAAGTCCGGAAAATATCCCTGACCTCATTCTCTATTTCATATTCGCATTTAAAACCGTTGCTCTGCTTGAGTTTCTTCAAGACATGTCTGAATATTTTCAAACCCAGTGTCTTTCGATTCCTCTCCCTAGCATTTCTAAGCTCCACTCTCCTAACTTCCTTCTGCCTCTCATACTTCTTCATTGCTCTGACCGCCTTCTCAGACATAGGCGGACGCAAAACCGAAGGTGGAACAGCTTGAAGATACATCCCTAAAAAGCTAATCTTCTCTGAAACTGCACTATGAATCGATGTGTTCACTCTATCTACTTTCAGGTCTAGTCTCTGTTCCAAAACATCTACAACCCTCTTCTTCAATTCCATAGTCAGCATTTTCGAGCCAGACGTTATCAGAAGTATCTCATCCAAATACCTAACTGCATATATATTTACAGGCTTATAGAAAACATTATCATCACCTGTAGCAACCTCCTCTCCTGCACCAACACGAGGATTCTTCAGCTTCATCTTCAACCTCATATCTTGAATCTCTTTGTCAAGACCATCAAAGTAAACATTGATCAAGATCGAAGACAATCCACATTCTTGTGGAAAACCTCTTCCTTTATCACATCCACCAAGTTCGATCCTCAAAATCCCAAACTCAAACAGCTTCTTGATCATCTCTATCAACAAACCATCGTTAATCTTCTCCTCAACAAAACCACAAAGCTTATCAACATTCCTATCACTGAACATCTCTCGAGCAAACGAAACACGAAACCACCACCGTGGATTCACCACCGAGTTCTTCAAGTAACGAATCGCAGTATGCCTGCCCATACCAACACGCCCACCGTACGAAAACGTCGCGAATCGATCGTCGTACACAATCTCGAGAACCATCCTAATAGCTTCAATCAACACTTTGAGTTTCAGATTGGGGAGAACGAGAGATTCGCATTCGAATCCGACGCAGCAGTGACGTATATCGAACCTGCCTTCACGTATCTCGCGTCCCATTTCATCGATCGAGAATCTCCTGGAGACGCGATCGGTTAACTCGTTTGAGGAAGCGCACGAGTTGGCGGCGAGAGATAGGTTCTGACAGGCGGTGAGAAGGACGGAAGGTAAAGCGACGGCGTTTTGGAGGAGACTGTAGAACTTCCCGTGGGAGTATTGCTTCAGAACTATGGATTCGAGCTCTGACTTAGCTAATGGCTCAGCAACGGTTTGGTTGGAGTTTAACAAAAGCGACGCCGTACTGAGATTTCTTAAGGAAGAGGAGATTCCACGGTTGTAGAGAGAGTGAACTCTCATCTGAAAAACCATGGGAGTTTAGCAAAGTGTCAACGGAAACTGAGCGGAGAGTAGCTTACCGGCGGGAACTGTGGAAGGTGGAGGAGCAGAGAGGGAGAAAAGAGATTACTAATCTTTGGGCTTTGATGTCTGTTTTCAGATTTAATGGGCCGGTCCCACATTTGGGCTTTGTTGTGTGCTTGGGCTATCTGTCCTTTTTATCTTTTTGAATGTTTTTTTTTCTGTGGCTTGGGCTATCTTTCCTTTTATATCTTTTTGAAAGTTTCTTGCGTCGATGATGTTAATTTTCATAAAAATTAATTACATACTAAACATTTTTAATAAATTAAAATTATAATGTTTCCTTGCTGTTATTATATTTTTACTTTTTTAAATTAGTAACATTAATTCTATTTTTAATGAAAATAACAAAATATAAGGTACTACTGGAACATTTAGTTTCCTTCTTATGTGGAGTATATATGCATGCATGGCATGGCATTTTCTTTAGTTGTTTTGTTGTGTTGATCTGACTGTTTATTATATAAAATTGAAATTTTTTCACAAAAAATTGTTAATCTGACAAAAAATAATAGTCTAGTATTCTGGTTATATCATTTTTAAAGTGGAAAACCTATATGATGATTTTTTTTAGCATCTCCAGAAACTGGCAGAGCTTTTGAGCTTAGTAAACAGTCGAGATTCAGACAAAACACGTAAAATCTCACGACGTGTCTGAAAGAGATGCATAACTAGTACAATAGCATGAGCAGCTCCCGCAATGATGAACAAACCACCCAACTCACCGAACGTGAAGCGGTTAGATGCGTCGTTGTCGTCATCATCATTGTCGTTGGAATGTACATATAATGAGTCTCGCCTCTGGAACCATCTTTTCTCCATGTCTTTCAACGTTCCAGATGACCTAAGCTTCGCGATTTCTCTTGATACTTTAGGAGCCAACCCCGAACCTTTTTGGAACATCTACCAATACGTGTAATAATTATTAGTAAAGAGATTACCTATAAATATAAAAAAAGAGTTTTGAGAAGATGCACATACGAAGCCAAAGCCATTGGTTATAGCCTCTCTATCTGTCATGGCGAAAACGTCTGGATACTGTCCTAAAAGGATATTGAGATACGGTATCTCATCGACTACATGAGTGAGAGTTCCATTTCGCAAAACCTGAGCATAGGCATCAATTGCATTTATTGAGTTGCTAATCTTCATCACGGAAGGACCAAAACTCAGCTGATTATCTAATTGTATGCGAGAAATGGTCTTGGTTGATGTCAAGTTTGCGCTGTAACTTGCAGTCAGTATCAACACAACAAACATCCAAACTATCACTAAAAATCTTGATGAGATTTTTTGCAGCTTCTCTCCTGTCAAGAACGTGTGATGGCCCGTTACAAAAGAATATAACCATTATATGAATGGGATTAAGCAAACATACTTACTGTGAGCAAATACAATGGTAGAGAATCCAAACCATAGCATTGTACCAAGTTGTTGTTTCCAAGAGCCCTGGAACTCCGGGTTAACGGGCCGTTCAACCAACCAAACAACAGTCCCGGTTAAGATGAAGAAAGCTCCACTTGCTAGCCACAAGGGTTTCTCAAAAGGTTCAAAGAACGTCCACATGCCATGTTTCTTCTTCTTCAGTGTCAAGGCTCCAATACCAATGTCTGTGAAAGGCAATGTGAATTCAACATATGAAGATCTGTTGGAAGTGATGGTTAAATCACCAGCAGCTGCATCATATTTGTCTCTCTGTCAAACACAAACAAATATTATTACATATACTATGTTTTTATATTGGTGTGTTTTTGCATTTTTAGCAAACCTGAGTAGAGAGTAGGTAAGCAAGATTGTCATAGCTTCCATTATAAGGTATGAACTCAAGCTTGTACTTAAGAGGCTCCATGCAAGTCTTGAAAATCTCCATGCATAATCCAGTGACGGTAACAACACCAGTTTCAGGATCAGGACTCACCTTCACTAGATTTGGGACCCTGTTTCCTCCTGGAACTAACACCCTAAGCAACTTCTTCTTTTCACCATTCTCTGCCAAGAAACGTTGTCTTGGTGGAGTTTTATCAGATCCATTAGGCCAAATGATGCGTCTTCTTTTGCTGAAACTACCACTACTCCATAATCCTACAATGTTCACGTTTTCAAATGTCTCTTCATTGAATCTTCTACTACGGTTGATTAGCCTTACAAGATCTGACACATTCCAAGAGGCTTCATCAGCACCACTACGTGATGATTTAGTTCTAATTAGACTTCTCTTCTCTACTACATTTGCTAGAATGCAAGCGATGTCGTGCACGAGACTCGCAATCCCTTTTGCCTCTGATGCCGTATCAATATGCGTCCATTGGATAAAGTGATTGTGTTTGTTCAAAGACAACGAGTTCGGCACGAGAGGAGATATCACTACAAGGTTAGTTTCATCGCTAAACGCAGCTAAAAGCTTTGCTTCTTGTAATGATTGTGCACCAACAATGACGTCCACTCTTGCTTTCTTGACAAGATTTTTAGCTTTTTCAATATAAAATAAAAAAGAAATAAATTGTAAATTAATGTCCGAGTAATTCAACTACATTAATCGTATATTGCAAGACCAAATAACTAGTCGACAACAACATGGTCACTTTTGGATAACAATTTGTTAAAACCTAAGTATTAAACAAACATTTTAATTTTTTTTTGACTGCTTCTGTTATTTATCTATATATATATCAGTCATACATTTTCAACGTGGTTTACTTATTTCATCAGCTAAACTTGCAGTAAGAAAATTATAAACTAAACCATAATTAACACAACAAAAAGCAATAAAGAAAATGAAACTCACCAGCAGAAAGGGAAAGGAGAGGGTCTCCTCGAGAGTCTCTTACTAAAACAGAGACTCTGGTTCGATAGCCACGGTTTATGTGATAGAAATCTGAAAGCGCTAGGGTAAAAGAAGTTTTGAGAATCTTGCCTTCCAAGGAACATAAGTCCACCACCAATCCAACCCTAACCTCTTCCACGTGGTTTGAATCAGTTACTCCGGATTTGGTCGTGGTAAAGAGGAGACTAAAAATGAATAGAGTAATAAGAATCTCCATTTTATTTTGTCTAGCTGCAAACACCTTCACGTTGATATATAACAAATGGTGTCTCCCTAGCTATATCTACCACATATGTACGTACCATATGGGTCAATGGACTTATTAATAATACATAACGTATCGGAAAAGAAATTTATATTTAGTCATAATCAGTTCACATCAGTATAACACGGCATCACAAAGTCAAATTTAAATTTGTCTCAAGTGATAGATAATTAGCTAAGTCGTTTGAATTAAGACTTGTAGACCATAAAATTTGCAGAAAAATTGTTCCATGAAAATGGTTCTATTAATAAAGTATTTAAACTCTCTTCCTATTCTACCAACAAGTCAAATGCAAAGTCAATGTGTTGTGTTCTTCTAATTTTAAGGAGCAAATCCTTTGTTCAAGCTTACCTATGATTATAGAGTAGACAACACTACATATTTAATCTTTGTATAAAAAATAAAAAGGGATATGTTACTTCTTCAAAGCTAAAGTAAAAATAAAAATAAACACGACTATTTCTTTCTTTTTTTTTGGAGGAATTTACATATTTTAATTCCAAATGAATTAAGTGAGATTTCAAACAATAAACAATGCAAACATACACACAACACTCACCTAATGGTTTATAGTTATACTATGTACAAAGCATTAAAACACTTTGGAAACTCTCCAAAGCTATTTCTTGAACAAGACTCCAGATCAATCACTCTAACCATCTATTACACTACCAGACATCGGTTCTGAAGAAACGTTAACCGGAACCGAGCCGTCATGTTCTTCTTCATCATCATCCTCTTGGTCTACTTCATGTTCTGATAGAGAGCTATCATCCATCTCCCTCTCCGGTATATCAAGCTGTACACTCTCTGGCAGCTCATTACTCTGATTCCCCATAGGCATTCCCAAGTTCTCTCTTCTAACAATGTTTAACACGAAACCGTTACTCGTTCTTTCAGGCTGTAGAAGATCACCTTCAGTAACTGTTATGCTTGAACTGTTTGCTCCAAGGATGCTGCTACTTTCCCTCTTGTCAGATTCGCTTTCAAACTGGGCCGACATGGATCTCGAGCTTGGACTAAAGCTTGGACTAAGAGGGCCAGGAACCGCTGGAGAATTGGGGCTGCTAGTAAACCCTCTGGTCAATGCAATGTCCACATCAAGACCATGAACAAAGTCAGTGAACCTATTAGCAGAAGCTGTTCTCATCAATGGTCCACCAGTCCTTGTCCAAGAACTCAACTCCACGCTCTCCGTTTCGCTATCACTTAAATTTCTGCCTGAAGACGCGTGGTGATTATTACTGTCAGCCACGAGGTCATCCAGTGAACCAGTTGAGTTCTCTCTAGCAATGACGTTCCAAGATGGGATTCTTCTAGAAGCATTGAATCTTGTTGTTGAAGCTAATCCATGATGAGACGAAGAAGCTGCTCTCTCGGCGCTTCTCTTGAGCCGACGCATATGGTTAAGAATGGCTACACACTCATCAAGCGCAAGCTCGATACCACAGTTTGCTTTAATGGCTGAAAGCTTCTCCCAAGTGCATCTCCTTCCTTGGTTAGCCGCTTTTTGAAGCTCCACATGCGTAGGGTTTTGTATAATCTTAGAGTACTGCACAGAAATCCACAAACCCAATAAGAATCTAGCAAAAGTCCAAACTATCTGATTCTAATCAAAAGTAAACTCAACATTGGATCAGAACCTGTGCAAGAGTAGCAGGCATTACAACTGTTACATCACCTTCCCATTCCTGAGCAAACAGCTTTGCGAGTCCACCAAGAGGAAAACCAAGCTCCAAAACCTGGTTGCATCTATGTTTCACCTCCATCTCCACTAGATGCGCAAGCTAAAAAGACAAGACAAGCAGAGCGGTTATAACAAAGACCGAACAAAATTGAGTTAAGTATGAGACATAAACATACCTTTGCTGCGAATCTACCACCATAAGCTCGGACTATATCCTTTAGACGCAGTAACGGAGCAATGTGAGGATTAGCTTGGCTCACAATAAAATGATTGACATTAAACAGTTCTTTAAGCTGCATCATCGGCAAATCAACCTCCAAACTACCATCTCTCCACCTGCGTACAGATGATTTAGTACCTTCTTCTGGATCCAAATTGAAAGGTGGATGATACGGTACAATCTCCCCACTTCGATCTTTAGCCATTAGTTCTTGAGCTTCAAAGAGACCAGGAAAAGCACAAGAAGCAGTCACTGCGCTCCATATAACCACGTGAGGCGAGGTCAAATAGTTAAGACACCGAGGGGGTTCATGCTTTCTTGGGGAGCAAACCGTTATCCCAAGTATCCTTCCTGTTAAATCATAAGCTTCTTGGAATGTGAGATTGCATGTGAGGTTTCTAAGCATGCATTGCAGCTGTCTGATATCGTGTAGAGCTCCTTGTGTCATTACCCTTTTCACGATTGTGAAAACGCTTCCAAGCTGATCAAAGAACTGTAAAGAATGCAAAGAGTTCTCAAAGAAACTCTGTAGCTCTGGCCAAGACCTTGAGGCAACAACTGAACAGATTATGGAACCAACACTAGAACCAGCTATTATCCGAGGTAAGAGCTTATGCTCAACCAAAGTCCTAACCACACCAACATGAAACGCACCTAGGGAAGCCCCACCGCTTAAAAGCAAAGCCGTTCTACCAAAGGCATGACGTGTCTCATGCATAAAGGAAAGCTTCTCTTCTAAAGAAAGCTCCTCCAATGAGTCCGAGTTACAGACCATCCTCAACTGAGTAGAAACCTCGTCTATATACTCTTTTATATGTCTAGGAACCTGAAGTCTACCTTTATGAAGCTCAGAGTTACACATATTGCCAAGATTCCTCACAAGATCAGCTCTCATACAGAACATAATGTCTCTAAGAGATCCTTCTTGGCGGCGATGACGAAGCTCCTGAAGCTTGTTCTTAACCAACTCTTCATCGTAAAGATCAGATTCATTCAACTTTGGAGTCTCCTTGTCTAACATCTTAGCAGCATGAGCCCATTCCTCATAAGTCAAAGCCGTGCGCATCATGTTCCTCCAGAACTTCCTCCTGTACGCCATCTCCGCCTTCATCTTCACATTCGTGTAACGTTTCAACACAAAGGCGATGATTGTGACGACAGCCAAGATCCCTTGAGGGTTCCGGGGATGAAACCACGACACAAAGGGTGAAATAGCCAGCTTGAATGTAAGGAACCAATGCAGCAAGAAGCGAAAGAGATCACGCCTGAGCTGTACCATAGATTTGCAGAACAAGACTCTGAAGGCGATAGTTCGGCCAATGATGGATGTTGGTCCGATTGAAAACGGATCAACATTGGCCTCGTTACTTATATCCATGATGTGTGTGTTTACCTGTAAAGCCATGAAAAAAAAACAGAGACTTTGAGTATCATATGGTTTGTGAAGAGAAACAGAGTTCGTGATGATCTATTCTTAGAATCTGAAACCAAGTCAGCATTTTTTTAATGTTTCCTCAGATTTAACTATCACAGAATCGATGACGAGCTTCTCAAAATTGAAATCCAGTAACGAAATTGATTTTTATAAGGAAAGTATGATCCTTTTTGAGTTTAGAACAGCTTCAAATCGAGAAATTGCCGATGAAAACAGAGATCATGAGCTCGACTATTTAGAGGGGGCGAGTAATCAAAAGCCCAGGAATCAAAACAGAAACTTTGAATCGAGAAAACCCAGAAAGAAAAAAAGGAAATTTACCTGAGCGTTGGACTTGGTAGGCCAGAGATCAAAACAGAGAAGCAAGAAGAAACGTGAAGCAGAGAACTTTACTTGTGCAAAGAGGTAAATAAATCATAAATGGTGGAATTTAAAAATAAAAAAAAAAGGAAGAAGATTGCATTGGGAATCGCGACGAGATAAGAGAGGGTGATAATGGTGACGCGGACGCAGGACTCGGCCGATCACGACGGCTTCTTTTTTTTCTTTTCTTTTCTGCACTTTTTTGGATAAACGTCAGAGAGAGAGAACAGACAAACAAAAAAGTCGTTGGATAAGATCTTACGCAATTCGCCACGTGGTGTTTGAAACAGCGAGGTGTGTATGTTAAACAGCGTGTAGTTTCCAACGAAACGACAGATTGTTTTATCTTTTTTCCCCACCTCTATCCGCTGCGTTTTAGACCAAAATATTGACACCAAGACATGATGGTACGGCAGCAAGCAAACGCTAATAATTTCTACCATAACAATATAAAAATTTGCAAATTATTTGAACGTATTAGAAGACTATTCTCTCTGCGCAATCTCATAGTGTAAATCAATAATCTCTCTATTTATCTCAAAATATTTTTAAAATTATAATTTTAAAATTATTCAAACAATTATAAAAAAACTCTAAAAATTTATTAATTGAACAATTTTCAATAAAATTAAAGTTAACCTTAAAAATTTTAAAATACTTTAAAATCTCAAAACATCTTATATTTTGAAACAATATAAATATCTTAAACATGTTTTCATACTCACAAAAAAAAAAGAATTAAGAAGAATATACTTAGAAAACCTGTGCCAGAAATTTACTTTTTCAAAACTTGGAAGCACTAACATTTTGGAAATGTAAAAGAGAAGTCATAAACCTGCGTCCAATGATATTCTCTTGTTTTAATTTTATTCTTTGAACTTTGTGTGACATTTTAAAAATAATAAATTTTAAAGAAGAAAACTTATAAATAAATTCTATTTAAGAATCTGAAAATGACTAGATAGCTAGTTAAATCAAACACGAATCATGGCGCTTAGTATCAACAACGTGAGGTTTCTTCTTATTGTTACTACAGTACTCGTGATGGTGGTAGCTTCCTTAGCCGGAGAAGCTTTCCCTGATGATTCTCAGGTGAAGCAAGATTCAGCAGAAATAACTACGGTTTTGGAAGAAGTGTTTCACGATGACTATGGTGATTGGAAGCCGACACCAATAGTTCGAAGAGGTAATCCAGCACCTATTATTCGAGATATTACACGGCCACCACCTTAATCGATGGTCTAAAGGGACATATAACCAGTTTTGAGATTATTGATTTCTATTTGTGTTCGGAATAGTTAACAGGATTTTCTTGATACGTTGTGTGGTGTTTTACGTTTTCATGTTTCCTTTCTAAGCATCTATGTATGATAGTACTAGTTAAGTACTTCGATATAACCAGTTTTTTTGGGTGCATGCTTTCTTTTTTATGTCTGCTTTGAAATGATGATAAAAGAAAAAATATTACCACATATCCAGCTTTAGCATTAATGCGTTTCTTAACTTAATGTTCTTACTTCCAACTGGTTAATCTTTTGGACTTGTATCAAGGAATAGTTTATAACTTTATCAATGTCGATGTCATGATGGCATAGCAGCATATGAACAAATTGTATAATCAACACGAGAGAAAGATTCAATTATTGTTGATAGTTTGATGTTATTTAACTTTTTACCATGTCATGGCTTTCGTATGTATTATTATGAACATGTTCTAATCTGAAGAACTGGAATATAATATAACAAGAAAAAACTAACTTGTAGAATATATTTTGATCTACTGTAACATGCATGCATGTTTTTTTCTTTCAACAAAAAGCTATTCTAATATAAAGCAACATGCATGTTATAAACCAAAAAGTATGTGAGTATATAATTAAAGCATGAGGGTTATTAAATCTATGAAATATAATGCTTTCTGTGATAAACGTGTATAATAAACATAACTTAATTAGTTGAAAGTAAAAGAATTGAGAATATATTGAGTGTGATTCATAACAAATAATTCAGACTACGCGATTTGTTTATCACTTAAAGAGTGATCTTTTTTTTTAACTCATCCACCGTTGATACTTAGAGCAAGATCAACGGGCCTCTTAGTTTTTTTTTTCTTTTTTTTTTGAAAATAAAATAAAAACGGATTAATAGTGTGCTGTCACGTATCAGTGGGTTCGCGAACATTGGAAGAACCCAACTAAAAACATCTTTTAATTAAGAAATTTAAGAAGTAGTTCTTAAGGGATTTAACGGGTTCCACCTGCTAAGAATTCCCTTTGTTCATGTTTTTAGTGTCGTGAATTATTATTTTTTTTGGTAGAAAGTGTCGTGAATTTATAACTGAAATAAACAATCGGGGAATCAAAGCGGAGAGGTTTTTAAAGTCACAATCACATGGCATAGGTGTCATGAAACACATGTTTCAAAGGGGTCCCACATTTACGCGTTCTTGTTCTATTCATTTTTCATATTCGTTAGATTAGAGATCTCACTACCTGTCTTGGGCCTGGGTTACATTATCTTTTGAAGATTATTTTAAAAAGTGGCACAGCCCATCTCACGGTAACTGTATAAATTTCATGTACTATTTTTCAGTCAACTTTTGTGTGTTTTCTGTCTCACAATATCGCTTAATTGAAATATATATGAATAAATATGGAACGAACCACCACATTCATTGTCCAAATTAATTATCTGCTTCAATTATTTCGCTCTATAAGCAACAACAGGTTAATGAAGACAGATAGATATTTTGTGCATCGTGTTGTTTTTTTTTCCTATTTCATTAATGTTTTTTTTTCAGTTTATTAGTCAATCAAAGCTCTTTCTTCTCTGATTTATATCAACCAAAAAAAACAACAAAAAAACTGATGTGTAACCCCTAATATGTATTTAATTATCAGATGTTAGACTAAGGAACTGGCATAAAACTCTTGAAAAGTTACAAAATACACTTATTTGATCAGTTAATTAATTAAGAAACTGTTTTCTATTTTTTCGTTATTTTTTAGAACTAAGATATTTTTTTAATAAGTAGAACGTAAATATTGTTCAGCAACGTGTAATTTTTTTCCACTAAATTATGAGGGTTTTAATTTATAAATTTCCATAAGCTAGTTATGCAATTTACTGAAAATAAAACATTTTGTACTATAAAAGAATTTGACTTCTTACCATTTTTATATCTTACTCTCCGTCCGTCACGTTATATTTATTTATCTCATTTTTTTTTGTAAACAAGAAAGCGAAATAATATTTATCAACAACACAGAAGACGAAGACGGTGGTTTATAATTCAATATCGACGACTCTCATCAAATCATCTTCGAAGAGTGTTCAAACACGAATGACACCAAATATTCTTTTAAATAAAAGTTCTCATCTTTGACGAATCATAGCAATGTCAATTGCGTGAATCCCGATCATCTCTTTTTAACGACTCCACCAAAAAAAAACAGAGAGATTTCAGCTAAAGAATCAATAAAGCTCGAGACTTTAGACGACAAGAGAATGTCGAATCCGATGCTGTCGGAAAAATGGGAGAGCTCAAGTAAAAGCAGCAGAAGAGAGCTTAAAAGGAGAGAGAGGAAGATGTGGAAGAAACCCATCAGGATTTCCCGATTGCCCAGTTTCACTGTCGATCAGATTCCGGTCATCTTCTCCGGCTACACTGCTGAATCGGAAGACTCCTCTTCTTCCGAGATGTCTGATGATTCCATCACTTACTCTACTAAATCATCTGATGACAACAAGGATGAGGTTGACCAGGCAAGTCAAACACCTGTTCTGTTTTCATTTTTGTTTTATCTCTCTTCTTGTCGGAATCAAAAAGATCACTAGATGTAATAGTTCGAATCTGAGATCTGTAAAGTTGATATCTTTTTTAGGTTCAGGAGAGTTCAAAACCGGTGAGGAGTATTTCTCGAGTTTCAAGCATGAAGGTTTTTAGGAGGCAGTCAACGAGGAAAGGAGGAGGACATAGACTGATGAAGATGAGATCTATGAAGCGTGTAACCTCACATTCGAGACATGCCCTGAGTAAGAAGAATCTTGATTTGATTTCCAGGGAGGAGTTAGGAGGGCTATTAGAGCCTCATTACTTGAGACCTACGAGCTCTTCAGCTTCTAAGAATGTCGAAAACATTCAGAAGAATCTCCAAGCAGCTAGGTTGAAGAGAATGACGAGTTTGAGATACAAAGGGTTGCTCAAAGCTACTTGTTCTTCAGCTATGAAAGGTTCTTCTTCTAAGAAGAGTGATGATGTCTGCAATTATAGGTATTGTTCTCTGCATGGTAGGCCTCATAGCCACGCTGCGGATGATAACAATGTTCATGTTCCGTCTCTGAAGCGGTTTGTGTCGATGAGGAAAAAGTTCTTGAAGAGGCAGAACAGTGTGAACCGGCGTTTGGTGCTGTTAAAACGGACTTCGAGTAGGAAGAGAGGGACTTTAGGCAGTCAAGTTGTGACTGATCAAGAATCAGAGCAGGTGGCTGATGATGATAATGCAGATGGAGAAACCAATCAAGAGGTTTATGAAGAAGAGGTTTCTAGCTGGGAGAACTGTGAAAGTGATTCAGAATTGAATGGAAGATCTACTGAGACGGTGATGGTAGATGTTGATGATAATGGGGATGCAGGAATGGATTCAGTGGAGACTGATGCATCAGCTGGAATAGAATGTGTTCAGGAAACTAAACCGGAGATTATGGATGATTCAGATGGTAGAATTGACAAAGATACGGAGGAAAACGATGCACAATGGGATGGTATACGTGATCAAACCGTGACGGGTCTCGATCATGATGATGGGAAGGTGAAGAGTGAAGAAACTGTGCGAGCGAATGAGGAAGTTTACAGCGAACTGCGAGAAGAGTATGAAAAGAACACTGAAAATAAATGGCATGATGAAGAAACTAAACTGGAGAATGTGGAGGATTCAGATGGAAGAACTGACAAAGCTTCCAAGGAATCTAACATGACAAGCCTTGATTATTTTAATGGGAAGATTGAGGGAACTAAAGGTCTGGAAGATGATGATGAAGATGGAAAGAATACCGAAGATGTATGGAATGATACTGTTACACTTGTTAAGCAAGCGTTTGATGAGATACTTGCTGAAATTACCGATGATGACTCGTCTGATGCTTTAGAGGGTGAATTGGCGAAAGAATATGATGATGTTGCAGATGATTCAAGTGGATTGGATATGCAGCCTATTGAAGGAAGGGACAGACATTTGACTGTAATTGTTTCTACTTCTCATATGAGAGAAGAATCTGGTCATAAGAGAGGTGCCAAGAACTGGAGTTACTTGAAAAGGGTAATCCTTCTCAAGAGGTTTCTCAAGTCGTTGGATCGAAGAGAGAGGCGAAAGTATTCTGATGTTGAAGAGAATGAAACAATAATGCGTTTGAGAAGAGAGTTGGTTGGAGAGAGGAAGAGTGCAGAAGAATGGATGCTTGATCATGCTCTTAGGCAAGTTATCACGACTCTTGCTCCACCGCAGAAAAGGAAAGTGAAACATCTTATCAAAGGTTTTGAATCTTTGATTCTTATTCCTATTGATGATAGCTCTAGAGGTCATGGTAGTATTGGAAGTCCTGGAAGAGAAGAGAAGGAAACAGTGAACTTGCAAACGATCTTGAGAGACAATGGTGACACTACTGATCTACCAGAAGTTTTGTCAGGAAAGAATCTTGAAGAAACAAAGTTAACTAGAGAGGCTTCATCATCTCTGTCTCTTGGTATGAAATCTGATGAAACTTTGGAATCAGTAGCAGATTCTGCTGCGGAGGAAGTGTTAGATGATCTTGGAAGTCCTGGAAGAGAAGAGAAGGAAACAGTAAACTTGCAAACGATCTCGAGAGACAATGATGACACTGCTGATCTACCAGAAGAATTATCAGGAAAGGATCTCGAAGAAACAAAGTTAACTAGAGAAGCTTCATCATCTCTGTCTCTTGGTATGAACTCTGATGAAGCTTTGGAATCAATGGCAGGTTCTGATGTGGCGGAAGTATTAGATGGGTTGGCTTCAGGTTCATCTATAGAAGAAAAAGAAGAGAAGACAGGAGATTCTGAGAAGAAAAACCTTTCTACATGGAGGAACCTTATACAGAAGCACATGGTTTTGGGAGACAATAACGAGAGAAAGGTTGATGAAGCTGAGCAAGATTACAGGTGGTCCTATGGAACTAATCAGACGAAAGGTACTGAAGATCATGGTGATGCTGCTGCAACTATTAAATCGTTTCAGCAAGCATTTGAAATGATTCTCTCGGAGATCCCTGACTCGTCATTTGATGAAGAGATTGTTTCGGAACCATATAACTCTCTTAAAGAGGAGAAAGAAGATCATGGAGAGACTAAGAAAAGCTGGAACAGCCTGAGAAAGGTGATACTCTTGAAAAGATTTGTGAAAAGCTTGGAGAAAGTACATGTTTTTAATCCGAGAAAGTTGCGGAATCTACCTGTTGGTTCTGAACTGGAGGCAGAAAATGTATTCCTAAGACATCGATCAACAATGGAGCAAATAAGAGCAGATGCAGAGGAATGGATGCTGGATTATGCTATGAGACAAGCTATATCAAGATTGGCTCCTATAGAGAGAAAGAAAGTAGAACTCCTTGTGCAAGCCTTTGATACAGTTCTTGATGGCCATGAGACTGTTAAACAAACCAAGAACACTAACACGCCCCGTAACAATGATGAAATTGTCAAAGAAGGAACACTGAGAGTAGAGGAAGGCTATGAAGTCAGAAAAGATGAGCAGAGGATCAAAAATGTCTTTTCAAGATTTCAGGTACAGCCAAAGAACTTGAAACAAGAAGAGGAGGTTGATACTCCCACGAACAATGTTGAAGCTGGCACAGAAGAAACACTGAGAACAGAGACAGATTCTGAAGTCAACAAAGATGTGCAGAGGACTCCAAATGTCTTTTCAATATTCCAGGTGCATCAAAAGGATTTGAAAGGAGAAGAAGAGGTTGATACTCCCCGGAACAATGTTAAAGCTGTCATAAAAGGAACACTGAGAGCAGAGAAAGATTCTGAAGTCAACAAAGATGAGCAGAGGATTGCAAATGTGTTTTCAAGATTTCAGGTGCATCCAAAGGACTTGAAAGGAGAAGAGGAAGTTGATTCAACGCCGAGGAGTTCCAGAAATTTACCTCCTGTTGGAAATGTTAAACAGCGAATTGTGGTTGAGAAGAAAGATTCAAGAATGTGGAAGCTCATCTATAAACACATGGTAACGGAGAAAGAAGAAACTAGTTCTGCAAATGGTGAATCAGTAGCTTCAGTTGAAGTTGAACGTGATGAAGAGGCTGTTGATGTTCAGATTGATGCGAGAAGAAGCGGAACAGTTTTACTTGTTAGAGAAGCTCTTGAGAAGATTCTCTCTGAAATTCCAGACAACTCGTCTGATGATCAATCTATGGACAGTGCTACGGATCAAGAACTATTTGAAAGAAATTCTCAAGTAAGTGAAGAGTCTATCAACTTAAAACCGAAGTCTAATGAGAAAAGAGTGAAAGGATGGAACAATGTGAAGAAAGTCATTCTTCTAAAAAGATTTGTCAGCGATTTAGGAAGACTCAGCCCCAAGACGCCACGGTTTTTGCCTTGGGAGCCTGATCCAGAAACAGAAAAGATCCGTTTGAGGCCTCAGGAGATTGGTGGGAAGAGAAACTCTGAGGAATGGATGCTTGATTATGCTCTGAGACAAGCCATATCGACATTAGAACCGTCTCAGAGAAGAAAAGTCTCTCTTCTTGCACAAGCTTTCGATACTATAAGCTTGCAAGATGTTGGGAGTTCTTCTACTCCAGGTTCAGCAGCAACGTCCAGGAACATCTCTCGTCAATCCAGCCTTTCTTCTATGACAGTCCATAGTGAAAATGAAAGTAATGCTGAGATCCTAAGAGGTAAACTGAGAAATCTACAAGATGATCTCAAAGAGGCTGCAAAACTCGATGGAGTAGCCAGTGATTTGGAGGAGAAACAACAGTGTTCGAGCTTGTGGCGGTTATTATGCAAACAGATGGAAGACAACGAGAGAAACCAAACATTGCCTGAAGAAACAACAAAAGAAGAACAAGAATCGAAGGAAGACACAAATATGGATGGTGAGAAAATGGAAGTTTACAAAACCGAAGCAGTGGAGCTATTAGGAGAAGTCATAGACGGAATCTCTCTTGAAGAAACAAGACAGAAGACTGAAACTGTACCGGTCTCACAAGGGAGGATGAACAGGTGGAGCAGCCTCAAAAGGGCGATGCAACTCAGGAAGTTCGTCAAAGCATTAGAGAATGTGAGGAAATTCAACCCAAGGGAGCCTCGGTTCTTGCCATTGGACCCTGGCGTTGAAGCAGAAAAAGTCAACCTTAGGCATAAAGGAACTCAAAACAAGAGAAACGGAGATGAATGGATGGTCGATAACGAGCTTCAAGAAGTTGTTTCCAAGCTTACACCAGCTCGGAGAGATAAAGTTAAGTTATTGGTTCAAGCTTTTGAGTCACTTTCGGCTACAGGGAACTGAGGCAAACGATATGTATTGTTACACCATTTCCAATTCATAAGGTACACAAAGTCTCATAACACTATAATTTTTACTTGGTTTCTACATTGTTTGATATTTCTATACAGATTTACAGCCAAGAACCATGAAGAACAAGATGGCGAAGACAAAATCAAGGAACTGGAAGATAACTCAAGACTTTGTCCTTGCAATTATTTTTACTCTTTTTTGTTCTTGCAGTGACAATTCATTATGTTGATAATGCGTGTAGAAAAGGTATGATATTGTTATTATTCAAAGGAGTTAATTACAAAGCTCTCCAATTTTTTTATGATTATGGGAAATGTTTGTTGTGGTGCATTTATAATTTAAATTAATTGTTTTTATACATATGAATATAGAGAAAAATATTTTATTTTGAATTTAACTTTTCCAATTTACTGCTTGATTTCCTTGTATAGTTCCCATTCTTTGCTTCTTTTGGTTTTTGTGTTTATTTTATTAGGAAAATAATTCAAATATATTTTTTTAAAAGTTTTTATCATAAAATAGAAATCTTTAAAAAAATGATCCAAATATATTTTTTGTATTTTGAAAATTTTAATATTTATTATTTTAATTTAATTTTGAATTTCATCTCCAAAACTCTACCTCATAACTTTAAATCTTAAGTTTAATTAGTTAACCCAAGCGGTATGAATGTATACTCTCTTTAGTAAAATCTATTTTTGTCATTTTTCTTCTTTAAAACTATTTTTATAACAAAAAAAAAATTTTATGTCTATCTTAAAGTATTACTCTATTTTATTTTGTACTTGTATTATTGAAATAGCTAAGGATATATTAGTTAGTGATGGTCAAATTTGGAAGATAGGTTTATTTGTCTTGTTCTTGTATTATAGAAATAATTAAGAATTTTGTTTTAAAAAATATAATTCAAAATGCTTTTTTTAACTCTAGTTTGTAAAAAACTTTCAAAACTTTTGAGAATAAATTTTATATTACAAGATCTAATGTTGCACATATTGCTAAACAACGTAATTTTGAAAAGAAAATTTCAAAAATTGAACACGAGCATCCCAATGAAAAAAACGAAGTCTACTTATTTTGGGATTTCAACACAACATCATGGAAGAAGAGTCACATGTTTCTTATTTCATGAAACACCTACTTTGTATCAACAATTGCAATATTGAAGACAAATGCTAGACAATGTTTCTTGGTGTGAGTTGAAAGACCAAATTAGATTAGTGAAATTGCAGGTAGTAGAAAGACCAAATTAGAATAATCGAAAAAATTGTTGATATCATATCTATCATGTTTACATCTATTGGTTATTGGATATTAGTGACTCTAAGTTCTTATTATCATGTTTGTCTTTTAAATTATTCGGTATGGATTATTTTTATAGTATGCTAGGTGTTCTTTTATGTTATTTTTAAATTTAAAATAATACTAAAAATTAAAATTTGATTTTAGATTTTTAGAGATTTTTAGTTTTTTTTTGAGTTTTGATTAAATGAGCATATTTATCCATTAAAGTGAACATAGTTTTAAAAAGTTAGTGTATCAAAATGAAAACCAAATAATTAATTGAAATATTAATTAAGTAATAAAAAATAGAGTTTAACAAAATTTAGTTAAAATATTTTTATGATAAAAGCTTTACTTTATTATAATAATTATGGATTAAAAATCTTTACTTCTCTAATAACATCGTTTTCCCTTCCTTTTGCCATAATTTTACTTGAATTGTTACACCATGTCCAATTCATAAGATAAACAAAGTTTGTAACACTATAAATCTATAATTTTTACTTGGTTATTGTTTGATAATTTCTATATAATTGTCCTTACAATGATCTCTACTCCATTTTGTTCATTCAAACTCAGTTTATTATGTTGACATTACATGTAATGTGTGTAGAAAAGATAATTATACGGGTTGAATTACAAAGTTCTCGAATCTATAAGATATAAATGTATTTTTAATGGCTCCAAAATTTTCTCTACTTATTTTTTGACTAATTACTTTTTCCATGTATTTTGTGAGATTAGATATAATTCCAATGTTAAAAATGATCTTTACAAAGATAGATGTACAAAGTGTATATACATATATCCCCCACAACATCCGTATTAATTTTGCAGCTTCAGTATACAAACAACTATTTAAGCAATTATTCATTAATAATTAATCAGGCTTGTATATTATTATTGGTTTATGATTATGAATATTTTTAATGTGGTTAAATAATGCATTTGTATCTAAAATTAACTGTTTTTAATACGTATGAAAATTTGGAAAATCAAATCTATTAAAATCTTACTTATTTATTTTTTTGCCAACTAATTCATTTTGCTTTATTTTTCTAAAATTACCGTTCGTGTTTTATGCGTTTAGGATTCGTTTTTAATTATTATTTTAATATGAAACAGAAATCACCGTTTGCTTGTACACGTTTTGGGTTAAGAAGGTAAAATGTAAACAGCTATAAATAGGGATCTTCAGTAACACTTGAGCTGAATCAAAACTAATCACACATGTCTCTCACTACCTCCGTCGTTGTTGCACGTGTCTTGTCCTCTCCCACCGCCGTGAAACGCAAACCCGAAGACGAGATAGTCACTCGAGATAAACCCATACCTATGACCATGCATAAAGAACACGAGGAGGAGCATGAACATACTCCTCCGTCTTGGGAGGTTCTAAACGCTCTTAGCTATTACATGGACCCCGAGACTCTCGCCATCGCATCTTGCGTCTCAACCACGTGGCTAAAGTGTTTTTCCTCGGAGAATCTATGGAAGTCCATCATGACCGCACGGTCCTCACAACGCTCTTCTCCCTACGCTATCGCCTTGAAACACGCGGAACTGATCGTCTCGTACAAACACCTTGTCTCCTCCGTAGAAAGAGACGCGAAACGTCGACGCAAAGGCCAGCTTGAGGAAGCCGTCAAGATATCACTCTCTGATCTCAGCCTCATCGTCCACGTGTCAACTAAAACAAAGAAAGCGTCAGTTTACAAAAAGGGTAAAGATCTCGTGTTTGGTCCTAACGACAAGTTCCAGATAGAAGTCGACGTGAGCAAGGCTGATATCACTGCCGGTGAAGATGACGTGAGAATGACGTGGCAAGTTATGTACAAGGGGAATTTCTTCACGGTGGCGGATAGTACAAGATCGTTGGACACGAAGTACGGGTGGTTCGTCGATAAACTTGAGTACAAGGATACTCGTAAGCTAGTAGGCGATGTCAAGCTGAGTTTTAACGGTGATGTTCTTGAGAAAGTTGGATTTGCGATAGTAGATTCAGACGGTTGGGGATCTCTGTTAGTTGACGGGTTTTTGAAGTATCTTCAGCGGTTTTTGTTGGATTAATAATAGTCTCGATGGAGTAGATTCAGTATATAGAAGATACAAGTCTCAAGTAGATGGTTTAGCAAGTTGTTTTAATGTTGTTGTAGTTCCCTCTTTTGCTATGTACTCTATAATTTGTGAAGTTGAGTAAACTTTACATGTCCCTTACTTGAAAGAAAACTATATATCATCATGAAACAGAGAAGTTAATATTCATTAAACTCGGTTTGTTCTTCTAATTCGTTTATCGAAAGTAGAAACTTTATGAAGATTACAGTTCCAAGAGATATATGTCCTGACACACACAGAGAAAGAATAGAATAAAACACTATCCAAGAGTTTATAGTACGTCATCAAAAATAGACGCTCTGCGAAGGACACATGTACTATAACCAGCTACGGAGACGCCACATCACACGGGCGTGTCTTCTCATACCAAAAAAAAAAAGATTATTAATTTCATCTTTTCACAAAAAAAAATAAGGGAGGAAGAAACAGAACCAAGAGAAAAGATTATTGTTGTTTTACAGGGTAAGTGATCGATCTCTAACACTCTCATGCTCAGCTTGTTTTGGTTTTATTTCAGAAAATAATTCTGCTGTTGCAATCTTGATTTGTTAGATTAGGGTTTATTAGTAGATTGGTACACAAATTTTAGGGTTTTTCTTCTTCTCCTCCTCATATTCTTTTCTGCTTTCTAAACTCTTACTTGAATCTTCGTGCTGTTCCCAGATTCTCAGACAGTCCAACCACATGAATCAAATTGACTCAGATGTCTCTAATGGTACGACTCCATCCACTGCTTTTACTCATTTATCTGTCAAGTTATGATTTATTGCGTATCCTCTGATTATACATTTTTTTCTCTGATTATAAATTAACACAGCATATCTTTGTTTCTTAAACAAATTACTAGTTCATGTATGTTCCTGGCTAGTCACACAATACCGGTTATGTCGGGATATTTATGAGGTAAAAACAGGAAAATAACAAGACAGGCTAATCATTCCGAGATAGGTGCAGGTAAAGTAATAGAGCCGAGGGTAATATCTCCGGGAGCATCCAAGACCGAAGAGAAGCAAAGTCAGGGTGTTACTGAGATGGGTCAAGAAGGTAGAGAGAAGCCTCATGGAGAAGTGAACATGGAAGCTTCGATATCAGCAGAAGATGTGATACGAGCTGGAGGGTTTGGTGCTAAAGACGACATTGGAAGCTTCCTTCCCGTGGCGAGTGATTCTACTGACTTTGAGGAATCACTCCGCTCTGCACGTGACTACGAAGAAGCTCAAGCGGAAGTTCAAAGACCTGGTCTTGGCTGGCCTAAGGAGTAAAATCTTAGTTCTTCTTGTTTGGTCGATTGTTATATGTGATGATGGATTTTTCTCAAAGTAGAGAACTCACTGGTTCTTGCTCTCCTAATATATTTGCCAAAACGTTTTCAAGGATCTTTTTACATTTTTTGTTTGTTTTAATAAGGTTAAGTAATCGGTGAGATCAAATACACTTCTGTCATAAATAAAAATCAATGTCACAAATTATGGAAACTACTTTTTTTATATGTAGCAGTCAATACTGTTTTTAGATCATGATCATCATACTGTGGCAATAAAGTTGAGAGACCAGTAGGTGATGCTATGAGTGGGAAGAACTAAACACCAATGAGAGAAACAAAATGGAATCATATATTCCAATTAGTGGCTCAAGTTGAGGACACTTCACAAATTGCTTCTTTAGGTCATAAAGATCAATCCAATGTCTTGTTTCTAACTTTTATGAACAAAAAAAACTAGCATTTCTTTTTTTTATATATGAATTTCTTACTTTTTATATAAAATATTATTTGATTTCTTTCAAAGTGGCTAATCATAGCCTAGCACTCAGCTACTTGAATATTATTTGATGGCCATTGTATTGGTATACACTATTAATCTTTTTCGTCCCATTCGATTTGCTAATTTGGAAGCTGGTAGCGTATACAAGTTGGTGAAAGAGGGAGACTTAAAATAATTCCATCTTTACTTATCATAGATAGATAATCCTAATTAAACTAATCAAAGAAATCAAATAACCGATTTGACCACCCATTTATAAGCAGAAAGATTCGTTAAGATGAATGCCAAAAAAAAAACACTAAGCTAACTGTGTATTGGTTAACTTCAAATGGATATAAAATAATGGAATTATACAAACAAAAATAGAAAATAATACAAATACCTTTCAAAAGAGTAACCAATTCCAATATTCTAAGATTGAACCTTTTAATTACTCAATAAGATAAATAGATTCATGAATATTCATTTCCCTTTAAATTTTTAATTAAGCTAATCAAAGGGTATACATATATATATATTTGTAATTTTTTAGTTAATTAATTTAAATTTAGGATTTAGAGTTATGAGATAAAGTTTTGGAGATGATGGTTAAAATTAAAAAACAAAAGAAAATTAAAATTAAAATTTTGAAAATAAAAAAATTATTTTGATTTTTTTTAATGATTATTTGTAACAAAAACTTAAAAACCCATTTGAAGATTTGACCATTAAATAACAATTTGATGTTTAAAAACGAATAAATAAGATCCCTACTTGTCTCTTCAAGTCATCAACACCGAGTATTACCCCTATATATATCTGCACATCATAGGCTTACACTCTCTTATCACAAAACGAAAAGCTTAGCACTTTCTGTATGGAGAAAGAGAGAAACAAAGGAACATATTTTTCAGTCTTCATTGTTATGTTCTTGGCTTCAATGGTTGAAGACAAATTTCACACGATTCAGCCAAGTATGTTCTTCATGTTACATATACGTCTGCCGTCTGAAAAATTTCTTTATTCCTGTATTAGAATTTGGGTTAAGATTTTTGGTAGTTTAGAGTTTCTTCTGATCTAATAGTGTTTCAGGTACAATCTCCTCAAGATACCCTGAAGTAAACCAGATAAATTCTTTGGAGGAATATCCAGTAGACTCTCTGTTTCTCTCCAAAGGTTCGAGAAGATGACCAAAGAAAACGAAGGCATGAGAGCTTAAAATTAAAATTTGTAATTTTTCCCGATCACCACCCTCCAAGCGTTTTGTGTAATATACAAGAACTGTAAAACATAAACAAGTTGTAGATTTTGAACTTCCTTTATCGAAATATCCAGAATGTTTTAGCATATACTTATATATCTCTTATCTGCAACATTTAAAGTGAGTGACAAAAGACCTTGAGAAACGTTTAGAACAAAACATCACTATGATTCTAAACTCCCACACGCTCACTATATATATATATAGTTAATAACCGAAAACTATGTTGATTCTTTCCTCGCAAAAATATTTATCAACAGAGAGACTCTGTCTGATTCAGAAGGATTCAGTCCAACCCCGACCATTCGAATGCTGCTGAAACCCACCTCTGCTTCTCCCTCTCCCATTTCTCCATCGGCAGTCATCCACCTGCTCTCCTTCACGTGGCACTGCTCCTCTCTTTCTCCACTCTCTTCCTTGATGATAATCCTTACCGTTCCAGTTCCCAGCCTTCTTGTAGTTGAAGCTGTTTCTGTTCTTATAGTCCCAACATTCTGTTTTGAAGTTGTTTCCATTGTTGTTATGATCCCAAGCTACTGGTTTCTCCTTCCATCCATCACAATGCTGATCATCCCATGAGCTTTTCGGTTTCCCCGTACCGACATTCTCCTCGTTAATCCCTTCAGCGTCACCCCATCCCGTTCCCCACCCTTGTCCACTATACTGTCCAGATGAAAACAAAGCATCAAGAATCACCACATGCTCTTGTCCTTCTTCTCTTCCCGGGTCTGGACCACGCTCAAGGTCAAGAACCAGTTCATTGTCAACTTGAGCATCCCAGTCAACATCATCAATGTAGACATCAGGATCAGGCAAAGGCAATTCACAAGAAACTCCATTTATCTCTGCCCAGTACTGAGACTTAGCCTTGTTGAATGCGTCTTCTCCAGCCGAATCGTCCCATTGAACCACTCTATCGTATAGATGCATAAACCGCTTCGCTTCTAAGACTTTGGACCATGGAACTGAACCTACCTTAGCACAGAACTCCTTCTCCCAAGCAGGAACAGACTGTTTGCAGTTACCTGCATGAAAACATAAGAATCTGAGAGTTAAAAAGTCTGTTCTCCAAAAAAAAAAATTGACTTTTTAAAGTTAATCAAAGTTTAACTGTTCACAAACTACTGTTCATTGTATGAATCTTGTTCACATTCATCAATTAGGACTTAAAGACAAAGACCAGACCTTACAAACCTAACAGAGATGAAGTCAATTATGGTATGAAATTCTCTAATTAAAGTACATAGAACCGACATTGAGGAACAAACACAAACCCTAATCAAGAAAACAGAGCAGCAGACTCAGAAATTCGAGGAGAGTAATCACTATTGCGAGAAATTAAAGATGAATAAAAAAGAAAGAACAGAGAGATAGAAAACAGAGGAGGTCATACCAAGAGGCGGCTTTGGTGATTGAGTCATCGTCGTTCCTCGTTGTTGCCGATGATGATGATTATAACTGTTATTGGGCTTTTGTCTTCTCCAATTGCTCATTATGACCCGACAAAGATCGACTTTTTTAGAAGAGTGAAAGAGAGAAAGGTCTGTTTTTTTTTGTTTGTTCGGTTCTGAGTTTTTCACAGAAGACGAAACAGAGAGAGATTATAAGAAGAGATGGTGGAATGATCTCAACCCCCCGATTAAGTTACTTATGAAGAAGATCAAAACCTTCAATCAATTTCCTTTCTTCTTTATTCTTTTGAATTTTCAGGTGATTTATTTTCTTTCTTTATTTCCTTTTCGCCGGAATAATAAATGACTTTCCTTTTCTAAGACGGAATCTTGATACGTCTCTCTTCATTCTAGTTGCTTCTACTAATAAAATTCTTTTTTATTAAGGAAATTATTTTTCTATAATAACATCAGTCTATTAAAGAGTTTGAATGGGAGGTGTAATGTTCCTCTACCAATCGTGCTGCATCTACCTACAATGTGTCATACAAGTTTCTTTTTAAAAAAAAAAAATCTGATCCACAAATGATTCAAATAATAGTATATGTAGTTCATTTTCTGACGTCAAACCAACACAACTAGTAAACTAAACACACCTTATATTTGGAATGGTACATGTGGTTGGTTCTCTTTCTGTAAATGTTTATATTTTGTTTTAGTAATTTATTAAATTATGTATCATTTACTATGATTAATATATAATTTCGAATTCATTATTTTACTGTGTACTTTTAAATTTAATTTTATAAGTTTATTATTTGTTTAAAAATAATTTAAACCATCAGTAATTATATAACTAAAGCAAAATATTTGTAATCTATAATATATATTAAGATTTATGATATTTATGTTGATATTTTATACAAAACATTAAATAGTTTTACTATGGTAATAGAATGATGTTTCACCAAAAATATAATTATTTTAAAACCGCTCACAATTAAATATATATTTAATTTTAAAACTCAAAACAGTTATAAAATATGTTTCTTAATTTTATATTATTTTTAATAAAATTATATTTATTGAATTTAAAGTTTATTTAATAAAATAAATAATTTTAGTTATAAAAATAAATAGTAAAATAAAAAAACTATATCTGCTTAAAAAAAAAAAAGAGTTTCCTAGTGTTGTTATCGTCTATGGAGATTACTACAACGCGTTTTAGTATGTTTTGCGCGGTTCTGCGGGGTTCGACAAGAGTGTAGCTTTGAAGTCGTGTTGTGGGGTCGGTGGAGCTTACGGCTACGATGGAAAGAGACAGTGCGGAGCTGCGGGAGTGCCGGTGTGTCAGAGTCCAGACAAGTTTATAAGTTGGGACGGAGTGCACTTGACTCAGAAGGCTTATAGATTCATGTCTAAGTTTGTAAACAACAAGATTCTTCCACAGATCAAGTGTGGTGTAGCTTAACCAAGCAAGATAGTGTCTTCTCTAGTCTCCTTCTTATTTGATAATTTGTATTTTCTTTCAGTTGATTAATAAGATGATAACAACATGTAATTATTTATCTTAATGAGTAAAAAGTAGAAATTTCTTGCACATTACTGCAAATATAACAGAGCTAACCTAACCGGGATGTTCAGAAATAAAAGCGCACCTAACCTAACCGGATATGGTATCTACACAATTTTGGTTTAGTATAAGTATCTCCAAATTAAGCTAAACCAAAACGGAATCATATAAATTTAAAGCAATTCGAACCAAAACATAGAAATCATTCGGATTGTATCAAAGCTAATCAAGCCTTACTAAAATCCCGGTTGAACCGGAAATCGAATCCGGTTTTAGGAAACGTGTTTGTTTGGGTTCGGATACAAATCCGGGTCTGGATCCGATTCCGGATCGCTTTATACATGTCTTCGCGAGTCGCGAGAAAGTTGATGCGTTCTACAAGCTTTCTTCTTCAAGCTTCGTCTTCCTCAGGTCTCTCTCTCACTCACTCACTCTTCGGAATCCTTTGTTGATATTCAATTGTAACTTTAAGATTAGGGTTCTCGAAAATTTCACTCTGCCTTGTGTTTGGTAAACCTAAATGAGATTCTTTTGAAAAAAGTTGCATGCCGATTGTTAGATTCTCTTTTGTAGATTGTTTAGTTTTACTTCTCATGTTTTTAATGGTGATTGCAGATATGCACTGGATTCGTTAATTTGATTTAGGTTTTCTTTTGATCTGTGTTTATTGTTTTATTTTGGTTTGGTTCTCTTACTGATGATCAAAGAAACAGTTTTTTTTTTTCTGTAATGTCTTGTCCTGCCAGGGTAAAAACTAGATTAGAGATGGCGAGTGTTCTCGAGGTTTTAAACACCTTTGATACTTTGTCTGAGATCCTCCTTCTCTTACCACCTGAGGAGACATATAAGCTGATTCTTGTCTCAAAGAGATGGCTTCAAATCATCTCCAGCCCTTTCTTCCGTCACTCTTACCTCACCAAATGGAAACCCAGCTTCCACCTCATCGGCTTCTTCATCTGCAACACGAGCTACGTCGGCAAAAAACACGTGGAACGAGTTCGTCGCCCTCGCTCTGAATCCTCCATGCCTTTGCTTTCAACGAGCAGTTTAGGTGATGAGGTCGAAACCTCTGGTGTTCTGAAGAAGCTTGGTTATTACATTGACTCTTCTAACGGTGTTCTTCTCTGTGGACGCCATCCGAAAGCTTACTACTTGTGGGATCCTACGACCAGGAAGCATCATAAGATCCCGCGTCATAGAGTCCATTTCGAAGAGGTTTGTATGTCTTTGATCACTGAGGATTGTCCTGTTCAGGGTTTTAGCTACAAGGTGGTACGTGGGGAGTGTGTTTCTTATGCAGCTCAGAGTAAGAAGGTGAGAGTAGAGACTTATTCCTCTAAGACCACCACATGGAGCTACTCTGAGCTGACTTGCCATGAGCCGATATCTCTAACTCCGTGGACTGCAGGGAGAGTGATCCAGGGTGTGGTTTATTGGTATGCCACGGGAGGTAAAGTTGCCATCTACGATACAAACGATGAGGAGAAACGGATCAATGTGATAAAGCTTCCCAAGACATTCAACTATGATGAACAGGTTCTAGGAGAATCCGCTGATGGGTGTCTGCAATACGGATGGAGCAATAAGTCTGTGATGGAGATATGGAAGATGGAGAAGGTAAGCGATTTGCTTACGTGGACCATTCAGTGTAAGATGAATTTCAAGGCCATGTGGAGGATGAACCCAGTGGAATCTGCAAGGTTCAGCACGAGGACTAAAGAAACGCAGCTGCTTGCCTTCTTTAACCAGAACTCGGACTTGGTTTTCATCAGATGTGACTCACACATCTTCGTATGTGACACAATGACTCAAAGGGTTAAAGAAGTTCAGTACCAAGGACGAGGATCTTCATTCGTTTGGGATTACTGCAAAGTCTTGCCTTACTTTCAGCTATCTTGGCCTTCTTCTTCTTCTCTGTTAGAAGAAGGAAGCATCTGAAGATCGAAACTGTGATGTCTCTTTAAGTAGTCAGTTAGTGTGTAGGCCTCTAATGTCATTTTGGTGTTATGGCCATTGGATTATGGTTTGTTTTGGCTTTGATGTTTTTTTGTTTGACCATTGATGAACCTCTCATGGCCATTGAACTACGGTTTAGCTATTGAACGCTTGTCTTTTGTAATGACCAATTTTTTCGTTGACTCGGTTTGTGGAAAGATTGTGATTGATGATGAATTACATATAGAACAAAGTTTTAATCTAACAAGTCCTAAATCAATTTGAAGTTTGAATTTATAATTTATAGTCGATATTACTTGTACATCGGCACTTAAGTTTCTGGTTGATTCAAATGATGTTGCCATGTTGGTCACCCAGTAGAGATAATTTGGATGATGATGATGACTAGGTTGTGGAGAATGTCCAGATTCTTTGAAATGTAATGACGAATGTGTGCTTCTAACTATTAAAAAATAATAAAAGATAAATATTTATAAAATGCCATGTTGTGATCTAAGAAACAGATCATGCAATCTTAGGTACAGATAATCCTTATGATCTCATTATTGGTTCATTGATATTTTATATTTCTTAATTTTGCTTGCAAGCTTTTTCCTTCTTTATTTTGGAAAAGAATTAAGCTTAACTTTGATGATGATGATGATGATGATGATGATAATGAGTCTTCTCTCTTTTTTTTTTCCTTTTAAGAACGATAAAAAAATATAATGTTGAGACCATCTTTTGAAAGAATATTGATTTGTGTGGTATATGCAACTTCAAGTGAAGCTTACATCTTGAGATTATATGATCATATTAATAAGTACTAACATATGATTAGACACAGCAAGATTTTTGTAAGAGTTTATATGATATATTTACCTGATATTCCCTCTGTTTTTATCTTATTTGGGTTTTAAGGTTTTAAAACAATAACTAACAAAACACAAAAATTTATTAAATTTACTTTTTACATGAAAACATCATTGACTGAAAAAAATTCAACCAATAAAAAATTACATTTTGCAAAATACAAATAGTCATAAAAGTTAAATAGATATAAATTTTTGCATAAATATTTGAAAATGTCATTTAACATGAAACAAAAAAATCCTAAAACATTATTTATACTAAAACAGAGGGAATGTGATGATTTAATCGATTGTTGATCATTTATGTGAACAATATGAACTTTGTAACTAGTTTTTTCATTAAAATGAATGGAGGAAAATAAACAGTAATGGATTTGATTAAAAAGTGTTACAAGAGTGGTGGGACTGTATAACAACTCAAAAGGATCCTTACATTCAAATGCATTATTTAAAAGCTAGCTAGTTGAACCTAGAGCTCGCTCTATGTTCATATCATATATGAATCACATCACATGGCTCATCACTGTTTCAATGACATGATAACTAAAGTTGTAATGATCTACTCAACAACGAGTTTTAGTCTATATGGACCACCATCAGCTTTAATTAATTTTCATCCGATTACTAGATTTTTGATAAATTGAGCTAATTATTATGGAATTTTGTGAAGTAATATTCATTCCTACATGTTTTGTAAAGTAATAGATGTTCATACACTATACAAAAACAAAGAATAAATGTTTATTTGAGATATAACCTTGGAAGAAAAGTTGAAGTTGAATCATCTGTTTTTAGATTTTTTTTCTCATGACTAAAACTGTCATTATTATTTTTCTTATAATGTCATTTAGTAGATATAAACATTCATCGTTGAAAAATAAACATTATTTTCAAATTTTGAAGAGTTACACCCAAGTACAAAAAAAGATCAAACGCCAAAATAGTTCTTGATTTAAAGAAAAAAAAACCCTTCAAAGCTCGATATATTAATTTGCTTTCTCCATCAATGATTAAACTGTACTATCACTCATTGTTGTCATTATTTTTATTCTCTCTTCAAGCAAAGAATATTTCACGAGTTCTATTTTACATATGTTTCATGCGATATCATAACAAGAATTACATTAAAAATATGATACGATTCAACTTTACATCTTTACACAATTTCTTAAGTTTTTGTAAGCATAGATACGTTGACAAGCCACATGTTCTTTTATCACAAGCCAAAAGTGGCAACAAAATAAAGTAGAAAAAAAAATTCATGAATTGGATAGTTTATTTCGTAATGAAGGTGGACCAGTGTCAAGTGATTGGTTATGAAGCAAAAGAAAAAAGGGAGAGTTTGAACAAGTCAGTAATCATAGATAATGAAAGTGACAGATGGTAAAGGAGATAGAGAGGATCCCATATTTAGACATCACTTAGAACTCATCTCTTCACAAGTGTCTGAATCTCCACATCATCACTTCTTTTCCTCTCTTCCACAAAATTTGATTCAACAGATTGTGTTCACAGGTAAAAGGAAGATACTGTTAACATCATTGTTTATTTTGTTTACGTGAAAGATACTTAGGTTGTTGTCTAATGATGTTGAAACATGTAATGGGATGAATACTTCTCTTGATGATCTTTAATGGCTGTTGTCTTCAAGTAACCTTTTATCATCTTTTACCAGGGAACTTCATTATTGTAATGGCAAAGACGAGGTCATGGTTTGGTTGGATAAAAAGACTATTCATCTGCGAGGCCAAAGCAAAATCAGAGAAGGTTTTGTTCCTTTCCTCTTGTGATACCATGAGTTGTCTTGTCCATGTTTCTGAATCTAAAATGGTTCTTTGTTGTTAGAAGCCAAGAAGATTGAGATGGGTGTTCAGAAGACTAAAGCTGAGACATCAGATTGCAACTCCAATGCAAGAGACAAGGACTTTGAACAAAGCAACAAAGGATCAGAGAAAACATGCCATGAACGTAGCCATTGCCACGGCTGCAGCAGCTGAGGCGGCGGTTGCAGCGGCCAAGGCAGCTGCTGAGGTTGTCCGGATGGCGGAAAGTGCCTTCACTTCACAACATTTTGTCAAGAAACGTGATACCAATTTGGCAGCTACCAAGATTCAGAGTGCCTTCAGGGCTTACCTGGTCAGACACTCTCTACTTTTGAGATTTGCATTCGTGACTTAGTCTCTTACATGTGTTTGATCCTTTGTGTATTGGTTACAAAACAGGCGAGGAAAGCGTTGCGGGCACTGAAGGCACTTGTAAGGCTTCAAGCAATTGTCCGTGGACGAGCTGTTAGGCGAAAGGTTTCTTCTAACAAAGCTTCAATATCAAGCCTCACAGAGACAAAACACATGTCTAAGGTCAAAGAACTTAAGGTTTTGAAACATTCCATGACTAACTCGAAGGTTGAGTGCAATGGTTGGGACAGTAGCGCGCTCACGAAGGAAGACATCAAAGCTATATGGTTGAGGAAGCAAGAAGGTGTGATCAAGCGTGAGCGTATGTTGAAATACTCACGGTCACATCGAGTAAGCTCTCACTCTCACTCTCTTGGGATCTTTATAGATAACTGGTTTGGAGTCTCAAGTTCAGTTGTTTTTTTATTACAGGAGCGAAGAAGTCCTCACATGCTTCTGGAGTCATTGTACACAAAGGACATGGGGATGAGAAGCTGTAGGCTTGAACATTGGGGTGACTCCAAGTCTGAAATGGTTGTCCCTACAAAAGTAAAGCTTAGAAGTTTGCAGAGACAAGACTCTGGTGATGGACAAGAGTCTCCGTTTTCTTTCCCAAGGAGATCTTTCAGCCGTCTTGAGCAGAGTCTATTGGAAGACGAGAGCTGGTTCCAAAGCTCTAATGGGTTCCAGCCTTACATGGGAGTGACAGAGTCTGCAAAGGAGAAGTTTAGATCACTGAGCACACCGAGGCAACGTGTAGGGGTCATGGATACTTGGTTTGATAAGAAGGATGAGGACAAAGTATCTCTATGGTCTTCCTTTGTCAGTGAAAATAGTAAGATGAGCAGCTCTAAGAAGTCATCTCTTGCCACAAATCAACATTTGTTGTTAAAATACTGAACATTCATGACACTTTCTCTGGTTTTGACTTTTCTTTTCTTGTGATGTGTCTCTCACATTTCATGTTCTTTATAGATTATATTCTTTTGGGGTTTTGGTGTTTGCTTATATTCTTGAGGATTTGGGAAGCATGTTTATCATCAGTGTGATTCTTTTGTTTAACTTTTGATAAGAAATGAGACATGTTTAGGCTGCAGATCTTTCTATAAGCAAAAGGTGGAGTAAGAAACGGCAGAGTCACAAGGACATCTCTTACAACTTACATGAACAATGACTATGATAACAACACTTAGCTTCAGCTGTTTCTCTGTTCCCTCCTTGTAGTTGCATACACCAACGATAAAAAAGCCTCTTTGCTCATGCTAGATAAACATGACATATGTATTCACATTGATTCATCAAAGCCTGATGATCGTATAAAATTAGAAAAAAAAAAAACATGGATTCGTCAAAGCGGCGCCGTATTATAAAATGAAAACATCGACGGCTATTAATCGGACACGTCATCAAAAGGATAAAACTAAAAGATTGAGGAGTTTCGATCACTTCACTTCACTTGACGACTCATGGAGGCTCTGCAATTCTCGAGCCGTTTCTCCGTGAACAAAGTTCCGTGTACTCAGAATTTGAGGGAGACACGAGCTAGTAGGGCGACGTTTCGTTCAGCATTCAACGGAACCACGGAGTCAGCTTATCTCTCTTCTAAGAATACCTCCACGGTACTTGCCTTGAAGCTTTTTTTTTTTTTTTTGGTTATTATTTAGTGTTGTTGTTGTTTGTGTTGAGTTAAGAGGGAGATATGGAGTTGGGTGAAATCGAAGACAGTTGTTGGCCATGGAAGTTACAGAAGGAGCCAAGTTAGGGCAGAGATGTTTGGTCAATTGACTAGTGGCCTCGAGGCCGCTTGGACCAAACTCAAGGGCGAAGGTTCCAACTTTTCCTGTTTTTTTATGTCTCTCTTGTATATGTCAAAGCTATTAGCTTTTATTTTTTTGAATGAAGTGAACAATATAGCACATTATAAAGGTAGTTATTTTTTTTTATTTTGAACATGCAGAGGTCTTGACAAAGGAGAATATTGCTGAGCCAATGAGGGATATCAGAAGAGCTCTCCTTGAAGCAGATGTCAGTTTGTGTTTGTTCTGTTTCACTAGGTTGTTTCTTTGTAGAGAAAGTAATTTTGGCTGTTTTTTTTCTCTCTAACAGGTTAGCCTCCCAGTTGTTAGAAGGTTTGTTCAGTCTGTCAGTGACCAAGCCGTTGGAATGGGTGTCATTCGAGGAGTCAAACCAGACCAGCAGTTGGTCAAGGTGATTAGCAATTAACATCTTCTTTTTAAGCTTGCACCGGATCTGTCTACATTTGAGTATTTCAATAGCACTTAAGCTTGGTCTTCATGGGGCTTGTTGCAGATTGTACATGATGAGCTTGTGAAGTTGATGGGTGGAGAAGTATCTGAGCTACAGTTTTCTAACTCAGGTCCTACTGTTATATTGTTAGCTGGACTCCAAGGAGTTGGGAAGACCACAGTTTGCGCTAAACTCGCCTGTTACCTTAAGAAGCAGGTATGATTTTCGAAGATACAATGGAATTTTGATGGGATTGTCACTCTCTGTAAAATCACACATACTTTTGTTTTAATTGATCATATTTTACAGGGAAAATCATGCATGCTTATTGCTGGAGATGTGTACCGACCTGCTGCAATCGATCAACTTGTCATTTTAGGTGAACAGGTATTGGAATATGGACTTTTGAATCATCATGTGCACTTGTAGAACCGGCTTAAGAGAACCTATATATGAACATGTAAATTGTTTTCTATTCCGTAAACACATGTTTTTCTGTTGATCTCTTTGTATCAGGTTAGTGTGCCGGTTTATACAGCAGGGACTGAAGTAAAACCTGCAGATATAGCTAAGGAAGGTCTAAAAGAAGCTAAGAAGAACAATGTGGATGTAGTTATTATGGATACTGCAGGGAGACTTCAGGTAATCTTTCAACTATGTGGAGTTATCTGTTTCACAATACTTTAGCCTTGAATTGCCTGTTTGTGACAGATAGATAAAGGGATGATGGATGAATTAAAAGACGTGAAGAAAGTTCTGAATCCCACTGAAGTGTTGCTAGTTGTTGATGCCATGACTGGACAAGAAGCTGCAGGTACTCACTAGTGCATCTATTAGTTTCTTGATTTTTATGGTCTGATGTATAAAACCTCTAACTTTAGTATTTTATTTTCCCACAGCACTGGTGACGACATTCAATGTTGAGATTGGAATCACAGGAGCCATTTTGACAAAGCTAGATGGTGACTCAAGAGGTGGTGCTGCTTTGAGTGTCAAGGAGGTTCGTTCTTCTCCTTGTATCCATTTGCCACATAACAACTCTACTGACAAGAAAATTTTGACGCTATGCATATTGAGAACACATCTCTTGAAATGGGTGTCATTAGGTATCTGGAAAGCCGATAAAACTGGTAGGACGTGGAGAGAGAATGGAGGATCTTGAACCCTTTTATCCCAACCGAATGGCTGGAAGAATTCTAGGAATGGGAGATGTGCTTTCGTTTGTAGAGAAGGCACAAGAAGTTGTAAGTGTCACTAAAAAAATTCCCTCGCTTACTCTCTTGCTGACGTCTTTGTGTATAGATGCGTCAAGAAGATGCGGAAGATCTACAGAAGAAGATAATGAGTGCAAAGTTGGACTTCAACGATTTCCTAAAGCAGACTCGTGCTGTTGCCAAAATGGGCTCGATGACACGTGTTATTGGAATGATTCCTGGAATGGGGAAAGTGAGTCCAGCGCAAATCCGAGATGCTGAGAAGAGTCTTGTAATCATGGAAGCAATGATCGAAGCCATGACACCTGGTTTGGTTCTTCTTTCTTCCAATTTCATTTAATAGAAAAACAATGTCTTATTCTCGTTTGGTTGCGTTGGGCAGAGGAAAGAGAGAAGCCAGAGTTACTAGCAGAATCTCCAGAGAGAAGAAAAAGAGTTGCTCAAGATTCAGGAAAAACAGAACAACAGGTACTCACTCTCACTGGCACTCAGCTTGTTTAAAAAAAAAGAAGATTCAGTGACGTTTTTGGTTGTTAAGGTGAGCCAACTTGTGGCACAAATATTCCAAATGAGAGTGAGGATGAAGAACTTGATGGGAGTAATGGAAGGAGGATCCATTCCTGCATTAAGCGAGCTCGAGGACTCAATGAAAGCAAAACAAAAGGTTTATTTTCTTGTTCACCTTTCACAGACATTATGAACAGAGTGTAATGAATTCTTGTGTATGAATCAGGCTCCACCTGGAACCGCAAGGAGGAAGAGAAAGGCGAAGAAATTTGTGGAGTCTGCCTCAAGCAATCCAGGCCCTCGTGGCTTTGCTTCTGGCAACTGAAAACACCTGTTTCATTCAGTCTTTGGGAACACTTGGTACAAACTCAAAATGATTTTGTAATATTGGAACTTCAAATTAAAATCAATTTATCTAATGCATAAAAGTATATGTCAAACCAAAATGCAAAATGTCATTAATTTCTCATATAACATAATTAAGTTTTTGGATTTTACTACACAAAAAAAAAACAAAAATGTTATTAAAATAAACTATAGGGTTAATGAATGATTCATACATTACATGATATGAGATTAATACTTTCGAGCAGAAGATTACAAGAGATGTTTTTGTACAATATTAACCATATCCTTATGTGACTTTAGTGGAGTGTTTCTCTACGACGGCTTCAAGTATCCATTTTGGTCTAAGTAAGAAACCGCAATCTTTGGTTCATAAGGATCATCTATTCCCTGTGAAACCTGAAGAAGAAAAAAAGCATATAATTAGCATGGTCAGATGATCATGAAGGTAGTATGATGGCTAAAGAAGATCAAACAAGTTGGGCTAATTTAAAAGAAAAAACAGATCCAGAGGAATACCTTTGATTTTGCCAGCTCGTGCAGGCAGGCTTGTATAAGCCCTTTGGGTCTCTCTAGCTTCATAAACATGGAGTGGCACATCATTAGACAGGCCACGATGAGCATCAAATGAAATCCTAATTTCAGTGCCATAAAATGATAAACTATATAACATACCTTGTACGAAACTGAGAAGATAGGTCGACATCATCTTCTTTAAAACCACCCATATCCAGATATGGCTTCAACGTCAGCTTCCATACCAAATCAGCACTGGTTTCTAACTGGACAAACAAGCAAACACCAAACAAACAAGCAAAAGACGAACAAACAAACAAAAACGTAAAAACTTTTAAGAAAACCATGAAAATGCGAATGGGGAAACTCTGTTAATTGCTGAACTGATTTTGAGTGACTAAATAATCATAAGTATAAAGTTAAATGAAACGTTACGATCTCTAACAATGACTGGACGCTGTTCTATTTATTTACACATAATCAATTTAGTGTCTATCAATTAAGCAATACAAAATTTCCCCAAAAAAAAACTTTTATATGGAGAAAGAAGAGGATTTAATTACCGAACTGATTTATGAGTGACTAAATAATCATAAGTGTAAAATGACAAATGAAACATAACGATCTCTAACGATCAAATGACTGGACGCTGCTTGTATTTGTTTTTATACATTATAAATTTATAGTGTCTTTATCAAATCCAGTAATATAGAATCTCTACTTCCTCCAAAAAAAATCTTTTGAAAAAAAAGCATTTAAAAAAATTGAGAATCATACCTTGCTAAGAAAGAGAATCTGGACTCAGAGACCGTGGCCACTTTGAATTAGAATCTCGACTCGGAGACAAACTGGTTTTTGGAAGGGGATCTAATCTTGATACAAGATCGCGTTAGGTTAATTTATAGATAAAAATAAAAACAAACAACGGCTACTTTTTCACCAAAAGTAAAAAATAAAACAACGGCTACTTTCGAAAACGAAGAAAAGTGAAAAGTAACTGTGAAACCCTAACGTTCGGATTTGGGATCTAAAGACGACTCCCTTCGGCACTGCGTATAATAGACAGCGCGGAAACCGTCGCTGCTGTATAGACCCGATTTGGCCCAAATAGCATGGCACCCGGTTGAATACATGGGCCTTGATTTTAATTTGGGCCAACAAATTTTTAGCCTGAACCAATGATAACTGCTATTCACTCGGGGAATTATTAGCGCCAACTTAGCAACCCATATCTATATTCTCATTCTCATATATCAGTCTATTGATCATCTGGTCACCGTCCAAAAAGGTCATGGAACGTTACAATCATGATTTTTATTATCGCATTCAGACAATGAAACGTGGGTTAAAATGATTCATACTTTTGAGCATATTACGAGAGAGGTTTCATTCAGGTTTGTACATAATCAAATCAAATATCCTTATGGTGTGACTTCGTGGAGTGATACATTTGACATAACCAACGCAAACCAAATCACAGAAGAATCATACCGGGCAGTGCAGTAACCGACTCATCTGACGCCATGATGAGACGGAAGAAGCTAAGTCTCCGTTGACTTTTCCCGAGAAGCTTAAAACACCTAATTGAGATTGAAAGGGCAGCCCACTAGTATCTTTGGGCTTCAAACCCATAACAACCTTCTATTGTTTAACCGAAATTCAAATTGAACTATCTTCGGTTAAGGAGAATTATCACCCTCAGATGTGAAACATAACGTTTATTCGATTTGGTTACGATTCTCTCTGTTTCGAGTAGGAGAACAAAATGCCATTTCTCCTCCGCCCAACAACGCCGTGTTTCCTCCTTCCTCCGCCGCATTGCCACCGAAGGAGCTCACCTCTCTTTCTCCAACTCCCAATCCGTCCATCTCCTCGACATCTGATCTCTAGAAAATCCTCTACCCGGGCCAATAACTCACTAAAACCCTTCGAGAATGTTAAACCCTATCTCCAATCCGAATCCAAAACCATCCTCGCCGGCTGGCTCTGCAGCTTCGTCTCCGTCGTCTCTCTTTCCCAGATCATCCCGAGGATCGGCTCCTTCACCTCCAACCTCAACGCAAACGCAGCTTCCCCAATGAAGCTAAGAAACGCAGGTCTCGTGCTAGCTGCTCTGTTTCTAGCCAGAGTAGTCGCTGGCTATCTGCAGCAAGCGTATCTCTGGGAGGCTTCTCTGAACTCCGTTTACAAGATTCGCGTTTTCGCGTACCAGAGAGTGTTGGAGAGAGAGCTAGAGTTCTTCGAAGGTGGGAATGGGATCTCGTCGGGAGATATTGCGTATCGTATCACTGCTGAAGCTTCTGAAGTTTCCGACACTATCTACGCTCTTCTCAACGTCTGTAATGAAATTAAAATATCATCCCTTTGTACCTTCTTTTACTGACTATAAGCTAACACGTATTTTGCAGACAGTTGTGCCCAGTGCTTTCCAGATATCTGCTATGGCCACACATATGGTTGTTGCAAGTCCTGTCCTGACACTAGTCTCTGCAATGGTGAGTGAAAAAGGTTGTCTCTTTTGTTTTGTAAGCATCTGAAAGTTTTGATTTTTATTTTTTAGGTGATCCCATCTGTTGGGCTTGTCATAGCGTTTCTTGGTGATCGGCTTCGTAAGATTTCAAGAAAGGCTCAGATTGCCTCTGCTTCACTTTCCGCCTACTTGAATGAAGTATTCGTCTCTGTTTCCTCTGTTCTTCACTTTGAGTTTTTTTTTTTCTTTTTTTACTAAAGTATGATGCCTTTTATCTACAGGTGCTTCCTGCAATTTTGTTTGTGAAGGCTAATAATGCAGAGGTTTCTGAGACTGTGAGGTTTCAGAGGTTTGCTCGTGCTGATCTATCTGAACGGTTCAAGAAGAAGAAAATGAAGTCGCTTATCCCTCAGATTGTTCAAGTTATCTATCTCGGATCATTGTCCGTGTTTTGTGTTGGAGCGGTGACACTTGCAGGCTCTTCTTTAAGCTCTGGTGCGATTGTGTCCTTTATGACATCCTTAGCTTTCTTGATCGAGCCTGTCCAGGTTTACATATACATATAGACTTATGCTTAGTTCAGTAGACATCTGCTTAAGCTTCTATACTTTAAGGAGCTGTCTTATTGGGATTTTGAATCTAAAGAATGATGCAGGATCTAGGAAAAGCTTATAATGAATTGAAACAAGGAGAGCCAGCGATAGAACGTTTGTTTGATTTAGCCTCCTTAAAATCTAAGGTAGTTTCCAGTTAATAGGTTTGTCGTTTTTGGTCTATGTCAAAAGCTTAATGCAAAATGATTTGGTTGCGTTTTGAAAACTAGGTGATTGAGAGACCTGAAGCCATTCAACTGGAAAAGGTTGCAGGCGAGGTTGAATTGTGCAATGTTTCGTTTAAATATGGAGAAGAGATGCTTCCTGTTTTAGATGGGTTGAATCTTCATATTAAAGCAGGAGAGACTATAGCTCTTGTTGGGCCATCTGGTGGAGGGAAGACAACGCTCATCAAATTGCTTCTCCGCCTTTACGAACCTTCATCTGGTGCACAACTCTTGTTTCTTCACTTGTCACAACGTGATTTTATCATCTAAGCAACATTTCTGTTTCTTAACTTTGATAGGCTCTATCTCTATTGACAATAAGGACATCAAGGATATCAAACTGGAAAGTTTGAGGCAGCATGTTGGTCTGGTTTCACAGGACATCGTAAGTTCCACACGAAATACTATTCTTTTGTTTTCGTAATTCATCTCAGGGTTGTTTATAATGGTTTATCGTAGTAACTTGCTTATCTTTGTCTACACATACAAGACTTTGTTTACAGGGACAGTTGCTGAGAACATTGGATACAGAGATCTCACGACAGGAATTGACATGAAGAGAGTTGAGCTTGCTGCAAAAACTGCAAATGCTGATGAGTTTATCAGAAACCTACCTGAGGGATACATCACAGGAATCGGCCCCAGGGGTTCAAGCTTAAGCGGAGGCCAGAGACAAAGGTTGGTTCGCGGATGAGTGATTGTTTCTTTCTTTCACTGAAGATCCAAAACCAGTTTCATCTAGTCTCTCTTCAGGTTTTAGTAATTCAGGTGCTTATGGTGTTGTTGTTAACAATGGCAAATGTGCAGACTAGCTATTGCAAGAGCGCTGTATCAGAACTCATCCATACTGATTTTAGATGAAGCAACATCAGCATTGGATAGCATGTCGGAGTTGCTAGTCAGACAAGCTCTTGAACGTGTAATGCAAGACCATACGGTAACAACAAGCATCCGAAGCTCTTCTCTTCTAAACATTTTTTAAGTGAATGTTTGCATTTACAGGTAATAGTGATTGCACATAGACTGGAGACAGTGATGATGGCGCAGAGGGTGTTCTTGTTGGAGAAGGGAAAGCTGAAGGAGTTAAGTCGCTCTTCTCTGTTGAGTACTCACAAGGACTCGCTTTCATCAGCTGGATTTGTTATTTAAAATCTATGAAGAGCAGGTAGAGAGATCAACTGTTGTGTATATAAAGAGAAGAAACAACTTTCCTCTTTGTGTAAATCATTCCATTATTGTATAAGAAATAGGATTGAACATGTGAGCTACAGAGTTTTGTATCTTTCCCTAGATATGCCTTTTGATGATACATAACAAAAACTTGTGACATTGTACAAGTAAATAACAAAATATCAAATTTGGTTTCTAATCAATGTAAAAGAAGAAATGTTTCAAGCGATTCACTGTTTCACCATGAAGGAGCTTTTACAACTGCATCCACCCACTGCGGCCGGATTTTCAGCTACCTGAACAGAGAGCAAGCATTGGAGATCAAATGAAAACAAAAACACAACACAGGCTTACAAGAAAGACATGTTACATATGATAGTTAAGCCTTTACCACGAAAGCAGAACGGATGAGCTCCTCCACGTAATCAACAGTAGCGCCTTTCACAAAGTCATAGGAGACATTATCAACAACCAATTTGACACCGTTCTTCTCGAACACCCTGCAATGTTTAAGAATAAACGATCTTGTGGATGATTGTTGTAGCTTGAGGGGAAGAATCTTAGTAGAAAATAAAAAAAAGGGTAAGGAGAGGAAAGTAACCTGTCATCAGGGTTGGTTTTATGATCAAGCTCAAAGACATACTGGAAACCAGAACAACCTCCAGTTTCTACACCCAATCGAAGCATCTTCTTTTCCGTCTCACTCGATTGCAACTCTTTCATTCTCTGACAGAATAAGGTCAAGACAAAACACACAATTAACCCCTGTCTTAAACAGTCCGAATCCATGGAAACGACAGAAAGTTCAGAACTTTGAGAACAATAGATATGATGCCAATCTCTAAAACAAAAATTTCATTAATGATCCATTGAAAGTTGGGAACTTGTTAAACTGAAGAGCCTAGGAATCGGATTCTGGAGAGACGATTCAAAAAATGAGATGGTATACCCGTATACAATTGTCGCTAAGATGAACAGCTTCGAGAGAAGAAGACGAAGCTTCTTTGAGAGCAGACGAAGCGGAAGAACAATAGTTTAGCATCCGATGATTTTCTCTTACACGACCAGACACATAGGGTACAAGACGTTTCGCCAGAGATCTAGACATGATGATGTTTTCTAAAAATATTCTATTTAGAGCTTTCTCGCCATTAGAAGACAAATATTTGAAGCTCTCTGGAGGCGAGAGACGGAGGATTTGGTCACCACGCTTCTTCTCTGAGCATCCACGTAATATCTTTCTATAATGCCCCCACCACTTACAATCTTTTCCAAACTGGCCCATTTTTTTCGTTTTATTATCATTTTCGTCCTTTATATGCATTAAGATCTCTTAAAACACCACTTCAATAGCAGATACCAGAAGAAAAGATATTGAATACAAAATAGAATCATGATGAATATTCCTCATGAGCAAGATAATAGACTTTTGTATATAAAATCACTGTACATAATCTATTCTTTGTAACTCTCCCGAACACGCGATATACTTTAGGATCTTTTGAATGGCAATACATATAAACAAGACGGTTGTGTTAGAGACAGCTCAGAAGGTCCACAAGTTCTTGAACTTTAAGAGACCTATCGACTTTCTCAGTCTCAAGAGAGGAACAATGTCTATATAGTATGTACCATGCCTTGTGTCATCCGCTGGAACTTGATAAGTGTCCATGAATGTCTTAGTAAGTTATTGAGACAGTTCATGTGTTGCGGATCAAGTGTGAGTTGCTGTCACAAGTCCCTGGAATCAAATGCAAAGTTGAGATTAAGATTGAGACTGAGATAGTGAGATTATAGATGCACGCCATTCATATAGAACTATTAGTTGTTGCAAATGTGTGAAGCTGGATTTGCTCACTTACCGGATCTCACCTTTTTAATCTGATTTTTCCACCTCTCGGAATCGTCTGTCCCATTCCTCTGCCTCATAGTCTTGTTCAATCATATCTTTATCTGTAGTATACACGATCCTCTCCTTCCCTATGACTGTATTTTGAGCCATATCCCTTGCACTTAGTAGCTGCATTGCATCAGTTTCAAAAGGCGTTATTACATAGTTCCATTTGCCTGTATTTATTGCAGTATGCATTCTCCCTAGATATATATAACCACTGGAGTGAGTGCCTACCTTACGCCGTAGAGCGATATCAGGAGATTCAAGTGCTCGTGCAAATTGTAGCCGGGCTTTGTTTCTATTCTCTATCTGGTCATTCTTTCTCTTTATCGAAAACCACCGAATCAAAGGGATGGCAAAGAATGAACCTGCGTATACCTGCATGGTCGTTTGTACAAGTCAATAGAAATAGTTTGAAACCACAAGTAAGAAACAATTTAAATAAAATGAATTTTCCATATGAACAGAAACTAAATAACACCTGAAGTAGTGGATATATGTTCTTAACAAATGTAAGAAACCCACTTGGTGTGACAGCCATCTCCCTGGAAACGAATACAAGAACAGGGTTGAATTCGAGGTGCATACATCAAACACACACACAAGAGACTGTTAGGTGGAGTATAATCTAAGAGAGGCCTTACTTTAGCAAGGAGTTTAGAACAACGACACCAAATAGATTAAATGCACCTAGGCCAACGACCATTGCTCTCTCGGATGAACTAGTTTTACTGTGAAGAAAGAAGATTCCATTATCACCAACTGAACCACAAAAAGCAATAAACACTCTTCAGGATCAAACAATGATAAGAACCTAAATTGCCATTTTTTCTCCTTGAAGAACTTCTCCATATCTGCAACGAAGTCAAACCATTTACCCACGTATTCCTTTCGTCTACTAGTTCCAGAAGCTGTGCGTTGCAGGGATGGAAAGCGATACAGAATATTTCCCTGGACAACAGAAAATACTTTTAATAAAAGTGACCAACGAAAACAATGTAGGTCTGTTTTTTGAACGAAAACAATGTAGGTCATGCACCATTGGCATCATATATATAGCAACCAGAAAGAAAATTTGTATACCTCATCATCCAACTCAGGTTGACCATCAAACCGTAGAAGAACAGGAAGAATGTATGATTCATCGCTCTGTAAACATCAAAAAGAAAACTTAGAAGCTGAAAAGTATGTCTTCTACATTATCCCTACTACAACTAGCGAGAGAGGTAAAAAAGGACCAGCACAAAGACAGCTAGCAGCATATAAAGTTAGTTCTCATTGGCTCCCCTTTCAAGAAACAATAAGCAAAGCATACCGTGGCACTCTTGGAAGATGACACATCAAGGTATGGAGCAAGTTCATCAGCTGCAACAACACCTCCTCTAGCAGTTATATACCGCCCAATCTGCAAATAGGTGACAGGATCGAGTACATCACTAGAATTTCATTCTGTGAGTGATATACCGTTTCATATATTCAAGTCTTATCTTAACAAGAATATGTTATATATAACCATCAATTTTCTTATTAAACATAAAAACATTATCTAAGATATTTTCCACAGACTGGAACTAAAGACTTGAATAGGTTCAAGCACATGAAGAAAAAAAACATGAGTAGATTGAAGTTCTGCACATTACCATCTGCCACCTCTCTTCTTCAATTCCTTGATTTGGGTCTCCATCTCCAAATACAAAGGAGAAAACCTACAAATCAACCACTTATTAGTTCAAAGTCATTATAACTCAGCAGCAAGTGGGGAAGAACATATAGCAAAGCATGAAAGCTTTCAACTTCCTCTTACAGATTCAATGAAATTCATTCCCTTTCCTTCATCTTCTCGAGCTCGTCGTCTGTTGTAATAGTTGGGATCCCAGTACCTTACATAAAAACACTAGAACATGACTAGGAGCTTACATCATATCAAATTATGTCTCTCTATTGGTAAGAGTAGATTTAACCTTTGTTAATCAAGAAAATCAAATTACCAAAATAGATCAATAGGATTGATATAGAAATTGAATCCAGAATCATATCCACGCCCACGTCTTCTTTGACGATTATCATCCTCGCTTTAATCCAAATCCAAAATGTCAGTGCAAAATCCAAACCAATGCCATTGTCCAGAATGATAATATAACAATTAACAAGTCACACACACAAGTACCTTCTACTTGAAAGCAAGACTATAATTGTCGTGTAGACAATAACAATAGACGCAATAAGTGCAGTGCCAAAAGAAACACGAGTTATATAGTCTGCAGCACCCTGTAAGCCACATAACAATAGAGACTCAGATGATAAGTAACAATTCAAGTTGACAAATAACGAAAGACATTACCTTTGCCTTCTCAAGAAACGGTTCAATCTGTATCCTTAATGACTTAGTAGCCAGCTTAGATTGATAGTCCCTTGGGAAAACATAAAGCACATCACCTTCATCCGATACCTAAACGAAGAAACTTGGCATTATCAAGCGACTAAAACGAAACATGAACACACATAAAGATCAAAACTTTATCAAAACCTCGAGAAACCCATCAGTATCAGCAGCGAGAGCTTGAAGCGCTTTCTGAGCTTCTGTAACATTCAGACCAGCTCTGCTAGCCACGTCACCAACAGTGACTCTCCGACCACACTCGTCCACAGCTTCCATAGCTCGTTTTCGGACATCCGTCGGTATCTTGTCGCTCTCCACCAATCCTCCTGGTCTGATTGCGCCGCTGACCTTATCTATACTCGCCGCCCTCACAACCGAGATTCCATGGCTCTTGAACTTCCGAAGACTGCTCGGAAACCTCTCCGTTAGCTTCCCGGGGAAAAAGGGAGATCTGAGGCGAAGCAAAGACTTTTTTGATGAGAGCTCCGATAGAGTTAGCCTAGGGGAGATGAGTAAGCATGTCGACACACAAGCCATTCTCTGATTCACAGCTTCTTCTTCTTCTTCTCTAGTTACGAGTTTCCTGCCATGGGAGATGTTTGTATGGTTCAAAATCGAAGCTTTAGGATTTTTCCTAAGGCCACGAAGTAGGGAAGCAACAAATTCATAACCGATTTAAACCGGTCGGTACACCTTTCAAATTTACCGGTTATTGTGTTTTCTTTCTACCGGTTATTGTTTCAAATACTAACCTTCTACTTTTCAGTGTTCTTTTATTTGTTATAGTTTCACTGGTGACTTGCAGATTCATAACATGATCTACATGAATATCAGACAAGTCTTTTCTTTTTCTATGTATGTGTTAGTTGATTACTTATTGTCTTCTTGCTACAAAATTCTCTAGAACAAATAATATATGCTAGTGCCTATAATCTTCTTCATTTTATATTTAAAATGGTTATTACTGTTCCTTTTGAGAAACATTGATGAAATTATCCCAATCACTTAATCACTGCACCTGTAATCTTTTACTATAAAAGAAAGAAAAAAAAACTTGATTTAAAACTTAAAATCAGTCATGATCCATATCACAGTCCTTGATAAACATAGCTTCAAAGCTTATATACAACAAAACCCCAAAAACAGTTTTGTCCTTGAACAAACTCAAGACTGGTTTTGTATATATATATATATGATGACTATCTATTATAATCTTATGGGGGACTATTCAGATTTCAGGTGTGCTATCTAATACAGGTCTAGCTCCAACCTCTATTACATTCAAGATTGTCATCATCAGCATGCAAGATTTGTTTCTCAAGAGTCTGGTACACCATTTGATGGACCGACCCTCCTTGGAGCAGCTTCTCTAACTCTTGCTTACTCACAACGATCTTCATTCTCATAACACTCACGTTTTTATTGTCATCACCATCACTATTGATGTTGCTTTCACCAGTGTGATCAGCAACATCTTCTCTTACTAATCTTGCGTCTTCTTCCACCTCAGGATCCGCAAACGTTACTTTCTTGGTCTTTTTCTTTTTCATTGTTGTTGGGACAAGATAGTAGAGACGACCAGAGTGAAGCTTAGCATCGGGAAGAAGATGACAAGTGTTGTTGTCAAAGAGAGAGTGACCAGAGAACTGTGTAAGGATGTGATGAACAGTAATGGGTTCTCTATATTCAAGTACCTTCCCATCGTTTCTCACTATCTTTATCACCTTCCTCTCCATTACTAAACAGTTTCCCATCTTCTTGTTCTTCTTTTTCTTTCTTAGTTTTTGTTTCTGTTGTGCTTGGAGAATTGTGTTTGTTTATTTATAAGAGTGTTTGGGTTTACGTTAAAGTTACGGTTAGTGCCATATCACGTGGGTCCTGATTTGATTCTTCCTCCACTTGTCCTTTTTAATTTTTAATGGTGGGTGGGATGGTGTGGTCGGGGTGGTGCACTTTGTTCATTGTTCTATGCATCTTGTATATGTTTTTTCTTTTTTTTTTTAAGTAAAGATGATCATATCGAGTTGGTGGTCCAAGAATACAAGACCATGGTACTTATACGACAGCTGATTAAGTGGGTTAAGCAATGTACATCCCAAGTTATTAGTTATTACTGTTTTGATCAATATCTCATGCAAGGTGTTATTTTTATTTTTCACCATGACCTATGTATTATATGTATGGAATATGTATCTACACACTGTTAAGTTTTATTTATATGTATTAAAGGACGTGAGACAAAACTAAGATTAGTCTTTATATCATGCAGAATAGCTGGATTTGGTATCAATATAATCATATCATGATATCAAAACACTCTTAGACAGTAGATCTGATCTACATGTTAAAGTTTCAACCAATGAACAATCATATCCATTGTATAAATTATCTTTTTTTCTGTAATATATTTCTTTCATATACCTTGTAAACTCTTTTTTTTTTGTCAATCACCTTGTAAACTCTTAAGTAATATAATTTCATAGAATTAAGGATTTTGTTTTCGGCATCATATATAGAATAGTTAAAGGATATCAAGTGATAGTATGTGTATGTACGGTATAAATGAAAAGTGAAGGTGGAACTAGAAGATGATAAGTGTATGTATAGTCAACACAAGTTAACCATTAAATGCTTAATAATGATCAATGGGTTGGTATAGAAGAACTATCTGTGGTTCCAATCAAATGTTTGTGCCTCAGTGGTTTCACTTTCATCTTATGTATTGTTTCAAGGTCAACGATCGAGTATAGTATATGTATGTCTAGCAAGCGTAGACAACGACTAAGAAGTTACGTTAGCATGCGGATTTTTTTCCAAACCGTATGCAAGGAAAAGGTTAAAATGATATAGAGCCATAAATGTAAGACAATATGTACATATGTTCAGTGCAATGCACTAGTTTTTCAGGCAGTGATCATAGACTTAGAAAATAGTGTGTGTTTATGGATGTCACTTTCTCTAATTGGCCACCACGCTCATGTCCTAGGGAAGTTTTCTTCAAAAAGCATAAGCAGTCATATTCAATAGCCAAATCAACAGATGATTTGCTTTGGTTCACTTTTGACTATTCAACCCTCTTTTTACAAATCTTGTATTGTTAATTATTTAGGGTTTTGTTTTGGAAATAGATATCTTGTTTTATTTTCAAGTTTTCGGTTATAGAAAATGTTTGGTTAATCACATTTTAGAGGATTCATGTGACATCAATTAGACAAGATACATATACCATAAGCCCTAACAAGAAAACCAATACCAAATATATTCCTTGATAAACTAATTGTTGTTGAAGTTAAATAGTACATATCTTACATTAAATTATGAAGAACTGCTTTTGGTAGAAATAAAATCTTTGAGTCGTGTAATGTGAAAATTTTAATGCACATAAAGTTAATTATAAGAAAATGTTAAAGTCATGTATAATTACAGTATATAATTCATTTTATGAGGAGATAAGAATTACTATAAATAAACATTTCACGAAGGAAAACGAGATTCCTTTTTTCATTCTCTATTGGAAAGTAGAGGACACTTTTGTTGTGATCCTGTGGACAAAACACACGCAAGTGACGAAGGCAAAAGGAATTTAGATTTCTCGGCTTGGGTTCCCATGCTTTTGGTCGGCTCACGTGCTACGCTCCAGCGAATCTACTTGCGCCACGTTATGGTCTTCTGTTGGTAGGCACCGTCCAAAGACCTCTATGTTATTGCTTTTGCTTCTTGCAAGTTTTTACTATTTTCTTTCTTCTTCAATTCTTTAAACGAGTTCTTCCTTCAAGGCTCAGAACATTCCAGTTACGTTTATTCCCCTAAACACTCGCGTTTAGATTACTCTGTAAAACGAGTTTCTTGTATACATGCAAGCAAGAATTGCATCCATGAAATTATAGTTTGTGTTGGACAAGACTTTTTCATTAAAACATTCCTATTGCAAATTTGTAATTAATAACATTAAAAATTTCAGAACTTTGAAAGTCTTTTTTTGTTCAACTTGAAAGTCTAAATATCGAAAATCTATTTTCGGAAACTCATCAGAATTTTATAATATTATCTCAATCTCACATATCTTAAATAGAAAATTATAAATAATTCTAATATAAATATTATATAGTTATTTAAAATATAATAACTTTGAATATTTGAGGGAGAGATGTTCTTATAAACTTAAGGGATTTATTGAATCAAAGATTTGAGAGAATTTAAGATTTGAATAATTTAAGAGAATTCAAGATTTGAAAAAGATTTGCTACAAGTTTTATGGAGTATTAAAGAAATTTCAGAATTTTTAAAAAGTTTTTAAAATTATAAATATTTTAAATAATATTTTTATTTTTAAATTATTATAATGTAATATTATTATTAGTTTATGAAATATATAAAATGTATTAAACTTTTTAAAAGTTGATTTTAAATATTTTTTATTTATATTTTATTTCAAACTGTTTGATTTTGTTTTCAAAAATATGAAGACTTTTTTCTAAAAAAAATTCAAATACCATACAAAATTGGTATTGAAAAAATAGTATTTTAATTTATTGGTTTTTTTACAATATCATCCAAAACTCATTAAATTTCATTTGATAGATTTTATTGACAAAATTTATATTTTTTAATAATTTAATTTTTTTGAAAGTTTATACAAATAATCTATCCAATAAACATGAATTTTATATAAAATTTATAAATGTTAGATACAATATAAAGAGTTTTGAGATGAAAAAAAAATCTTATCCACCCCTAACTATTACAATCTCAGAAGGCTTTAGGGCTTAAAAGAAGACCCATCCCCTTGAAACTATATTAATGGGCCAAAAGTAGGCCCATATAAAACTAACTTATTACCCAAAATCAGAACTCGCAGTGAGATGAGTGACACACAAAAATCAATAAACTAATCAACAAACAAAAACAAAAAATCAATGGCGGGGATACTTGTGAACAATATCCTCTCCCCTCAGCCTCCGGTTATCCGAGTCCTACCGGTTTATTCTTCTCGTAGCAGATCAATCCGAAGAACCCTACTCATGATCAAAGCTTCCTCTGAACCTTCAGTCTCCACCAAATCCAGCGATCCTATTGTTGTATTCACTGCCCCACCCGGTTTCACGCCTCCCGAGCCGCAACGCTTCGCCGTTAAACCCGGAAAGCTCTTCGACGTCTTGGGTTCTGCCATCGGGCTGCTTTTCCGATTCGGCACTGGCGTCTTCGTCTCTGGGTACTCTGCTTCTTTCGTGTCCGAGGACGAGGTTCCGTCTGACCAGTATGCCTTTCGTCTTGCCGGTAACTCATTAACATTCATTTTCTTCAAAGCTTTCAACTTTATTTTGCCTCTTGAGGTCTTAATGTTAGAGACATTCCCGTAAAGTTGTGGACTTTTTTTTCTTTGAGATGGAATCATTAACAATTCTCAAAGCTTTCAACTTTTTACTTCTTGAGGTCTTACTGTTAGAGGAGTTCCGTAAAGCTTTGGGCTTTTGAGTATATGGTGAAGCTAATGATTGATGCTATGTGTAGGGATCACTGTGAAGGAAAACTCAAAGCTCGGGCCTCGTCCTGAGAAACCCATCGAGATTTACGAGTTTGAAGGGTATGAATTTGTGTTACGACTCATTTCGTTTTCCACTTTTACTTGATACTGAGTCAAGGTTTCCTTTTCTCCATTTCCGGTTTGTCAATTTAGCTGTCCCTTCTGTCGGAAGGTAAACTCCCTCTTCTTTTACTTGATCACTCTCATTGTCTTATACTCGACATTTTTATTTGTTTCTCAAAAATGGATTTTTTTGTGTTTTCAGTGTTAAATTTTTAGGTTTGTTTACCCATTTTGCTCACATTAATTAGTTCAATTAATATTGAAATAAATTGAATTTTTTTAAAACTATGGATTATTCTTGACATTGCAAAATTTGTTTTTTTTTTAAATGTGTGAAAAGCTTAGAACTTATATCTTTGTGAAACGTAGGGAGTATGTCTCGCAATTAGCCAAGATTCTGAAGATTTTTGATACCATGATAATATGTTGTTGAATCTTGCCTCCCAATCATTTTAGCTTCCCTCTTTCCTCTGAGTCTCTTTTAAACATGTGTGTGTGTGTGTCTTTGTGTATGTGTTCATGTACTGCAACAACTTGCGGTAAGTCTACTGATGTGGAGAATTTGCAGGTCAGGGAAATGGTTGCAGTGTTGGATCTTGATATTTTATACTATCCTTGTCCTAGAGGAAGTCCTAATTTCCGCCCCAAGGTTAATCAGATGGGTGGCAAACAACAGTTTCCCTACATGGTTTGTCTTCTTCTTCTTTTTTAACCCTAATGACTCATGTCTCTTGTCTTGCCACATCTTTAGACAGTAAGAAATAAGGGTTTTGCTTTTCTTCTGATTATTAGGTTGATCCAAATACTGGAGTGTCAATGTATGAATCAGATGGAATCATCAAGTATCTGTCCGAGAAATATGGTCGGTTTCTGTTTCTAGTTTAGCCCATTCCTCAATGACTTTTGACAATATCATCTTCTTTTCATCTTCATTACTATTTAAGATAGATTCTCTTATCTCTATGTTTGGTTAATCTTGTTCAGGAGATGGAACAGTTCCTTTAAGCCTGACACTTGGTCCGTTAACGGTTAGTTTCTTTGCACATTTTGACGATTATTTTCCTTTGCTTCAAAATTCAAAAGTAGAAACTAGAAATGACTACTTCGATGTTGCAGGCTATAACAGCTGGCTTTGCAATGATTGGTCGTATGGGGAAGGTAAGAAGAAGTTCTACTATATTTATAAGATCAAATGTTCCTCTGGGGAAGTGCTGCTGCCCAGTTGAATGATTCACTGTGGATAGTATACAATATTGGTTTAAGTAAAGCAACGTTTTGTCACAAAATGCTTGAGTTTTTTACCATGCAGGGTAACTTGTACACACCAGCAAAACTACCACCTAAGCCACTCGTATTCTGGGCATACGAGGTTTGATCTTATCACTTTTCTTCCATCTTCAGAAACCAACATCTTATTTAACAAACAATCTCTCTGTTTGAATTTTCCATGCAGGGTTCTCCGTTTTGCAAGCTTGTACGCGAAGTTCTCGTAGAACTGGAGTTACCACACATTCAACGCAGGTATGGTAACAACAGCAACATCAACAACAAAAACTCTTAGGATACTCACCATCTACTGTTCTTGTATATTTGTTCAGAACCAAAGTTGTAACGTCTTTTGTTTGTCTTCATCAGCTGTGCTCGTGGTAGCCCCAAACGGCATGAATTGTTCAACAAAGCTGGTCACTTTCAGGTGGGTTAGAGAATATATACTTATATATGCCTATACAATATATATACATAGAGAGAGAGGAGGTGGTGTGAGATTTGTTTGTTTCTTTTTGTATGTAAAATCAGGTACCTTACCTGGAAGATCCAAACACTGGAGTAAATATGTTTGAGAGTGCAGAGATCATAGAGTATCTGAAGCAAACTTATGCTGCTTAAGTTTATCTTCTTTACTCTTAAGAGCAAATATAGATATAAATGTGAATGTGTGTATGTATAAACAAACTTATGCTGCTTAATTTAGCTGCTTTCTATTGTAATATAAACTCAACCTAGTTATGTGTGATCAACAAATTTACTTTTATATAAACCAAATATATTGTGACATAATTATGCGATGGAAGGAAATAAATTGGAAGAGGAAGAGGTCTAGGTCCAAGTCCTGGTATATGATTTGATTACAAGGTGCAGCAACATTGTAGCATGGCATCTCCAACACAACTCCATTTAATACTCTAAATCGAAGTATGGAGTAAAAAACACTGTAATTTTACTTCATAATAGAGTTTGCTCTATAAATGGAATAATTTTTTTTTTGTTTATTCATTATTCCATTATGTAGTGAGAAATAGAATAAGGTTGAAGTACTTTTACTCTATACTCTATTTTACTCTACTTTAGAGAAAAATATGGAGTTTTACATTGGAGATGCTAGACGGATCAATGTTAGTTAACTGCTTCTAATTTGTTTTTTTTTCTCCCAAACCAAAAAACTTCCCTCAGTAAAATTAGAGAGAGGAAGATGGGCTGTGTTTCTTTGAAAATCGTCAAAAAACTGACTTTGGAGTGTAATGAGAAGGGTTTGGTACTTTGGTTGGGTGCTGTGCCAATTTACTCTTAAAATGGTACACAAATTTGTATGTGGTGCTCAAAATCTACTTTCAGCTGTGGCGTATATTAATTACTCATGCCGTTTCATTATAATAAATGTTTTTTAAAAAAATGTTTCATAAAATTTTTTTTTTGTATTTTCTATAAAATATTGTAAATTTTAAGAAAATTAATTGACTTTATTGAATTAATATTAGTCAAAAATTATTGAAAATTAAAAATTACAAAAATCGATATATTTATTACAATGATTTAATATGTTTTTTAATATGTGTGAAAACTCCAAAAAATCTATTTTTATCAAACAAAGGGAGTACGTTATTTCATTTCCGCATAATAAATGTTTTGTTGACCAAAAAAATCTTAAATTTATAGTCTATTAAAATACTATTGTAATCTTCAAATATGTGCATCTTGTATTGCAAGAAAAGAAATTGAGTCAAACAAAAGCTTTCAATATATTATCTTTGGAAAGAAATCAATTCAAGCAAAAGTTGACCATTTAACATTTGTCAAAAAAATTAATTGTACATTCAAAATACAATACCAGTTAAATTTAATGTATTTCTATGTTTTCATTATTATATTTATTATTATATTTGAATTTTATTTTATTTCCAAAAGAATTATCAACTTTTCCGTATAAGCGTGGAAGTCTTAAGTTTATGTGAGAGTCCTAATGTGTATATAAGACCTGTTAGTGTTGATATATGAAGGATACCTATAGCTCATCTTAAAAAAATTACTTCCTAAGTAATAAAAATTAAAGATATTTGTGTTCATCTTTTTCATATTCAATTTTCAATATGGCAGATAGAACACCTAATCTTCATATGTAAGTTTATATGATTTTTTCGTTTTCTATATATTATTTTATAATTTTATAAAAACGCTATAATAAGAAAATTTGTCAAATTTGATCAATTTCTCTCAAAATTAAGGGTGATTTCTATTCTTTAATTTTGTGGTTAAAAAACATAAAAGTTTGATATAAATTATTAAAATTTTATGCACATGGTTAGAATTCAGCAATTATACCTTTAATTTTGTCATAGAATCTAAGTTCTTCATATATAAATACGTAAGATTTTACATCATTATTAATTTAATTTAGTTAATGTCATATCTTTCAATTTAATCAACATATGTTTCAAGATAAACATATATCGATTTTAATACTTCATTGTGATTAATACATTAAATGAAAACCAATATCCTTTATCTGTTAATCTTTTCATTAGGGTGGACAATGATTGGTCGAGTCTTCTTCCGGAACTTTTGAATATGGTAATGTTGCGTCTTGTTGTGAAAGATATCATTCGTGCATCCGCAGTGTGTAAGGCATGGTATAAATCTATAGTTTCTTTTCGGATGAATGATCGACATCCATGGTTTATGAAATACTCTCTATCAACAAGAAACATAGGGCCTTGTGAGTTGCATGATCCCATGCAGAGGATGTCATACCTCATGTACTTTCCAGAGATAATAAGCATGTCGGTCTATTACGCAAAAGATGGTTGGTTGCTTATGCACAAAGATCATTCATCTGATCATTTATTCTTCTTCAACCCCTTTACTCGGAAGCATATAAACCTCCCTAGTTGTGAACCTTATAACGAATCAGCGGCTTTCACATGTGCACCCACGTCTGAAAGTTGTTTGGTTTTTGGTATGGCAAACATTAACAACTATATTGTTGGAATCAACACTCTTAAGCTTGGAGAAACCAAATGGGAGACTAGTTATTTCTGGAGTTTTCAACATCCTTATGCTCCTAACAATAAAATTATCTTTTTGGAAGGTCTTTTTTTCTGTTTTGTTGGGTTATATTGGATAGTGGTTTTTGATCCATCCGACCGAACCTTGAACAATCACCGCCTAAAATATGACAGAAGCCTCTTACCTTCAACTGGAACCTACTTTGTTGAGATAAAGGGAGACATCTTCCTCATAAAAACATTTACTGAAAGGCTACGGTTGTTTAGGTTAAATCGAGGTAGATCTTGGAGATGGGAAGAGAAGGACAAAATTGATGAAGCATCAACGATCTTTGGGGCTTCTTGCACATCTGAATGTAGAATAAACCTTCCAAATTGTTTGAGAAATAAGCTACTCTTATCCAGTGCACCTGACCCGATAATCAAAACTTACTTTTTTGATGAAGGAAGGTTTCTCACAAACAATTCAAGAATTCCATTTTGGGATAGAAATCCAGTGTATCAATGTGTTTGGATTGAACCTCCCAAACAATGCTTAGATTTTACTTGAGTCAATCATTTGACAAAGATAGTTCTGCAAAAACTTTTATTTTCTTGTTGTGCATTTGTTGTTTTCAAGTTTGCTTTGTTTTATTTCAATAATACATTTCAGTTATATCTATGAATATTTTTTTGTTAAATCTATCAAAAAATCGGGAAACAATAATTTACTATAGTTAAAATCGGTTATCCAAAATCATAACATTTTTTAGGATGGAAATGCAAGATAATATGCGTAATAATATATATATATATACACAGTTATATCTATAATAAATGTATCAGAATTAGTGTTTTACAAAAATATATTTTCAGTTGTGGTGTATATTAATTACTCCCTCCGTTTCATTATAATAAATATTTTTTAAAAAAAATTATTTCATAAAAATATTTTTTTGTGTTTTCTATGAAAATATTGAAAGTTTCAAAAAAATCAATTGATTTTTATTGATTTAATATTGGTCAAAATTATTGAAAATTGCAAATTACAGAAATTGAAACATTTATTATAGTGATTTAATGTGTGTTTTTAATATGTGCGAAAACTTCAAAATATCTATCTTTATCAAACAAAGGGAGTTTGTTATTTCAGTTTCTCCAGTTTCGTTATCGAAATCTTTTTTTATTTCCGGATAATAAATGTTTTGTTGACAAAAAAATCTTAGATTTATAGTCTATTAAAATACTATTGTAATCTTCAATTAACTAATGCGACTATTGAGTAAATTATCCATCCAAAAATAGGATGAGATTTAGTAAATGTGACCAGCAACAAGCATGGCTAATAATAAATAAGAGAAGAAGAGCAAATCTTAGTAGCCTGTTGTTGAATTTCGATCTCTCATTTGAAATATCTACTCTCTAATCCTAACCAAGTTTGGTTTAGTTCAAAGAACCGGCTAAAATTATTGAACCAACAAAGAAAAATAAAGAACCGAAGAGTCCTGGGTTTTGACCGAGTCACGCCCGTATAAAAAGGAGAAGATAACACCATTCTACTCTCTTCTCTGGCAAATTAGGGTTACGCTTTATCGCCGCAAAGCTCTCTCGCCTCCACAGGTTTGTTCATGTTTGTATTTGATTGCAATCTCTTTTAAGTAGATTTGTCTTTTGTCATGTGTAATTAGAATTCTGATATATGTTTGTTAGATAAAATGGAACCCTAGATTCGCTTCTGTTTCAATCCGTTATGTAATTGCCTCATGAAGAATCAGATTGAATTTAAAATATTTATGATATATGAATGTGAGGTAGATTAATACTTTAATGGATTTCTTGTAAAGTTGATTTGCTTTAACAGGAACTGATTAATTGTGGTTATGTGATATTAGAAGCAGAATGGATTCTCAGATAAAGCACGCGGTGGTTGTGAAAGTGATGGGACGTACAGGATCAAGGGGTCAGGTGACTCAGGTACGAGTGAAGTTCACAGACTCTGATCGTTTCATTATGAGAAACGTTAAAGGACCTGTGAGAGAAGGTGACATCCTTACCTTGCTCGAGTCTGAGAGAGAAGCTCGGAGACTTCGTTGATTGATGTTATGTCTTTTCTCTTCTTCCGACTGAAACAAAACAATGTCTTTTTTTTTTTTTGCATTCTGTGACTGGATTAGTCTATTATGCTTTGGTGGTTTGATATGGTTATTTGGTATTCAAAGCCTATGCTCTCATCTCTTTGTTTCAAACTTTAATATCATTCAGACAGCAAGTGTTTTCTTACATGTTCAAACCAATTGAAAACCGTTTCTTTGGTTATGTTCTTTTTTCTTGAGCAACCTTTGGTTATGTTCTTAACATTAACTGCGAGGTTTCGAGATTGGTCTCTCTTGTTCATGTTCAGATGACCGTCGAAGATGCAGCAGCAAAAACTCTTGCCGGAGTTAAAGCAAGACCCTGCAGATTTAGAAGATTCTGTTGGTGTCATTACTCATTTTTGTGTAGCTTGCCAAGTTAATTGTTACCTTGTCTTATTGATGTTTGAAATATTTGATTTTTTTTTTTAATTTCATATGATATATGTGAGATTATATAAACTAGCGTATATAATAAGTCATCACCCATTCTGCTTTGTGTCTTTATTCTGATCAATTAACCAAACTTAGTTAAATTCTCAATCAACACTTGCCTCTTTAAGAAAAATCTTATTATATAAAAACTACTGTTTAGAATCTCCACTAAAAAGTCCCACTTAATATCACAATTATCTTACATAAGGCCTTTCTGTTTTTTCTGATAAGCTTTTACTAATGCGTTCTAAGACTTGTATTTTATGGTATGGTTATGATTAACATATATATGTGTGGAACTTTTGTAAGGTTATAGAATTACATCATACATTACACATGTACATTTCATACATTACATTCTCCATCATAGGAGTTGTTTATTTTTTTAATTTAGTTTTTTTTTTGAACGGCATTGGAGTCGTTTATAAGAATCGGTTCTTCACGTAAACTCTTGGTGTAAATAATTTCGATAAATAAGTTTTTTCATTGATGTTTCTTTTGAAGAATCGATGCGTTGTCGTTCCACGAGTGAGGAGTCCCAAAATATGCAATCGATATTTTTCATTAACCTTTGGGTTGTTACTTTTTAATATGCCTTTTGTACGATCTATGAGCAATGGTGTTTAAATTTATACAAGTTACCATTTTTGTTTTTAATTAGGTTTATTCTTAATGCAAAATGACAAAAAATCCCATCTTACGACAGTGAAATGACCTTTGGGCAATAATTTTATCCGTAGTTGTAATAGAATCAAGTACGATAAGAATGTCAATATAATAATTTCTTAATCTTGGCCACTTAATATATTGGTTATATTCTAGTGATATTGTTTTTCAAATCATGGACGTGTTAAAGGAGCTCGAGTTAATTATTCAGCGAGATATATAAAGTCTTGAATATTTTTGTTCTTGATGTCACTATAGGTTTTTAGAAAACTTTAAGTAAATGGACTTAATTAGTGACCGTTGTTGCGAGTTTATTGATATATAAAAAGTCTTGGTCATGTTGGTTTGAAACCATGAAGTTAACATGGAAATGATATATATGCTGAAAACAAAACATAAGAACCACATCGTGGTGGTCTAGTGGTTTTCACTAGAGGAGGAGTTGTCTTGTTGGTTTAAGCCAGATATCGATTCTCCTCTAGTGCAAAATTATTAGCTCCACATGTGGCCACGCGGATATGGATCATTGCTTACGGCTCATTTAAATACTCAGTAGAGGGTCAATCCATTGGCTGCACCTCTCATCCGGAGGTTAGGTATGTATCTTTAATAGACCTTAATTTAACCTTTTTTCAATCAAAAAAAAAACATAAGAATGAGTCTGATTGGTCACATGAAACCGCATAAAGAATGGTAAAAGATGATAGTTATAACTTATAAAAACAGCATAAAAAGACGAAGACATCAAAAACATTAGGCCGGCCCTAAAATTTTAGAGACCATAAATGCGGCCCTAAAATTTTAGAGACCATAAATGATTTAGTAAAGATTTTAATTTTAAAAAAGTACAAATTTGGAAACCTTTTTTTAAAAGAAATTTAGGATCTATTTAATGTAACTTCTTCAAAAAGTTTAGAATTTATAAATAAATATTTCATTAGGTTTTACCGAGATCGATCCGACGTTTTCATAAAAAGTTAGATGGTAATACCGTATTGGTTGAATCGGTTTGTTTTTCGCGTTCTCATATGAAAGATATATGCTTTGATCGAAAAAAATCATTTCTGCATGTTGTGTCATCTTTTATCTTTCGATCTTAAGATGATATGTGTAGTGTATATGACTTAAGCTACGTTATAACTTTTCTATTGATAAGCTTGTAGACATCGAACCTTACTCGTGAACATTAAGTATTGTATTTCTGTACAGAATGAAGTTTGCATTTAACACAAACAAGTAATCTCTACACCAATAAACACATTAAAACATGAACTTAGAATTTATATATGCAATCAGTCTCTAACTGCAAAACCTTTTAAGTCTATGTACTGAAATCTAAAAATAAACTATTTGGAATCTCTATATACATTAGCTCGTGAAATGAGAAAGAAAAAGGACAATGATTGGGAAAAAGGATCAAATACGTACGTTAAAAATAATTCTATTTTATATTTCTGCTATATTCATACACTGAACATTTTACTTAAATTAGGTGTCTAGACATTATATACCACATTTCGGCATTATGATATAAATATGAGTATGATAATTAAAAAATTAGTGTTATAAATGCAAATAAAGTTCCACATTAATATGAGGTATTTTGGGAAGAATTTTAAAACCAAATCTATGCAAACTTTGCTTGTTATATTTAAAGTGGAAAATATCATATTAATCGACTTAGTAAGAGTTGGACATAACCTTAAAAAAATCCAACAATTGATATCAAAATCTTGTTGATATCAAAGCCCAACAATTGGTACATCTTTTGATTTAGGAAAAAAATATTTTTAAAATAAATATGTTTTTAAAGGACAAAAGAAATGAGTTTTGATACTACTATAAATACAGAAAAAAAACTATTCATTCACATAATTAATATACAGATCCTAAACAAATATGTGTGTCAATACGTTTTTTATTCTTACATTATTTTGTTTATTCTGAGTTGATTCGCGTTCATTCATAACAATTAGCGAAACAAGTCACATTAGTTAATCTGTAACACCCATAATGTTTTATTGTAAATTGTAATATTAGTCAATCATTCTAGTGAATCATTCTATTAATTAGTCCAACTAGTAAGTTTTATAAACTACATTAAATATGTCGCTATTGAAATCTATAAGTATTACATTTTGTTATAGATCATCTTCTTTGGTACTCTATTTTCTCTCTAAACATCAAATATAGAGTAAGAGTCATCTATATAGAGTAAGAGTCATCTTAATGGTACAAAATTTTACACAAAATATAGAGTGTCAAACAATATTATTTCAAATATAAAATAACACTAGAGCTCGACCCGTGCGAGTGTTGGTTTATATTATAATATATATATATATTGATTTATGTTTTTATATAACTATTATATAGTTTAGATGTGTTGTCATTTTGTAATGGAATTTTATCGCGGATATTAATTTTTATTTATTTTTAAAATTTTATATTTTGTTTCATTTTAAATGTTCTATATTTAATTTTTTTCTCCATATAATGAATTACATATTATTATATTTACAAATGATGTTGTATGATGTAATTGAAAGATGTATATAATTGAAATATCTATCATATATATATTTCATAATCTATTTATCATATTAAAATATTTATTATTTAATAAAGAATAGACAAAATCTATATTATGCAAAATAAGATATGATTAATAAAAATTCCATTAGGATCAATATTATTATTTATATTTCCAAATATATTTTTTTTAATATTGTTATTCATGTTTCCAAACAATCTTCATTGGCACTTCGGTTTTAATAATAATAGATTATTTATTTACTCTATTTTAGAAGTTAAATTTCTTTTTTATAAAATTATTCTTCACTTTTCTATATTTTCATTTTCTATCAAATAGAATTATATAGTATAAACAATTACATTTAAATACTATGTTTACTATTTTTTTTTGTCTTTCATTATATGTATTGTAAAAATTGAATTTTAAAATAATCTTTAGTTGTAAAAATGGTGTAATTGTGACAGTATATTGTTATAAAATAAAATAAAAGAGTAAAATTTAATTAATTTAAAAATATAGATTTTATAATAAAATAATTAATAAATAGAAATAATATATTTGGTTATTCCCTTTTATACTAGAAAATAGAAGTTTCAATTGGATCAATACCCTTTTTGTTTTTAGATTAAAATATATAAGCACCCATTAGAAATGGTATTAGCTTGGAACAATGTTCTAAAAATCGTTAGGCGATGATTATGCGTTTTATGGGGAGTTTTTGTTTACACGGGTGCCAAGACCAATTTTTAAACGTTTAGAACGATTTTTTAAAATATTAGTTTGAAAAAATCATTTCGCTCATATCCGATTTATTGACTATGTGGACGTCTAGGCGCCACCTAGACTTATTTTTAGAACATATGTGAGGTCAATTTTCAAACACTAGAAACAGAGTCAACAAATATGATGGTCCTAATTCCTTAAATAGTTCCAATTATTACTATTTTAGTAAAAATACTACTCTAAATATCAATGACTCATTAGTTCTCACTATTTTTTCCTACCATGAAAGATACATAATTGGCAGTAGATGACTATTGGTTCTTTAGATTTGTTCGAATCTTACAACCACGATAGATGAGAAAGCTCGGCCCCTAACATCTCTCTCTCTCTTTAACTTAGAAAAGCCCTATAAATAGATATCTTGGTTGCCTTTGGTATCCCACACCACTAGAAATATCTCTCTTTCCCTAAACTCACTTTAAAACCCAGTTATTTAGAAAGAGAAAGAAACCTTAACAAAATAAAAATGGAGAATATGGGAACTAGAGTGATAGAGCCATTGAGAGTGGGAAGAGTGGTCGGAGATGTTCTTGATAATTTCACTCCAACAATTAAAATGAACGTGAGTTACAACAAGAAGCATGTCTCCAATGGCCATGAGCTTTTCCCTTCAGCTGTCTCCTCCAAGCCTAGGGTTGAGATCCATGATGGTGATCTCAGATCTTTCTTCACCTTGGTATGTAAACATATGTTGAAGTTATTTTAAAATCATCAATAATCTTATGTACTGGTTGTTTAGTCCTCATATCTTGTGCCATAACATAACTCTCACTTTCTTTTCATCTTAGAAGTCATTCATTTTCTGACTCTATGAAGAAAAAGAGAGAGTGTGATCATATTGTACCTTTTTGTAAAATAGTATGATGCTGTTATGTACTTTTATCAAAAAAATTCATTGATGGTAATAGCAACTGAATTGCAAAACAGGTGATGATAGACCCTGATGTCCCAGGTCCTAGTGACCCCTTTCTAAAAGAACACCTGCATTGGTACGTTCAAGTTTTACTTGTCGATTCATTTTCGGCCCCATATCTAGCGGTCCTATGTACTTCATTTGAATTATTAATAACCCTTTCTACATTAATAATTTTGTATAAACCTGAGTTGAGTTGAGTTGGTAAATAGAACTAAATGATTGCATGTAAATGTTTCTACAGGCTCGTCATGAACATCCCCGGCACAACAGATGCTACATTTGGTACGGGCTCGTCATGAGTTTTGTGATATAAAACCCTTCCAATAAAAAGATATATCCAAATAAGTATAAAAGATATTTTGAACTGAAACTGTAGGAAGAGAGTTGATGAGCTATGAGTTGCCAAAGCCAAGCATAGGGATACACAGGTACGTGTTTGTTCTGTTCAGGCAGAAGCAAAGACGTGTTGACTTCCCAACCATTCTTTCGAGGGATCAGTTCAACACTCGCGAGTTTGCTATCAAGAATGATCTTGGTCTCCCTGTCGCGGCAGTCTTCTTCAACGCTCAGAGAGAAACCGCAGCTCGCAGACGTTAATTACGTTTATGTCTATCAAATGCATTAAAAAAAATTAAAGACATGTTTATCTCTGTTCTTAATTAATTATCCATGTTTATTTATGTTCCAAATTCCCGTATCTTTGAATAAAAATATTATTTTCGTATGTATAATTCATACTAAATTCTTATATATGTCTTGATAGGTAAAATCGAGTTAATCTCATTTTATGATATATAAATTGTACACGAACATAAATAGTTCTGGTCAAAGTGACAAGACCTTGGTGACCACCTAGAATAGGACTCTCCTTCTCACTCGACGATCAATATTATCAGTTATCATTATGTCTTTCTTTCTCACATGTTCAGTGTTTGGTGTTGTGATAGAAATAGGTTCCGGCTCCCTAAATGCTAGTACACGAAACTTGTGTATCTTTTGAGAAAATGTAAATATATATAGTGAATATTATCGAGTGTTCTACTACAACAGCTTTTTCTTTTAATATGATAATATTTAATTTACTGGGTATATTTCTAACCAACGTGCATGGTATAAGGAATAACTTTTTTATCATGAATTGGAAAAAACATATTTCATTGCAAGTGATGATCGAATCTAATAGCACGACGGTGACAACACTACTGCAAATTTTAAATCATAGAATGCTTATATGTAATTTTTACTTATTCCACCTAACTAAAATAATTAGTCAATGTTATAGTTCTATCAACAACAAATTACATTCTACATTCAATGTTCAAATAAAGAAAATAAATATTACAATGGGTTGGCCTTTTTGGGTGTACGGAATGGGTGATAATAGGAGTGTAATATCCAGATTTTTGAATTATTGACCATCTTATCTATCTTGTCTAAATAATTAATTATTATATTTGATTTAATTTGTAGTTATTCGGATATTCGGTGTCCAAATATCTTGAAATTTTATATTTTAAAATTAATATCTAATTTACCCCGTATAAAATATAAATAAATAAATCAAACAAAATAATAGAAAATAAAAATATTTATTACAAACTAAGAAAAAAATATTTACTTTTTCAACCTTTAATAAATAAATAATCAATTTAATACATAAATTTTGTAAAACTTACATAAAATATATTAATTATATATAAATTCTTTGAATACATGTATATATGTATATAACAGATCAGATTAGATACTCAATTATAAAAATATTAGTATTTGTGATTTATTTTTATTTTTTTATTTACGGATAATCAATTTTTTTAGTTCAAATCAAAACAAATACTCCATTTGTTTCATTATAAATGTCACTTTAGGTTTTTGCATACGGATTAAGAAAATAATTAATTTTGCATATTTTCTATATAAAAACACAATTACCTATACACCTAATCATATTTCAACTAATAGAAAAATAAATTGCAACATAAAATTAATAAATTTTGTATTGAAAGTCAAAAACGACACTTAATTTGTAAGAAAAAAATTTCTTTAAAACGACACTTAATATGAAACAGAAGAAGTAATAAATATAAATTTACATATATTTTGAGCCGGAGGGATGCAAGTGGGAAATAGTATTAATTTCAACGGTAGACTCAAGAAGGTAACGTGTCGTTAATAGAGTGGTTAGCGGCTCAGTACTGTTACACTTATCCTCAACCACTAGCAACTACTTCTCTTCATGTATATTCGCTATCAAATCAACAAATTTTACTTCTCTTCATGTATATTCGCTATCACATCAACAAATTCTAGCAAAATTTGTTTGATTACTATATAGTTTGGACTCTTGTTTATGAAAAGAATACCAAGTATTATAATCATCTTTGTTCATATGATTATGGACAATGATCGATTTTTTTTTACAGTGATCGAATTTTGGTTAAGAGAGCTCTAACTTTTAAGAAATAAATTAGCATAATTATATATATATAGTTTAAGAGCTGAAAAGGATAAGGGTTACCTACGTATGTGTCATACCAAAATCTCATGCAATTCTTGCTTCCAGGACTGTAGAATCTAAGAGTTGTATACAGTACACCTAAGAAATGGATTCACTACCAAATCAAGGGCATGCAAAGACGTTCGGATTTGCCTGAAAAAGAGACTCTGCACTATACATAGAGTATTAGGGTTTCAGTACGGCATAATGTGCCTGGGTTGTGTTTAGCCACTTATGGTTATTTTCGTAGCTAAATCTTTTTCTAAAAAAAAACACACCTCTTAATAGTATGTTAGAAGGACTGGCCCTCTTTTGTTATTATTTTGAAAAATCAACACGTGCTCTGTTCATCCCTGGTTTTACTCAAAGTTTGCTACATCTAGATATATTTTTCATTTGCAAAAAAATGTGTCAGTGTTTGGGTAATCGTTTTGAAATATGTTGAAGTGAAGATCCCACATTGGAAAGATGTAAGGGACTTAAGTAATATATAAGAGACTTGAACCAATCCACTTATCGCCAATTGGTTTTAAGTTGGAAGTCCAAGAAACTTATCATGGTATCAGAGCGTACCCACATCCTGACCCATTAATCCAGCCCGGACAGTGGTCCGATCATCCCACGAATTGATGGTCCAAGAAGGCTCAATTCTTTTGAGATTGCTAAAGAATAAAAAGATTGTCTCGGAGAGATATGATGGATTCAGCGAGATTAATGGTTATATCCACCATTATCTCGAGGGAGGGTGTTGGAGAGAAGATCCCACATTGAAAAGATGTAAGAGACTTGAGTAATATATAAGGGACTTTGGCTAATTCACTTATCGTCAATTGATTTTAAGTTGGAAGCCCAAGAAACTTATCAAACTACGTTTATGTTTTTTTCTAAAAATTGGGTCATAAACTACATAAATCTCAGCTCATGTTTTTTTTCTTAAGACATATAAATACGTGTTCAAGCACAATCATTACACGCACTAATCTGTCTCGAGTGTATATGTATTAGTTATATATGCATTCTAGTATATCATTACGCATATAACCACATTGCCAAATTATATGCTGTAAAAGATTTATTTTTCTTGCGGTGTAGTTTTTTTTTTGCCAAATATGTAAATATCATATAAAATGAAAGAGTTTCTTCGATTCACCAGAAATTATAACTGTAACCGATGGCTCTTTTTGAGGAAGATAATCAATATATTTAGCTGCAAGTGTGGAATTAGTGGAATGAAAATAATTGAAATGGAACTCATTCCATTTATTCTGAACAGATTTGTTAGGGAATAGTTTTGTATTTTATCTAATTGTTTTTGGAATTGATGAATGACCATTTCATTTTATTCAAGTTGTGGAATTAATGGAATCAAAAATTCCACATCATTTTATTTCAAAAAATTGTAATCCAGTTGGTTTTAAATTTTTTCAAAAAAAAAATTGTAAAAATTTTACACAGATAAAATATATTATGAATTCACCCTGCCAAAAAGAATAAAACAATGTGAAGCCAAAACAGAGGATAACTAAACCAAGAAAAAAGTTGCCCTCACTGTATTACATTTAGTGATTAGTTTTTTTTTTCAACAGCCATCATTCAACAAAATATAGTGGCCAATAGATAATTATTCATTTTAGGGTACACATAAATCACATCATTCATATCGCACATTAATAAAATAGTTATATCTACCGGTACAGATATACGAGTACACCGCGAAATCTTCTATTACACCGGTACGAAACCGTAAACCTGGGGATTAACCAGCAGTGCAGATTATTAGCCGCCATACTTCGGTTTAGGACGATTGTCGAGGACAAACCAACATGCAATAACCTTAAAATTAAAAGAGACGACCTGTCATGTTTCATGTCATAACAAATTAAGGAACACAAGAGACATACTAACCCTTGGACCAAATCCACTTTGGTCCTACGTATAAATGCATGCAAATCATAATCTTTTTTAAAATTTTGGGTTCTCTAGTATATAAAGGCTGTCTAAATTACATTGGTTGACGTGTCGTTGAGTAATGCCAGGCCCCCTCCTTCAGAAATCATGTGTTCAGGTTTGATATATCCTCGTACTATTTTTTTGGATTTGATGAGTTCGAGAGTGCTTCATATATACTCTCACAAAGAGGTAAACAACATAATGTGAAAGTACATTTACACAAATTAAATTAAATAAAAGATTTACATTTTTTCTGGAGAAAAAAACGAAGCGATAAGGATGGTCGATGTTTTTGGTTTAAAGTTTGTGATTTTTTTGTTCAAAACTTGCAAGTTTTGCTTTGGAAAGTGAAGTTCCTTATCTAATATTAAGAACATTATTAATCCAAATTTCTTAACTGAGGTTCTTAACTTCGGTTAAGAATTAGTTTTAATTTTTTAAATTTTTAATTAAAAAAAATTAAGAATCAACTTTTAACGGAATAGTGTAAAAAAAATAAATAAGAACCACAGTTAAGAAACTAAAATTAATCATGCTCTAATGGGGGAAGTTGTTTTGCAAAATAGTATGTAAATACACGTTTGCGTATATATCGTACATGCGACTTAATAAAATCGAATTACATATTAATATTTTTATAAATCAATACAACCACTAATAGATTATAACCAAAAATTAAGATGATTATAAACAAAATCCAAACATTATTATTATAACGAAAACTTAAGCAACACCGTTTTTATATATAAAAAAAATCTTTAAATTGTAGGAGCTTCTTCTGCAATGCTATTATACTGCGGAAAGCTGCAGAACAACATGTATCCCTTTCTTTTTATTACTTTATTTGGATTACTTTACTTTGTGTGGCACTGTATGTTGAAAGGTTAAAAAAAACTTACTGTCTTATGCAATCTGCAAAGACTTTCGTTTGGAATAGTCAACTTGCGACTAAAATAAAAATCACAAGAAACTTATCTTTTGGGAGAGTGAAGAGGTTAAGGAAGAGAGTATAAAACATTCTCTGTTTACAATCTTGGTTCTGATTTACACAAACAATTTAGTACGAAAGTCTGTTAACAGTACAAATTTGAGATCATTTGTATACGCTAAGTATATTGTTTATTCCCAGTCTACCAATGTTTACCAACACGGTGTGAAGGTGATCCACACATACCATCGAACTACGTATCGGGCCCAGACCGGGTATGTAATTTTCCACAAAAGCCCAATCTTTGTTTCCTCTTGTATAAAATTATTTTATAGGTGCGTATTCTCGTTCATTAATCTCATTGATGTATAAAAATTGCCACCAAGGAAACTAGGGTTGTCAACTGGTTGGGTGCCCATGGGTGTAGTCCAGTCCAGACTGTTTTGGGCGGGTTATAAATAAGCCCAAATATTTCATGGTCCAGTTGGGCCAAAAACCGAATTTGCCCATGGACAATTTGGTCCAATCCAACTGGACATTGGGTTAGCCCAATACATATTTTTTTTTTTAATTTTGGGAAAAGATTGGATCTAGGGTTTAGTTTGCTACTCACGATGAAAACTGATCTCTGCTCTAATCATACTCGATTTCAAATCTAGCTTTGCACTCTGTTGAGATTACCTCTCCTCTCCTCTCCTCTTCTCTCTTGTTCGATCCAAGTAATCTCCGATTCTCTGTGTTCCAGCTTCGTTCTTACGGGTCTCTCTGGTATTTCTAAAACCCGTGTTCGTGTTTTGTTGTTATTGCGTTTGTTGGGTTACTTGAACTTGTTGATATCTCTCTTCTTTGAATTCGATTTTGCAGTATGTCTTTTTTTTTTTGGGTTCTGTTTGCTCTGTAATCGTTTCTTTCTTTATTGGGTCGTGTCTAAGTGTTAAGATAGCTTTTTTTTATTGGGTATGAAGCTGTGAATTTGTAATGATCTGAATCGCAAGCTTTTTTTTTTCTTGGTCGTGAGTGTTAAGCTAGCTTTATTGTTGTAATGATCTGAACTGAAGCTTCTTGCTTTTTTTTTTTGGATCTGAACTGAAGTCATCATGTGATGGCATCACAGACTGTGATCTATGATCTAATGCTTATGATAACTTATTATGTGTTATGTTAGTTTATTGCAATGATTGTCGTGATAAGTTATTATGTGTTATGTTAGTTATTATGTGTTACGTGATTCACAATGATGCTGTAAGCCTGTAACTCTGTTATTAACTTATTATATGTTACTCCATTACTTTATTGTTAAGCGTAAGATATTGTATGTTACTCCATTACTTTATTGTATCAGTTTCAGTATTGTATTTTCTTTTTCTTAACCTTTACATTATTTTCAATATTAGCAGTTTCAGTATTGTATTTGGTTAGTATTATTCTACACATTCCTCTTATAAGGTAATCTTGACTGAGCCCGTATCTAGAGAGATAGATAGTATATCCAGAGAACAGAGAAAACATTTAATAAACACCAATCATCACTTCAAGATTAGTTACATTAAAGTTGAATGTTTAATTACATAAATATGAAATTTGTGAATTTTTTTTCTCTTTGTTATTATATTATTATTATGTTACATTTTTTATCATGTTAAACTAAAAAGATAATTTATAATTGGGTTTATATAAATTAAATTTGAATTTGGTTAAAACTAAAAATAATTTATAATTGGGTGGGTTTGGGTATGTCCAACTGGACATGGGTGTAATTGGGTTTGGTTGCTCTTGGGTTTGGGTTGAATATGGGTGTGGGTGTTTTGGGTCCAAAAAAATAAATGCCCAATTGGACACACCCATTTGGGTGTGGTCTCACCCAATTGACACCCCTAAAGGAAACTGACCCGGTAGAAGCCTAAACCGGAAGAAGGATAGTGATGTTGAAAAGTGATACTTGCAACAGTCAACAGTTAAGGTTTGGTGTAATGGGCAATGGCAGCTTTGAGAAGTCAGTGTGTAGTATTCAAAGTTACGTACTGTAAACAACCACATGGTTAAAACTTACAACTGATTTTTCACAGCGCATACCTTAAATATTGTAGCTTTCACCAACTGGTTCAAGATTAATATTATTGGTGTAATCTTGAGCACAGATAAATGCAATCGATTTACTCAACTACAATTTGTAAAATTATTAATTTATTTATATTATAGTTATGACAAAACGAAAAGCCAGCTTAGCAAATTAGAATTTTTGGATTCATTCGGTTTAGTACGACACTTGTTGGAAAAACGAACCGAAATGACGTAGGAGACTCAAGGAAGAAAACAAAAAGGTTTGTTAAAATGGAAAAAAAGGTAAAAGTTAAGTGAAAGTTAGTTTCATGTACATGCTAAACACATGTGATCTTAGTAGATCTTTTGACTAATTAAACTCAACCGATTATAAACTACTTAGCGAAAAGTATCGAAGTGTACGAATATTTTTATTTATTGTGATTGCATGAAACATCTTTTCCCTCAATACTACGTTACTATCGAAAATTCCGTAAGGTTAAACCATATCGTTTGCTTTTCTATCAATAAGTATCAAAAATCTGTTTAGTTTCAATCAATATTTTTGCTTAGTTTGAAGATGGATCTTACTGAATTTAAAGCTTGAAGGCTATTGATTAAAAGAGTACTACATAAGCATATATAAAACATAACTAAATGACATAATCATAAGTGATACGATGATATTTTATTCTTAGCAGTTTTAACAAATACTGTATTCTGCATTATAGTTAATTAGAACAGCCACTGATATTTTTGAATGCATGCTTAAACCCTTTCCTACTCCAAGAAAATTATATTATTACCAAAAAATCCTTAACCGGATTTTCACGCTTGATCAATACTCAGATCGTCTCATGAACTTTTTTCCTGCCATTGTCCAAGTGACTAAATTACTAAAACATTCCTACAACGTACCAGTTTTTCATTCTACGGTTTACATTGTTTTTCAGCCAATGGTCGACAATTGCGCTTTTTGTGTGTATAATTGTGCAAGTTGGTTTTGTATTTGCTGTTTGTAAGTTTCAAAAAAAATCCTGTTTGTAAAAATTGTAAGCTTTTAGAGCATTTTCATTTACGAATATCCAACAAAATATAACATAAAGTGAATAGATATCTTAAATGTTAAAAGCTCTACTTGAGCAAATATCAAATGAGATATTTTATAATATTTTTGAATGGAATTCTAATTACTTGAGATATTCACATTTCACTTGCTTTTTTTTTTGTTATTTTATAGCTTTACAACATAGATGATCTTAATATACGAGAGTTTTGGTTTGATAGTAGAATTAAAAAGTTTGGGGTAAAAAAGGAAATAGAGAGAAGTTTGCATGTGAGAAGTAAAGCGAATGTGGAAAGATGACGCTTGGCACAAGGGAGCAACCACTTATTACCAAATGTTATTCTTCAATTCACCAGTCTTTAAATTCTATCGATATTCTGCTAATAAAACCGAAAGAAGAAAAGTGAATTAATTAAAAAAAAAAAACTTCTTTGCTTTGATTCCTTGTCTTCTTCTTCATTCTTTAACTTATCATCATCTTCTCATAGAAGAGAATTAAGACAGAGAGAGAAATGGGAGATGAAGATGTTGATGGGAAGTGTAAAACTATGTCTGCATGTTCCTCATTAAAACTCTTTCTCTTCATGGTTCCTCTTGTTCTCGTTTCTGGTTTCGTCTTTGTAAATATTGGTCCTAATAATCCAACATCTTTCTTAACATCTTTGTCCACTAATCATCTCTCTCCTCCTCTTCTTCCTTCTTCTCCACCTCTGCCTCCTGCGCCGGCACCATCTCCCTCACCACGAACATCAACTTCACCGACTAAAGTGGAATCTATTCAGGTTAGAGAAATCGCTTAGGAATATCAAAATTATTCCTTTCTTGTTTCTCCATCTTCTCATCTTTGCATGTCTTTTCTTTTTATTCTGCCTTTTTATATTTATCTATTTATATTCTACACTCAACCAACAAATATTAATTTATTTTAAATATTATGTTTCAAATTTTGTGGTCAAACTACAGACAAACTGTTTAAAAATATTTTGTAAACTGTAAATTTTAATTGTTTTTTACTGTGGATGAGGAAACGGGTCGGCAAAGTCAAATTAATGAACAAAGATTGTAGAGAAATGTTTTATGATATGTGTGCGGTCGGGTGGTCTAAAATTCAACTAATTAATCAACAACACGTCAGTGAAATTGTATTTTTATATGTGCATAACAATCTTTAACTAACTAAAGATGTTGAAACAGGGTGACTACAATAAGACAATTCAGTTTAACCCTATCAACATTGCTTCAACGAGTAATAACGTCACGTCTACGGCGTCTTTGAAACTGATGAAGAAAAGAGTTCTTAGCAACTTAGAGAAAATTGAATCCGAACTACAAAAGGCTCGAGTCGCCATCAAAACCTCTTCCATGAACGATCCCGTGGACGATCCGGACTATGTACCTCTTGGCCCGATGTATTTGAATGCCAAGGTCTTTCATCGGTATGTAAAATAATTATCTTGTCTTTTTTGTCATGTTTTAATTATGATGGGTTTCTTTTAATTAATGGTCTCAATTTTATTTGAAGGTAGAAAACATTTAGGTTCGCTTAGCATTTATTTTGAATTTAATTAATAGTCAAACGGATTGGAAGCATGAATTTACTGTCTTGCTAATTAAGAACTTATTTGGATCAATTAAATTCAAAGCCAAACGTGTTGGAGATCTGATTCACAAGTCACAATAAACGCCTAGGAAATTTCTAGTATTAATTTTGAGTGTTACACTACTAGTTTCTTGCTATGAAAAGGAAAAGGAAAAACACTAATATATAAATGTGCATAAATTGCTGTTTTTTGATGTGGGATCGATCTAATGTAAAGAAACGTATGATACTATTGGCATGACAACGACGTGCTAAAGCTTTTATCTTATTTGTATTGGATCGGTTAGGAGCTACTTGGAGATGGAGAAACAATTCAAGATATTTGTGTACAAAGAAGGCGAGCCACCGTTGTTCCACGATGGTCCATGCAAAAGCATATACTCTATGGAAGGAAACTTCATCTACGAGATGGAAACCAATACACGTTTCCGTACCAATAATCCGGACAAGGCCCACGTCTTCTACTTACCCCTCAGTGTCGTCAAGATGGTAAGATATGTGTACGAACGCGACTCCCATGATTTCAGCCCCATCCGAAAAACCGTCAGGGACTACATTGATCTTGTGGGCGATAAGTACCCGTATTGGAACCGCAGCATTGGAGCTGACCATTTCATACTTTCGTGCCATGACTGGGTATGCTACTAGCGTTACATGTGTGTGTGTGTGTCCCGCGTTACTCGTTGTATATATCCTTTGGTTAGTTAATTACCGTTATAATCTTGGTTTTGTTTTGGCATAGGGTCCTGAGGCGAGCTTTTCTCATCCATATCTAGGACACAATTCTATCCGAGCTCTATGCAATGCCAACACGTCGGAGAGATTCAAACCGAGAAAAGATGTCTCCATACCCGAGATCAACCTACGCACGGGTTCCTTAAAAGGCTTAGTCGGTGGCCCATCACCTTCTAGCCGTCCCATCCTTGCCTTCTTCGCAGGAGGTGTACACGGACCGGTAAGGCCGGTCTTGCTCCAACATTGGGAGAACAAAGATAATGACATAAGAGTACACAAATATCTTCCTAAAGGAACGTCATATTCGGACATGATGAGGAACAGTAAGTTCTGCATATGTCCGAGTGGTTACGAGGTTGCTAGCCCTAGGATCGTCGAGGCGCTTTACTCGGGTTGTGTTCCGGTTCTGATAAACTCAGGGTACGTTCCTCCTTTCAGCGATGTGTTGAACTGGGCGTCGTTTTCGGTTATCGTTCCCGTGGAGGACATACCAAATTTGAAAACGATCTTGACGTCGATATCTCAGAGACAGTATTTAAGGATGTACCGGAGAGTCTTGAAGGTAAGGCGACATTTTGAGGTGAACTCTCCGGCTAAGAGGTTTGATGTGTTTCATATGATTCTTCATTCGATTTGGGTAAGGAGGTTGAATGTGAGGATCCGTGAGGTATAAGTTTTACTGGTGTGTTTGTAGATTTTTGTTTGTTTTGGGTGTGAAATGAAAATAATCTGAGTGTTTTTTTTTTCCACTAATCTTGTAATAGAAAATTTGTTACTTTCTTATTTAAAAATATTTAACCGTCAATAGGAAAAAATTGTATAAAATTCTAGCTTAAGTTGACAAAAAAAAAATCTAGCTTAAAATTAGGTGAAATTTTTAGGGGTGGGACGGACCGGATATCCGGGGTATTTTAGGATACCCGGATCCGGATCCGGATTCGTCGGATCCGTGACTTTAATATCTGGATCCGGATCCGCGTCTTCCGGGTATCCGGACTTCGGATATCCGCCCAGATATTGTGATACCCGCGGATACCCGGATTCGGATCCGGATCCGTAAAAATAATTAAAAAAAATAAAAAAATATAAAAAAATATAAAAAAAAATCTAAAAATAAAACATAAATTAAATATTTATACAAAATTTATTACTATATATGACATATAATATTAGTAAAATTTAAATATAATATTAAAAAAAATATTTTATGTATAAATACTAATATATCAAATATAATTATTAATAAAATTAAAAATTTAATATATTTTAAAAATACGGATCCGGATCCGGATATCCGGACCTAAAAATTAAGATATCCGGATTTGGATCCGGTTTGGACGGATCCGAAATTTTACTATCCGGATTCGGATCCGGGCACTCCGGATATCCTATTTTCAGAGCGGATCCGGGACGGATCTCGGATCGAATCCGGATCCCGGATAATACGTCCCAGGCCTAGAAATTTTGGTGTTTTATTTATTCTTTTTATTTGACATCTATTTTTATTTATTCTGTTTGTCAATTAATTATATTTTGTATACATAAGGTTGGGCTCAGCTAAATTCACATTTAGATGGGCCAAAATCAGCACTGATTTTGTTGGTATTAATCGGCAGTTTTTGCCTTACTCCACCTGTTCTTGGGATTCACGTCTTGCATCTGATACTTTATACATTGGCATCATGAATTTAATAAATTTATTTTTACAGAAACACTGGGATCCATCATCCATGCGTACCCATGCTCATACTATGCCCCTTTCATGCAATTTGGACTACATTTGGGCTTCTTAATGGGTTTAATTTTGTTTCTAATGGCCTAATATAATACATGTGCCTATGGCCTGATATAGCTTTTAACTGTTTTTTACTAAGGTAGCTCCTTTTTTCCATTACCTGGACATTTTTTGTAGAAAACTTTTAGTATGGTTTAATTTTTATTTTTCAGATTTGGCTGTCTGAATTATTGATGAGCCATGTTTTTCCTTGGATCTTTGCAATAGTATTACATTCTACGAACAGTATCGGTATTTGATGTATAGCTTATTAAGGAAGTGGTCAAGAAGTCAAAGGACGATAAGAAAGCAAGCAAGACAACACACAAGGCAAAGTCAACTTTCAAATAGCAATAAGACAATAACTGTCTCGGGTTGGGACACAAGAACGTTCCAATAATATTTTAAGATCATACTCTCACCGTTTTTTAATAATTGACGTTTTGGGAAAATTTTTTTGTTCCAAATTATTTGACGTTTTCAATTTTCAATGTAAAATTTATTACTAATTAATGTTAGATGACCAATGATATTATACCTTCTATTTTATTATTGGTTAAATTGTGGTTAGGTAAATAATTAATGATGTTTTTGTTTAGAAAATGATAAAAAATTAAATGTTTCTTAATTTGTGTGCATAATCCTAAAACGTCAAATATAAAAAAATGGAGGGAGTATATATAATGATAAAAACAAAATTAAAGCTTGTCTTATTAGTCCAACATCACTTTAATGTCCCTGCCTAATCTAAGGGCTCTGTCTGAGACTCTACGATAAGCAACTGCTACGGGTAACGCGGCCAGCAAGAAGAAGCGATGATCATCGGGTTGTTGTATTGACCAATACCGTATAGTTGATTTTCTCCAGTGATTTGACGACTGTTGTCTAAATTCTCCGCTCTTGGATGAGCTATCACCACCGTCGTGTCTTCCCCACCGGAGATTTGTTTCTTGATCAACCCCTGGTTTCTTATTTGAGCTCTTAGCTTCCTCACCTGCGTCACAAACCAAGTTGTGGGATGGGGTCTCTCCGATAGAGTCAAGAACTAAGTAATAAAACAAGAAAATAAAAATATTCATAGTTTATTATACTCTCTCTTTTATTTTATATTTGACGTTCTAAGATTATGCACGTAGATTAAAAAACATTTAATTTTTTATTATTTTCTAAACAAAAACATATTTAATTGTTTATCTAACCACAATTTATAGTAAATGGTACACAGACCTCCTCGTGCAGCATCTGCTTCTCTCTAGAAATGACGTCGTACTCTTGCCTGAGTGAATCGTACAGCTGCTCAAGCTGCTTCGCCTTCCATCTTGCACGGCGGTTCTGGAACCAAACTGCTATCTGACGTGGCTGCAAACCAAGCTCTCTCGACAGCTTTAGCTTCCTGTCTGAATCTAATTTGATTTCTTCTTGAAAACATCGTTCAAGTGAAGCTAACTGTCCACTCGTTAGTCTCTTCTTCTTTATCATCTCGTTGTTGTTGCTTGGAAACTGGTACGCATTGACTATATTTTCTGATTCTGGTACAGAGATAACCGGCCCGATTTGCGTATTTGCCGGTGTGTATGAATTTCCTAGTGTAACACAGCAACAACCCATTTGTATCAAACGCTTAAGCAAAAAAAATTTATTGAAAACATAGAAAATGCACAACAATAGTAACAAATTTCCATGAGTTGAAAAAAAAAAAAACTTCCATGAGTCGAGAAAATAAATACTACTTAATAGTAGTATAAGCGAATCTCAACTTATCAAAAGTGTCGTTTTTAACTTGTTAGCATTGAGATCCCAAGAAAAAATTAATGTACTCTAGATCCCGAGAAAAAAAAGAAACTTAAATATATTAAATTTTCTAGACTGAAGATAAGAACATCTTTATCATCTCAGAAAGGTAACGATTTTAGGTAACATGCATATCCCAAGGTCTTTGGATACCTATGAATACTTTCTCAAGTAGTAGTTTACAACAAAAGAAAAGAAAATATAACTTAAGAACACTTCCAAAAAAAAACAAAAAAGAAAGAACAAATGAAAGTAGGAAATAAGTTTTTTTTTCTTTCTAGTTGATGGATTTGTTGTGACAGATACAAATTAAGTTCACCGACTTGTCAAATGTGAGATTAATTTGGCATTACCAATATAGGCTAACATTTTGGTGAATATATATGGATTGAAAACCTAACCCCAAAAGAGATAAGACAATTAATGTATGCAACTAAATTAAAGAAACAATAGCATCTATGTAGTCAAATAATATATAAAGTGTGCATATACCTGCATAAGGATCATAGTTGGAGCTATGGAGCGAGTTAAAGGATCTCGACTCCGGCCATGGAGGTGGTATAAAAGAAACTCTCACGTTTTCTAAGTTCCTTGTCGCTGTCCATTCCATTTCTTTTATTTTCTTCTCAGTTCTTGTGAACCTTAATATATAAGAGGATATTAGAGATGGCTAAAAAGCTTGAAAGTTATAGGATCTAAAATGATGAAGAAGTTGAAGAAAAGAAAATTAGGGCATAATGGACCATGCTTTTTCTTTTGGAGGAGCAATAAACTGTGAGACTATGAGAGCATGCAGTGTCCAAAGCAATATATATAGTTGGATGCATTTAGGGGAGATATAGACATAGCGATGGAGTGTGTGTGAGATGTGTGTGTTGTCTGAGATTTTTTCACCTAATAAGGGAGCAGCCCAACAGTGCCTTTTGTTTTGGAATTTAAAGATTGTAAAGGAAAGTGTGATATAAGTTTGTCTTACTTCCACATCATCAAGCATCATCCATATTTTGTCTCTAACATTTGCATAGGCAGACATATTTTGTTGTATCATTGGGGTCAAGCTTGGATTTTTAATCAATATTTTTGGATAGTTATCTTTCTTTGAATTAAGAACACAATGTGAACATAGTAGGACACTTTGAATTTTTTGAGACCATGTGCTTATTTTGGGTTTATAAGAAAATAATTTTACTAAAGAGATAGAGGTTCTAATAAATGTAGTCATAAAAATATAGAATTTTCTTAAGTGATTATAAAAAATATAGGACCAAAATTTTACCTTTTAAAGATGTATAAAACCAATAAATGGTAATCTAACTGGATAAATTATCTTAACGGATCTTCTAAACTTGGAACTTTTTAACATTTACATAAGTCTACTTGTGGACATTAACATTAAAACCACCGTCTTAATTGACTGGTTTTTTAGACGTGGAAAATAATGTAGCCGAAAAGAAAATGAACATTTTTGAGATTTTTGTATAATATTTGTAATGTCACGTATTTAATATATGTGGGGGTACTTATTTTTGTCAAAGTTAAGCTTGAAAATGTGAGGGAGAAAGAGTGAAACGTAATTTAATATGGTCCTCAAAAACTCCATAAAATTGACAATGTGGTTCCCCTCTCCTTTGGTTATGCCTCCATTATTGGTCCTGAGATTTTCAGTTATAGTATTGTCTTGTTTGCACACCATCTAAAAAATTCCTTATATATATTTGTGTGTAGTGTAAATTAATGCAAAAATGTTGTCACTGGTAGCAAGTTCATAACCATTTATATGCGCATTAACCTGTATAGGTATAGAGTGAGGCCAAAAGCTACCTTTGAAAGCTAAGAATCGAGTCAATCAACACAGAGAGCTAGGTAGATCATATATATAAAAGTAAAGAGTGTGATTTGACCATACTGTATACTCTTCTTTCTTTCTTTACCCCCACATTCTTTTATTAACTTGCAGTTCAACAGTCTCTCTCTCGCTCCATATTCAATTGCTACTTAACAAAAGGTTGGTGTGTATGTGTGTGTGTGTGTGTGAGAGAGAGAGAGAGAGGTGAGAAGAAAGGAATCTTTTTGTATGTTAAAAGCAAGTAGATAGGGTTTGAACCGATTGATGATAAGTAATGAGTTTTTAATACTGACGACAGTGCATAAGAAAAAAAAAGATAAACTTTTGAGCCTAAACTCTTGAAAGAGATGAGACATCACAATTTTCGTTCTGATTTATTTTGTTTATTTTTTTGAGAAATCTTAATGGACTTCGATGATTGCATTCATTGTGAAGGACTCGTTTGATAACAACTCATCATACTCTCTTTTTCTTGATGAAATTCACTATTTCAGCTAAAGACATATCATAAAAGTCTTCGATATATATGGACCAAAAACACGTGTTTTATAACCCAAAAACAATATGATTTGTGTTTATACTCATATGCAGTGTCTTTTTAGTTTTTTTTTTTTTTTGAGAACTCAGTGTCTTTTTAATATTATGCATGTATTAGGAGAAACAAGATAAAATAAACTAAAATTAAGATCATTTTTCCTAAAGGAAAAAGTAAAACATCGATATTAATCGTTAAGCATAAAACTCCAAAGTTTTCCTATCCATGTTGACCTAACTACTCGTTTATGTTATGAAATGATCGCCTCTCTCTCCTTCTAACTTTACTTTTGCACATTATTATATATTTCACCTATGAAGACATTTAATGAGTATATTTTTATTTGAAAATACTAAAATTTTATATACTAATATCTATTGTCATCATTTTTTTGTTTTTGATAAGTATGTGAATTTCATTTATCAAATGAGTGTATTTTTATGAGTGTATTTCATTTAACGAGTGTATTTTTATTTGAAAATACTAAAATTTTATATACTAATATCCGTTGTCATAGTTCTTTGAGACTTTAAGAAAAAAATTGATTACTCTTTTTCTGGTTAAATTGAAAATATCCATTGCGCTGAAGTAATATATATATACACGATTTCATATCTTTGATCCATTAGTCACTAAGATCGGTAATCAAGAAAAGGTCCCCGCCATTGAACTAATTACTACACACTATACCATGCATCGATAAATAACGACGTAACTGTAAAGGTAAAAATATTGTGAAGAAGCTATAGATGAATATAACAGTGAAAGTTAAAGGTTGGTACAGTACATGCCTTTATTATTAGCTTCAAGTGGTAATACGTAACAATTAAATCCGCCGTTAAACTCAGACACTAATTTAAGACCATATATGTATATAAACAGGCAAATTCATTGTGTGTAGTAATTTAACCAGACATATATAGAAACAAGTTTATTTCAATTAATTGATGGAATACAGTCGATCGGTTATAGGATGCAACAGCATATATCCAATTAATTCTAGAAAATTAAAGTAAAAATAACACGCCCGGTGGGACTCGAACCCACAATCGTTTGATTAGAAGTCAAACGCCTTATCCATTAGGCCACGGGCGCTTTGCTTGTTAGGTAAAAATAAACAATATTATACTTTGATAAAGCTTACTGTTATTCAGTTCACTAGCTGGGTACATTGCTTAGCCTTATAGTGCAAAAGGTTTTAAAATTAAGATATTCTGAAGTTACATAATACAAAACAACCCTGAACTACAAACAACAAGAGAGTTTTCTACAAAAAAAAAAAAAAAAAATCTGCAGATACATCTACAAACATCTACATCTATTATTCTGTTGTCAATTAGCCAACACTACCAAATCATTTCTCTCTAAAGATATGGAGATTGAGAAGATTCCAAATATTCGAGGTGATGCAGCTCGATAGAGATTCATATACCTCTTTAGAAGCTCTCTGACGTGCTTCCAAGATCTCAGGGTTACTCATGAGCATGTCAACCGCTTCTTTGAGCTCTAGCTTACCCGATACCTGTGTAATCGATAAGGGATTCGCCTGCTGCATTGCCTTCACCATGTGAGAGAAATGCCCAACATGACAACCTAACAAAACATAATACAAATGTTTAAATAAAAGAGAGGACGGGTAAATGATACTATACAAGCATCTTATCTTATATTCACTGAGAACCTGTAATAACGGCACAGCCAGCAGCAGCTGCTTCAGAAAAGTTATGACCAGTTAATCCCGGAAAGAAAGAACCTCCAATGACGGCTATTGGAGCTACTCTGTAGAGTTCTCTTAGTTCACCTGAAGAAAACAAGCAGGGTCAGATCATGTTGATGGAGAAAGTACAGAAGGACGAGCACTATGAACATTAATGTAAAGGAAAGAACCCAACCTAGTGTATCAACCACGTATATATTTGTCTTCTTTGATGAAAGCTTCTCATTTCGAGACCTTAGAGCTACACTTTGGCCATCTTTCCGCAATTTCTACAAAGTAGCTGGAAAGATTGAAAAGTCTTTTGGCAAAAGTTAACCTAAGCCAGGCCAATAATCAAAACAAGCAAGTGGTGTCTTTGGAACATACTTGAGCTATCAGTTGGCCATGATGTGGATGTCGAGGCACAATTATCACAACGGAGTCAGGATGTGACTGGAGAAGCAAGTTGTGAACTCCTAAAATGACTGCAAACAACTTTGATCATCGATTTTGATAAATGAATAAAAAACAGAAGATGCATACCAAAAGAAAAGAGTCGAGTAGCTACAAACCCTTACTTCCATAATAGTCACTTGCTTAGAGTGTGTATGAAAGAAAACAGAATCAAAACTGTATGCATGCGACTATGACACTGTACCAATCAAAGTATGAAAGCGGCTGTAGATCGAAAGAAGTAATGCAGAGGACAAGGTTATGTTATACATTAGTTAAGATGATTTGTACCTTCTTCTTCGCCTCTATGTAATGACGATGCAATCCAGACCTTCATTTCTGAGAGTTCTGCTTTTAAATCTCTTATACTTTCGGATGTTCCACTAGATACATGAAATTTGTTTACCACTGAAAGAAAAAGCAGACAGGACATAGATCTTAATATCGCCTTAACAAAAAGAGTATTGAGACATTCAGCAAATGAAGAAACAAAATGTAACCAAGTAGCAGACCACTAATGAGGTGCAGATAACTTCAAACATCAACAACTCTAGATCTCAATAGAAGGAGTCATCTAAACTAAAAATATTTTGAACCGCATAGGTGGAGTGCAATACCGTATTTCAAGTCTCCCGAAAAATTAATGACAAAGGGTGATGCCTGCAGCAGCTGGTAATGTATACCCTGCAAGGTGCTCTGTCGCATTTGAGGCCAAAAAAAAAAATTAATATAGCCAGATAAGATAAGAGTTAAGTTGATGAAGTTAGCATACATACGAGTGGGGAAATTAGTGAGAAATTGGATAGCAATAGTGATGCCAACGGTAGTAAGAGAGGACTAGACCAACGTTTAAACGATTTTGTAGACATCCGAGCGTTCAACAATGCCAACGGAATCTGAAAAGTTGGGTTAACAATGAACCAATGCAAAAGAGTCAAGTAGAGGTTACTATGCATATGCATGCTGAGGAGGAGAAACAAAAGGTTATGTTTCCGCACAAGCACACGAGCTTCGCTGACTCCAGAAAAACTAAACAGCAACCTCTGAAGATTATGCAGGTGCGCAAACAAAACCATTTGCAACTGAGTTCATTATCTTTACACAAGTAGTATAAAAAACGAGAGGGAACAAGAATTACTCGAAGTTGTGCAGCAGACATGATGAGATTAGGCCACAGTTCGTTCTCCATAATGATAATCGCATTTGGTTTCCAATGTCCAAGGAATCTATCAATAGCCACCGGTGTATCGAGCGGTGCAAACTGGCAAATTTAGAAACTTCAGGAGATCAACAAGAGCCACTTAGAGATATCACATCATCAAGCAATGATTAATAGACCAATGAATCATACACACCTGATGTAATACACCAACAGGAAGCTGCTTCTCTATCACTTCACTGCAACAACAAATAAAGATTCAAACTTTTTAATCCCGCTTTAAAAGTTAATGTGACGAAAGAAACAATGTGCCATACATACAATGCAGATACTGTCGTCGTCGTCATTAAGATATTCATCTCTGGCTTCATCTCATTGCATCGTCTGATCACGGGAACGGCAGCCATTCCTTCACCTGAGAGAGTCACCCCCCAAAAAAATGAAGAGCTTAATTTCTCGATTGAAGACTAATCTCGATGATCAATTGAGGTTCTAACCTAAGGATACGGCGTGAAACCAGACGAGAGATCCCGGGGGTCGTACGGCGGAGGGATGACCGAACCTTTCCGGCCACCGGCGGATATGCTCTAGGCCTCGGAGCCTGCGCCACCGCATATGGAGGTGAATTAATGGCGAGAATCCGTAGGTTAAAGCCTTGTATAATCTGTATACAAGCAGCCCGAGCTCCATCGCGCTTCCGCCACTCAGCGGCGACGGCGGCGACGTCTGCTCTGCTCTATTCATTGTAGAATACTTATAAAACGCTGGCGTATTGTACTCGGGCCGTGTAAGCCCACTATATTACTAAAATTATTTTCGAGCCGACTAATTTTTTGGGTCAGATTACAGTCGTATTATAATCGGGCCGTATAAGCCCATTATATTAGTTAATTATTTTTGAGCCGACTAATTTATTGGGTTAAACTGCAGTCGTATTGTAATCGGGCCGTGTAAATCCACTATATTGGTAAATTATTTTTGAGCCGACTAATTTATTGTTCAAAGTAAATTATATTCGGGTCGACAAATATCCAACAATGATCCAACTAGAATAACCGCTTCGAAAGCATAATTAAGACTGTAATGTTCACTAAAAGTAAAATATAATTAAAAATATTTTTGAAAAAATATAATTAATTTTTTTATTTTTAAGGTGTTATACATTGTCAGCTTTGAACAAAATTTATTGTACAACACTAGTAGAACAAATGTGAAGACCCAAAATAATAAGAGGAAGGTTCTACTCCTTTTAGCGTTTTACGACAAATAAAGTACATGTTATTCATTACTTGTCCGAATGATCTTAAGATTCTTCAAAATGGTAGCTAATAATATTCTGAACACCTACAGTTTTGTTTAAGAAGTAAAAATTAAATGAGACTATCCTTTTTGGCTTTTCTCACTAGTCACTAGGTGAGGAGGATACTCATTTTTTTTAAAGAAGATGGAGAAAATGTTAGCGGAATAACTTTGATAGCAAGTTTTGCTTCCCACGTGCCATGTTGCCTGCTGTTTGAGCCTTTGTCTATGGTTTCAGATGAATCTGAAATTTACATTCGTCGATATAATCCATTTAAAAGTTAAATATTAGCTAGAGAAATTCTCTGAAAGTTCTTATTTTATCGTTGCTGCAAAAAGTATGACCAAATTGTAGTTTTTATATACTATATAACCAGCACCATAGTCTTGTTTCCGGCCACCTTTATTGGTCTGGTCAGCTTATGTAAGTTTGTAAAATATAGTGAAGGACAATCTCTTGGAACGACTGTTTAATTGATGGATGTAACAATTAATTAGAAGAATGTCAAAGATGGCTATAATTTCGTCTAAAGCGGCAAAAGAAAGTAATATATGATAATCCACCTAAAAGTTAAACATACCAAAAAAAATCTTGACCTAGGAACTATCCCGTTACATGTATATCATCAGAATTGGTAATGGAACATTGAAGTAGGTGAGAAATAGAGTGATAAAGACTTGATCTTGAAGACTAAGGTGCGGTGTCTCCTTCCCAAATTGGAGCCAAATTGTACACATCAAACTAAGTGGTTCATAGACCTTAACCATATCTAATGATAGCTTCTCGAGTCGTATTATGTAATGCAAGCAAACAAAACTAAATCATAAAAAAAAACGTATTGAACATCCTTGTATGTTTTTTATTTCTGAAGATTTGAGTTTTTGAGGTTGAATACGTATTTATATATTTAGTGGTTCTTTCAATAAGAATGGAATGTATCTTTAATCCTTTGCACATTAGGCAGCCAATCAAACTTACTATTTTACCTAATCAAAAATACATCACAAAAGATCAGTTACAAAGAAAAAACATCACAATTCACGACATTAATTTATTACTTGTATCCAAAGTCAAGTATTCTATCATAAACTTATGCTTTTGAGGATCAAATTTGTTACGTAAGCTTTGGTTTTATGAATTATTATAACAAACGTAGCTTACTATCTCTGATACACACAACATACAGCACCATGATGAACGATCATATTCCCAAAATTTACATTATTTTGCATCTATAGTATATAAGAAAATTATATGATGATCCAGCTTCATATGTATTAAGTATAGGCCACTAAACATTTAACTAAGATGTTTCAAAAACTTTATGTGTAGTCATCGTAAGAAAATTGAAAGATACGTGATGTAATACATATACACAGATTATATATGCCGACAATTAAAAGGTGAAATAGCACCATAAAATAAATAGAGAGAGAGAGGGAGAGTTTCAGTTCCAAAGTAGATAGGATATCAATTCTATATGAAGTATGGACATTGGATCCCACCAGTTGTTCTGAATTGTGTTTTCTACAAAACTTGATTGATTCTTTGAATAATTTCCTATTTGTTATCGCTTTTTGTGCGACATATTTAATTATTTATTATAGCTAAAGTAACAAAGATACCATTTTATTTTTTGAATAATTAACAATAAAAATACATGTATACACTTTTTTTTCTTTGGAAAATGAATATACTATATGTAAATGTTTTATTCATGGGGTAGAGATGAATGGTCAAGTACATATTGATGAGTAGGAACCTTCGTAAAGATACATTTCTAACTTTTTCGAGAAACTTCAATCTTTCAAAATTACTGATAGTAGTTTCTTTTAACTTAGTTAAGAGATATACGGTTTAGTTGATGCAAATATACTCGGCTTGAGCATGAAGATAAGGATGCTTAAGCACTTTTTACTAACCAAAATCAATTTACAGTATTGTACATATGATAGATATATCAGCCTCGTTTTAAATTATTTAGTTTTAACAATTTCTTACGTAAAACAATTTACGTGGGGTTAGTCTTGTATTTTGTCTACCATTTTTCGTTTCGGTATTCCATTTTGTCTGATTATAGGTCATGATTATTTTCCAAATCTGTTCTATCCGTGTGAGTCATGAAAAATTCTGCTGTTATATCACACTCACTAGATAATCAGTTCTCTGTAAAAAAAAAAAAGAATCGTTGAATATCACTAAATATAGTAACATGTGTCTCAAAATTATTGAAAATGATGAAAGGAGTGCTGACAAATGTGGATGAAAGAAGCAAAGTCCAACTGTAAGAAGTAAGAACCCATGTGGTATTTGGTCCTTTTACATTATGTTTACTTGCAAGTCACTGCATGTTACTTCCTGGCTACATGCAACATATGTAGTGTGCTATTTGTTTTTTAGTCATATTCCATTTTTCATCACAATTTTATTGTTGTTTAAGTTACCATGATAATATAGAGATATAATCATGCATACTTGTTTCACATCCAAAGAAATCAAAAAGCCAATACCGAATATTAGTTTTGTCATGTTTGTTAAAGAATAGCAAGTATCATCTTCAAAATTAACAAAGATTATCGAGATCTTGGTAGTTAATTTAGATGATTATAGTTATTATGTATAATAGTTAACTCAAGTTTGTTAATGATATCACTAAATTTATGAATATATGTTCAATAATTGTCTCGGCATGTGTTCTCCACATGACATGCCAACTATATACAGACTTTAATTTGTCAACTTACTGACTTAAAACTGATTATAGCACGAAGTACAAGCAAAAAAATAATCAAAATTTAAAAATTCCTAACTATTTAAATTATAAATAGGTGTTTTGGTATTGGACCGACAGAAAATGAATCATTCCGTATGAAGTATCTTCAAAAACTGAAATGTTCGTTTTAGAGTTGTAGTAATGTCAGTGCTGGCTACAGTATCAGAATGAAAAAAGACTAATTTAACCAAGTGTGTAAAGATGATTACTAAAAGTACTGTGTTTAATAATTACATAGAATCATCTAATGCTAATGTAAGGTGATTAGTGAATAATGAAAGTCTGGAACTAGTGACCGTCTAGGTTCTAACAGTCAACCTCAGCCGTTGGGAAGTCTTTTTTATCCAGCTGTGCCTTTCATCTTACCACTTACTACCGTTTAAAAATAATCGAGATCCATTTACTTTTAAAATAATTTTATCTCGTTAAGTTCTAGATCCCCTATATATTATTTGAGAATCATTTAAAAAGTTGTAACCTTAAGTTTGTAAGAATTAAAAATAACTCCAATCCTACGTGGCATAGCTCTTTGACTTCTATTTTCAAATCCTAAGGATTCTAGAGTATGTGATATAATGTATAGTTTAAAAATAATATTCTCTAGCAATATAATATTCCGTAGGCTATAGTTGGTCGCATATATTAAATATTTATTGTTTCACATGCTTTCCTTAAATAAAACCTACGGAATTACCTAATATGATCAAAATATATATATGAGAATTAATGATTTTAAACAATAAAGATTTGATAACAATCTGTATACTTTTTTTCATTTTGTTTATTTCTTTATTATTAAAATAAATTACACAATTACATTAATCATATAATAAAAATCTAGATTTTTTTTTGTGTATGTTGTATTTCAAATTTTTCAAAATGAGTATAAATTACTAAAACTGTTAAAAATCCCACATAAACTTTTAAGATCAAGGTTTTAATTTTTTTTTTCTATACTAAAATATAATGATTAGAAGACCATATGAAGAAATAATTTTAGTTTATATATATTTAACATCATTTTAATTAAACTATACATCGTATGAAAATACATACTTATATTTTGATATTTGCCTTGAACATATATTGAAAAGTTAATATTTTAATTTTGAAATATGTATTGTTTTTTTTTAAATGATTATAAATTATTGAAACTACTAAACATCTCACATTAAAAAAAATCGTTGGTGTAAAGTTTTGTTACACAAATATGTAAATAAGCATAAAATCATATGAGTAGAAACCTCATTTAATTAATATCCATATTAAAAGTGTGTTATATTACTATGTTTATATCATTTAAATTTAATTATATATCATATACAATATATAAGATTGATTATTTTGCTTTATTTACCTTAATTGTGAATAAACAAGAGTAATAGTTAAATTTATATGCATACGCCAATTTATTACATAATAATAACTGATTTCTTAGTTATTTAATATGTATTTATTATTTTATTATTTATAATATGCAGAAAAATATAAAATAAATAATAAATATAAAATACTTATTATGCATAAAGTGCAGATCTTAACCTAAGTATGTATCTCTTTAATTATTTTAAATCTTAAGTATTTTCTAAAACAAACGAAATGAGAATAAAATTCAAAATAAATATTTATATCGAGTAATAACCAAAATATAAAAAAACATAGCAAGAGAAAAATGGAAGATAAATAGGACTGACACGTGAACGTAAACTTCTCATAACCATAATTAATTTTTAAATTGTTAAATCATGATATAAAACTGAGTTAATTTTTAATTTGTTAATTTTTTTATTTTTTAATATTTTAAATTATTATGGTTATGTTAAATCATGACCATAATTAATTTTAAATTATTTATTTGTATTTGAAAAACTTAAAATATTGTTTTTAAAAATAATTTAAAAATTAACAATTTTTTTTTTATAAATTATTTTAAAAAAATAATAATTTGTAAAAAAATATAATTTTTTAATATTATTAGACAGATAAATAAATTATATTAAATTAGTTTTGAAACTTTATATATTTTAAATGCAAATATTTTACCAATTGCTTCTTAAAAAACATTAGGGAACTTGCTAATACTCTACCAATCAAGCGCAGTAATACGCCATTTATTTTCCATCACTCGAACACTGAAAAGTGAAAAGATATATGAAAACAGATCCATTAAATTCTAAGATTTAATCTACATTTCTAATTAAAATTGTTTCTGATCCTACGTATAGATAATTATATAAAAATTTCAAAATTCTTAAATTTCAAATACATACAAAAACAATCATATGTAAATTTTAAATTTGTCAATACTAAAATTTTATATTTTAATTAAATATATTCACCCTGCGCAAGGCGCAGGTCTTATCCTAGTTAAGTATTAATTTGCGAAGTTTATGAGATAAAATGATTGATGGACGAAGTGGAAACGTGCGTCGAAGGCTCGTAGTTTATGAAATAATTGACTTTTCCTTATTTTACTTAAAGAAGACTGACTTATTATAAATTTAATAAATGAAGTTTTAAAATTCCACATAAACATTAACAAACGGGACCGTCGGTGCGATTTAAAAGCAGTATAGCAAATTAGCCATAAAACAAATGTGCTTTGTATACTTTTTTTAGAGAGGAATATTTTAAGATAAGTCTTAAAAAAAAGTATCATCCAAATAGATTTTAAAGAAAAAAATAACTAAAATAAATTTTATTAAAAAGTGTAGATATATATTTATATTTTTGGTTTAACTAACCTAGAGTTATTTAGGTTAACCAATATAGAATTATGGTTTAAAGGTTATAAGATAGAATTTTGGGCGTGAAATTTAAAACTAAAAAAGAATCAAAATTTTAAAAATTTATTTGAGTATTTTTTTTTAAAGAAATATTCTAAGATAAATTAGAAAAAAATTATCACCCAGATAGATTTTAATAGAGAAAAAAATCAAAATAAATTTTATTAAATAGTGTAAATGTATATTTATATTTTTTGGTTATCTAATCTATACTTATTTGGGTTAATAAATCTAGAATTACGATTTAAAGTTATAGGAATTTAAAATTAAAAAGAAAAATAAACTTTCAAAATAAATAAAAAACATATTTTTAGTTATTTTTTTTTTAAATCTATGTTGTGATAAAAAAAATAAAAGAAATATATATTTGACCCAATTTTTTATGTGCAAGATGTCTTTGAGTATTCCGTTCTACACGGGAGCTTTTGGTCAATTTCGATTATCTAACAACAATTCATTTCATATATCTCCAAAGAGTGGTGACCATATCTTTTTTTCTCAAGTCTTGAATTGTTCTTTGTTTTTAAGAAATTGTAATATTCTAGACGGTGTCATTTATTACGATATTTTGCTAAAACCTTAGTTAATAATGTTTACGACTACAAAACTAACACTTTTACTTTTATATTGATATGACTAAACTACCTTCATAAGCCAGATCAACGTTGGAGAGCTCTTTTGTGGTTTATATTAATTCTTTATAGAGAAATAAGGTGAATGTATATAATAATGTTACATATGCGATCAAAATAAATATATGTAATAATAATATTGTTACATATATTGGATTTGGGACTCCTACTGTTTTCTCTACATATGGACCACTGCATGATTTGAACATATTGTTCTAAAGAATCGATCATTCGATAATCTTGAGAGATTTTCATTATCCTGTACAACAATATGAGACATTATTTCATCGAGAAACGAGCCCATATAATCACTTCACTATTGGAATCAACTGGTTATACAAGTTATCTGGGTTCTACAAAACTGATATACATCATGCATCATTTCTTCATTTAGCTTTGAATCCCACACATTAAGATATCATTTGGCCTTCAATTGTTAGTTCTGTATTAGATTACCAAATAGGATAAAAAAATTAAGGCCGAACTCTTATGAATATTGTATTTATATACAACATTCAAAATACAGCTATATTTGTTTTGGGTTAAATATTGCTAGATGTTAGTCGACCGTTTATGATAAAATTAATTATTCGTTGATTTTTATATCTTACAAAGTCAATCAGAATAACAAATATTAACTATATGCCCAGAGTTAATTAATCAGTGTTGTCTAAAAAATTGTTTTTAACTCAAATGGCGTATATTTTCGAAATCCCCGGCTGCTAAACTTTAAAACGGTATATATAATTCATAGTTTTTATAAGTCAATTACATTTTGGAACATATTTTACATTTTTTCTGGAGAAAAATAACAAGTCGTAAAAAAACAATATAAAACAGGTCATTTTGCAGGTTAAATTAAAATAACATTTTGATTAACTCAGTTCTGGACATCATTAATGCCTGTGACGTTCAATAATGTTTGGTAGTTATATAGAAAGAGCAAATGGGTGGTTGATGGAACAAATTTTTTTTATTTCTGTATAATAAATTATAAATACAAACTACAGTATAAAATAAACAAAAAATCAAAAGTGAAACCACCAAAACAATACAAGGGCAGAGGCTTTATATAAAGACATTCATCTCTCTTTCATTTTTCACACACACACACACACACTGTCTCTTCTCTCTGTTTATGTTTACAGATCTCTCTCCTCTCTTCTCTTTTTTTCCAAAAACATCATCTCCTCCTTCATTATAATCTTTCCTCTCTTACCAAACAATAAAACAAACAAAAAATTAATTCTCCTTTCACCCGACAATCTGAGTTTCTAACAAGTAGAGAGGACAGAGATTTTACACTGTAAAGGAAAAAACTCTGTCTCTCTGTATCGTCCTTTGCTTTGATTACTTACTCCAAAAAGAAACTTCTTTAAAGTATCACATTGTGCCCTATCGCGTGCCTCACAAGAAACGGATCTAGGGTTCTTGCTTCCTCCTCTGTTTTTTTATTTTTTAACTTCTCTTTTTCTCGCCTGAGTAAGAAGAGATGGAGCTCGGGGATTCCACGGCGGTGATTCCAGACTCGTTCATGGGATACAGAGACGACATCACAATGCAAATGACAATGATCTTGGATCAGATTCGAGCTCCATTGATTGTCCCAGTCCTTAGGCTGGCTGTTTACATCTGCTTAACAATGTCGGTGATGCTATTTGTGGAAAGGGTTTACATGGGAATAGTAATCTCTCTTGTGAAACTCTTTGGTCGGAAGCCGGAGAAACGTTTCAAGTGGGAACCAATGAAAGACGACATAGAGCTTGGCAACTCTGTTTATCCTATGGTTCTTATTCAAATCCCAATGTACAACGAACGAGAGGTACTAATTGAATCCAAAACTCTCTGATCTTTCTTACTCTGTAATCTGATTGTTTAAATGTTGTCCCGTGTAGGTTTATCAACTATCTATTGGAGCTGCTTGTGGGCTCTCATGGCCGTCTGATCGAATCGTTATTCAAGTTCTTGATGATTCCACTGATCCAACGATCAAAGTAAGCTCCTACACTAAACTGGAAATGACTCTAACCATTAACCATTAGAGGTTCAGCGTAACAGTTGGGATGAAACTAATATTACATTGTTTTGGGTCGGGAGGATTATGGGTTTAGGACAAAACCTTCTTAAAAAGAATAAAAAAGAGATTGGTTCTTTGGATATGGGTCGTGGCAAAGATCCAATTTACTAAGCATTTGTCTTGTTGTTGTTGTGGTTGCAGGATCTAGTGGAGATGGAGTGTAGTAGATGGGCGAGTAAAGGAGTAAACATAAAGTATGAGATCAGAGATAACAGAAACGGGTACAAAGCTGGAGCTTTGAAAGAAGGTATGAAGAAGAGTTATGTCAAAAGCTGCGACTACGTGGCAATCTTCGACGCCGATTTTCAGCCTGAACCTGATTTTCTCTGGAGAACCGTACCCTTCCTCCTCCATAACCCTAAGCTTGCTCTCGTTCAAGCTCGCTGGAAATTCGGTAATTTTTTTTTATTATTTAACTGGTTATTTTTTAACCATTATTTCTTCTATTACGAGGTACATAGTTTTGACCCACTTTTGTTGTTGTTGTTGTCACGTGATTAATAAGTGCTAATAATCAGTAATCAGTAATCAGTGCTTAGTTAGAAAGTTAGACGCGGGTTTGAGATTCGTTTCATCTCAATTACTACTCACTTTCAAGACTTAAGTAAAAAATAATTACAGAATCATTTGATCAATGCACATTAACTAATTACATGCACTTAGATTATATTACTATTTTAATAATGTTCTTCCTTTTTGGTTTGTTGTGAAATTATGACTTTTTTGAATGGAGGACTTAATTGGAGAGGGTAGGGATGGGTCATATTAAATTAATACATATATCTAAGATTAAAAATGTTAAGTGTAAAAAACTTAGAACCTATGAACGTATTATAAAACACCATAAACTAATAACACATGAGATGCTCACTGTAGTAATTGAATCTTATTTTAATAGATTAGATTTAAAATCATGGGGTTTAATAGCATAGATAAGAAAATTATATTTACACTGTTAGTTACATTAAACAGAAGTGTCGGTGGGTGTTTTATTGATAGGTCCCAATATAACCTACCCTTGCGCATCTTGATGTGGATGTATCGAATTTCGTGATCTTCGTGCTATATAGCTTTAAAAAATAAATAAAATGTGGAACCACTTTCTTTGCAAATATTTAGTTTTTTATTAGTACTAACAAATTATTATTAAAGGATATAGGAGGCATATGCCATATACTATAAGTAATATCCCTTCTAACTAAACTCATATTTAATAGGAAGAAACCATTTAGGAAAATCTAAGAAAACATCACCGAATATGAAGTTTATACTTTTAAAAGTTTGTTGTCTTTTGTATTAGGTATGTCTGCATTAGGAGTTGGTAAATATTTGGTTGGTGTTTTGGCTTTTTGTTTGATTATTGATGAAAAATATATGCATTGTCCACACATTTTCAACAGAGTGATGTTTTTTTCCATATTAGTCAAAAGAGATTGTCCACCAGTGAATCTGTAACTTCTGGCATTCAAAAAGCTGCAACGTATATATAGTATTGATGATCTAAGTTGCACTCAAAACATTCATATACACTGTAAAATGTAGAAAAAAGAAGAAGAAATATTAGAAGAGAGTTTAGTGTTTAGTGGTGTAGCTTCACTGGCATCGTGGTCGTGTCCCATAATAAGTGCAGGGAACATATTGGGAAGGGGCTTGTTTTGTCATTTAGTAAATATAGTATTAGGCAGATTAGTCAGTTTCGTTAGTAGATACTCCACGTGTACTTGCCAGCTCCCTCCATCTTCCATGTGCAATAACTGGGACCCACATTGGTCTCTTCTCTACTAGTCTCTGTCACTCTCATCACTCACTTTTTCTCTAAATTTTTATTTTTTTAAATTCCAGTCCTGATACAACCAGTTATTGAAACTCACTTTTATTTTACTAATGATGCTTTTAGTCTCACGAGCTGTTTCATTTTAGACAATAGAAAAAAGAGATCATGTGAACTTGTGAAGTAGATTGACAAAATTTAACGAGCTGTTGAAATTTAGTTGGGCGAGAGAGTCTGAGCTGTCTATAGTTTGATAATTAAAAATACTCTCACCAACTGGTTTTTAATGTCTTCTTCAATGCCACATTAATTGATTGTTTGCCATCTAAATATTAATCCTAACATAAATATTTTAGAAAAAAAATATGTTTGGTAAAGATAAATTTTGTGTTTTTTATATAAACTTTTTAAAAATTAATTGATTTCATGAAGTTATTATTGATTAATTTTTTAAAAAAAATAAAAATCACGGAAAATAATATATTTATTATAGTCATTTAATCTATTTATTTAATATGTGTGAAAACACTGAAAAAAATATTTTCAACAGAGAGTAATTAAATTCCATTATTCAACTCTTTTCTTCTAATGTTGCAGTAAACTCGGATGAATGTTTGATGACAAGGATGCAAGAAATGTCATTGGACTATCACTTTACGGTCGAACAAGAAGTTGGTTCTTCTACTTACGCCTTCTTCGGTTTCAACGGTACTTTCTTTTTTTCTTTACCTCTACATTATATTTTTGTTGTCTTATTCCAGTTTCATAATATTTGGTTACCATATAATCCTTAGGGACTGCGGGAATATGGAGAATATCGGCATTAAACGAAGCTGGTGGTTGGAAAGATAGAACGACCGTAGAAGATATGGACCTGGCCGTTCGAGCTAGTCTCAAGGGTTGGAAATTTTTGTACCTTGGTTCTTTGAAGGTATACTTTCTCTCCTTATAATTTAACAATGTGTGTGTATGTATGTGTTAATTAGTGGTTGATAAGTAAAGTCTAATTATATATATATATATATATGGTTGTTAAATATTTTAGGTTAAGAACGAGTTGCCAAGTACATTCAAGGCGTATAGGTATCAACAACACAGGTGGTCATGCGGTCCAGCTAATCTTTTCAGGAAAATGGCATTTGAAATCATGACCAACAAGGTTTGCAACTCTTTCTTTTTCCCCTCCACACTAAATTGAACCGGTTAGTTAACCAGTACTTGCATTCAACATATCAAACCCAAAACCGGAACGGTCTAGTTTAGTATTCTTGATTGGTCTCCACAGTTATGTAAGTTCCGGTTTAAATAGATTTTTTTCTTTCTTTTTGGCAGAATGTGACTTTGTGGAAGAAAGTTCATGTGATATATAGCTTCTTTGTGGTGAGAAAGCTTGTGGCACACATTGTTACCTTCATATTCTATTGTGTGGTTTTACCGGCAACGGTTCTTGTACCGGAAGTTACCGTACCGAAATGGGGAGCGGTTTACATTCCATCCATCATCACTCTGCTCAACGCCGTCGGTACACCGAGGTAAAAAAAAATATTCCAAAAGTTTCTTGCAGCTCAAGCGACGTCTCGATTGGCCTCTCATTGTTTGTTGTTACATGTGTCTTATAGGTCGCTACATCTCATGGTGTTTTGGATTCTGTTCGAGAATGTAATGTCTCTTCACAGAACAAAAGCTACTTTCATCGGTTTGCTGGAAGGAGGAAGAGTTAACGAGTGGATTGTCACTGAGAAGCTCGGTGATCTTAAGGCTAAATCAGCAACTAAGGCTCCAAGGAAGCTTCGTTTTAGATTTGGAGATAGGTAAGCCTCTCCACGTGTCTTATAGGTCACTGCTTCTTATTTACAATTGCTAATACTGTTTTTTTATTGGCAGAATCCATGGGTTGGAACTTGGCGTAGGAATGTACTTGTTCTTCGTGGGATGTTATGATGCGTTTTTTGGGAAAAATCATTATTATTTGTACCTTTTCGCGCAAGCAATCGCATTCTTCATAGCGGGATGTGGGCAGATTGGGACAGTTGTGCCTAACTATTAAATGGAAAATGAAGTTCTCGAGTGACAAAACTGCTCGAGAATAAGATGATTATTTTATCTTTTCTTGCCTACTCTTTTTTTTTTCTTTTTCTTGCTGGTGTGAATAGAGAATTGATGATACGATTGTTACAAAAGATGGTGTGTAGTTGTGGAAGATATTGATACTTATAGTAAACAAGAATATATATTTTTTTCAAGGGATTTTTCTGATTCCTCAAAGACAATAGTTAATTTCTTGCAAGACAAAAGCTTTTGATTCCAGTTTCATTCTATGAAATTATTGTATAATCACAAAATCTTTTTACTGAGAAGCCTAAAATAAAAATGAAAATTAAATCCACTATCAAGTGAAATATAAATTCCTCATATGTACCCGTTTCTTCGGCCCAAGTATTCCCTAAGTTCATATTATTCAAGTCTTTTTCTGGGCCAATGGGCTAGTATATTAGAACGACGTTGGGCTATCTCAAGATCTCCGTCTGTTTTGGTCAAAGAATTTCAAATGCACGTTTTTCACGACAAAAGTCACCATCATACTTAATATCATATCCACCATATTGGCACTAAACATGAAGGGTTTAGAAAAGTTTCGTCTACCCATGACGATTAGGAAAAACGTAAACTAAACCGGTTGAGTCACAAACTCTAGTTTTGTAAAACCAAAAGACATTAAAAGCCTAAAGAGGATAATGGATACGTCTCTTGTTGTTTCTTCATCTGATCTCAAGCAGCTGCACTGTGTTTGGCCTTTGCGTGAGACTGCAACCCCATCTCAGTAGTAAATGTTCTGTTGCAGGAGTTGCACCCAAATGCACCTGCAGACTTTGATGTCTTCGAAGACTCCCCATTGCTTCCTGAGTTCTTTCCTCCCTTCGATGGATGAGGAGTTGCAACGTGGACATGTGGTTTCTTCGTCTCTGTTGTCACAATGTTTAAGATTATATCAAGCCACCTTTATAACTCCTCTCCCAGTACGAAAGAAAGAACTAGGTTTAGATATAGTCACCTGATTTCTGTGGAGTCACGAATTTAGCCTTCTTGTTGGAAGCACTCTTCGAGGTGTTGGCTTCTGCAGACCTCTTCTTGGGTTCTTCAGCCTTTTTACAAAACATGAAAATTATAATCAGGTTTTGCTTTTGACACGAATAAAGATAAACAGGTTACTATATAAAAGAAGGGCAACAAGACAGAGAGCAAATATACAAGTTTAGCATCTACAATCACATATAAAGAGAATATCATGTACCTTCTTCTCTGGGGTCTCCTCGTCTGATGAGTCATCTTCCTCATCGTCAGATGAGTCTTCATCATCATCGTCCTCATCAACCTCAGCACTAACCTTCTTTTCTTCCTGAAAAGAAAGTAGAGATAAGAAGGATTAAGGGTTCATATGAGGAAAGGAATATGGTATAAAGGCTAAACAATTCAAGCAGCATCATCGCTTTTAATAGGACACTAAGCACAAAGGCTAATGAAACTGTCATCACAAAACATATTCTACAACTCTAATACCTCTTTAAAAGTTTCATGTGTCATCAAGCGGAAGTTTAGTTCTACAAAGAGATTCACATTATTATATAAACAAAAGTACCTCCTCATCATCAGAGTCGTCAGTATCATCATCATCCTCATCATCATCTTGCTTGGCCTTGGCATCTTCATTAGGCAACTGAAAGTTCACCTGTTTCACACCTGATTTGGCAACAGCTGGTTCAGCAGGCTCATCGTCATCAGACTCAGTGAGACAGAAAAGAGAGTCAAGAATCTCAAAGACAGAGCAAAACAACTAAGTCCCCAAAACATATTCATCAATAAAGTTAAAAGGTTAAGCAATAAAGGATATGTATCAGAGTCATGAGCATCAACTTTGTAACCAGAGAAGAAAACGCTCCCATCCTTCCAACTATGAGAAAGCTCAAAACTCCTTTCCAACACAATCTCCGTGGACAGATGAGGAAACTTATCATGTGATAGCGTCCCAATCACAAGCTTTTGATCTCCAACTTTCACGTAGAGACGAACCGGCTCGTTTCCACCGTTCTTCTTCTCGCCTAAAGCAACCTACAAACAAAACTTCCATGTAAAATACTTCGTTGAAATCAAGATCAATACCGCGAGGGGACGTACCTGTGAGATGTGCACAATCATATCCTCCCCAGGATCCACCCTAAGTGGTTCGCCACGCTTAACCTCAACACCTGCAAACGAACACACCATACCAGACAGAGATTACTATTCGCGACGGAAACCTAACTCGTCTAACAAGACGATTCCATAAACAAACGCACCATAGCATACAGAGATTACTATTCGCAACGGAAACCTAACTCGTTTAACAAGACGATTCCAAAAAATTGAAAAACGAAACAACAAAACCCTAACTAGAGCAGAAAACGAAGAAGAAGAAGAAGACGAAGTAAGTTAGGAGATCGTTTAACCCCAGAACTCCATTGATACGATCGGTAACGAACTGACGGCGACGAATGTGGCGGATAAGAAGGTTCTAGAAGAAGACGAGAGCGAGTTAAGCTTCTAGGGCGTCGAGTAAGGTGGCAACGCCAAAAACCGTCGATATAAGGGGTTTTTAGTGATCATCTGTTACGCGGACCACTTAACGATTTAAGGACTGCTCTTTTAGTGGGCCTGGATCTTAAAGTGAGCCGAACAAAATTAACGTTTTAAGCCCAGATCTTTTACTATAAACGGTGTCGAGACGGATCGTAACGGGCTTATGATGTTTTATTTGACGTGACGTGACGGAAATTTCCGTTTTTTTTCTCGTTTAGGTCAAACGTTTTCGTCAACATGTAGGATCCACTCTTATTCTTCAAAGTAAGTCCCACGGACAAAGAGAGTATTAGGCCAAGATTATCGGTGGACTTTGGGTAGGCCCTTGGTGTTTTTGGGCTAAAAAGAAAATGAGAAAGAAAATAATTTGGTGTGGTCCGGGCCTTAATTAAGGTCCTTTTGGACCGTCCCGTGAGTGACGTGTAAGAAGAAGAGAGGTCGATGATAACGAAGCAGAGGACCGTCCTTCTCGATCTCTCTCTGTCTCACTCCATCCTTCTCGATCTCTCTCTGTCTCTCGCCATCGTTGGCGGTATCCTTCTCGATCTCTCTCTGTCACTCCATCCTTCTCGATCTCTCTCTCTCTCTGGACATCGATTAAGTCCATCCTCGTCCATCTCTCTCTCGCCATCGTTTCATCACGATATCTCTCTCTCTCGCCATCGTTTCACTCCATCCTCGTCGATTGTCTCTGTCGGCCTCGTATCAGTCGATCGTCCACGATATCTCTCTCTGTCGCCATCGTTTCACTCCATCCTCGTCTATTGATCTTTCCTGTGAAGGTATGTCTTTTTCCTCGGTTGTAATTAGAAACTGAGTAGGTATGTGTAGCCATGTTTGATTGAGTAAATGTTTGGTTTATCGGTTATATTATGTTTGCGAGAACATGAATTGTGTGGTTGCTTGAGAATCGATTAGGTTACTTGAAAAATCGTATAGCTTCTATTGTCGGTTGTTTTGTATATTTTGATACTTGTTGATTCTGATTTGCAGAAGACGACTAATTATCATGAAAACTTGTATAGGTTCTCTAGCTTTCAAAGTGTTGGTATATAGGTTGATTAAAATTTTGTAAAGCTATATTAACAGTAGTATAGGTTGATTGAAATTTTGTATAGGTTCTCTAGCTTTCAAAATCGTAAACATAGTAGTTGTGAAACATTTAATTGCTCTGTTATGTGGTCAAAGTTGAAGTATTTTTAACAAAATAGTTGTGTTGTGGTTACTTGTAGATAGGTTAGTAATAAGTTAAGATTAGACAGATATGGTTTATGGTTAGACTTGATGTGCAAACTTAATATTGTGCACCTGCTAATATTAAACTCACATCTCAATCCCCTTAAATATACACACCTGTCTCCTCTCTTAGCTCATCTCTTAAACTACAACTCTCAAAAACTCGTATGGATTCAAGAAATTATCATCAAAGTCAGTCCTCTAGTTACGTAGGACTGCTTAGCAGTCAACAAGGGAGTCGTGTCCATGAAAACTTTCCTTATGAAAGTTTTCATTCAAGTGTCAACTTTGGAGAATCGGAGATCCCTCCCTTCAGTTCACAACAACCTGAACAGACTCGAGTAGAGACATCAATGGACCGTAATCCTAGACGTAAGTGGAGCCCAGCTGATGACGAGGTTCTCATCTCTGCGTGGCTTAACACTTCGAAGGATGCTGTAGTTGGAAATGACCAGAAGTTGGGGGCCTTCTGGAAACGGGTTGGAGAGTACTTTGCAGCAAGTCCACATGGTCAAAAGGATGTTGAAAAGAGAGGGGATGTTACTTGTAAGAAGAGATGGCACAGAATAAACGATCAGGTAACCAAGTTCTGTGGGGCTTACTCAGCCGCAGAGAGACAAATAGGGAGTGGTGAGAGTGAGACTGATGTCCTCAAGAAGGCTCACGAAATCTTCTATTCTGATCACGAGTCCAAGTTTACACTTGAGCATGCTTGGTGCGTCTTGCGCTTTGAACAAAAATGGCTCAGCCTTAACACTCCAAAAGGCACTCCAACTTCAAAGAGGAAGGATGGTGAGACAGATTCAAGCGCCACTGTTGGTGATAACGAGATCCGGCCTGAAGGTTGCAAGGCTGCGAAAATAAGAAGATCCACTGCTCAAGGGAAGTCCGTTGCTGAGTATACAACCATATGGGAAATGAAGAAAGAGGATTTGGCTATGCAGGAGAGACTGTCAAAGCTTGCCATACTTGACACTCTCCTTGCGAAGAAAGAGCCATTAACTGAGGTTGAGGAAGTTGTGAAGAATAAGTTGCTAGCCAAGTATTTCTGAAAGATTAGTTTCTAATCTTGAAAAACTATGTATTAAAATCCCTGTTTTAAAATCGACATATAACTATGCTCATTTTAATTATCTGTTCTTAGTTTATGTTGTTCCTTCGGGTGTTTTATTAATGTAATTCTCTGTTTTAATAATATCTAAGTCTTTGTTATGTTCTTGCTGGTCTTCTTGGTATGTGAGTGTGAATTTTCAGTCCTTTAACTAAGTGTGTCTAATAATTACTATGTTCTTTTATGCAGGTGGACTTTAAACATGGGATGCTACAGCTACAGCCAGCCTTCTCAATCAGATGATCTATTTTGCAACTCAGTAGGCGACGATAGCTACAGCGAGATAGAAGATCTCATTCGACGTGACCAAGCTGAGTTAAGCTTACTCGGTAATTCACAGGGTCAGTATCCTCCCCAACCAGAGGTTGAGTTTGGCTTCCCACAAACTTGCTACTGCGGTGCTATGCCTGTACTTGCTACATCTACCACTCGGAATGATCCAGGTTCAGTAAAAAATCATATACTCTTGTATCATATAAGTGCTCATGTACTCCAACGTCTGTGCTCACCGCAGGTAGAAGATACTACACATGTCAGAACGTGGACGATGGAGAGTGCCATGTGTGGAAATGGTGGGATGTCGCCGTGATGGAAGAAATGAGAGCCAGAGATTTGCGTGTGCTTCAGCTAGAGGAAAAGGTAGACAATCTAACACTATGCAATGACTATGACACTGATGAGCGGCTGGATAGAGTTGAGGAAATAGTGTGTGGTTTAGGAAAGGAACAATCGAAGTTTAGGGAGGGATTTCAGTACTTTGTAGGTGCGATGGTTGTGGTGACAGTTTTAATAGGAATTGTGGTGATGCTTAAGTAAATGTAACTCGTGATTTCAGTACTTTGTAGGTGATGCTTAAGTAAATGTAACTTAAGTACTTTGTAGGTGATTTCAGTACTTTGTAGGTGACAGTTTTATGGATTGTTGTGAACTTCATGTAACGGATGGAACTTGATGGATTGTTTATTTTGGATTGTTGTGAACTTGATGTACTTTAAGTTGTTGTGAACTCACGAGAATAATATAGTATTGTTGTGTATTATTGTATTATTGTGAACTAACGAGAATAATATAGTCACGAGATGGACATAATAACTCACAAGAAGCATAAAGTCACTATATAGTCACGAGATGGACATAGTCACGAGATGGACATAACTTACTATATAGTTACTATATAGTCTTGCACTTGTCTTTCACATTTTCTACTTCTCTTTCACATTTTCAACTACTCTTACATTATAACTCTTTTTAAAATTTCAAATATGGCCTCCTCTTCCCATTTTCATTACCGTAAATCTGATAATGATGCATTTGAAGATGTATTTGATGATATATTTGAAGATGTACAACCTATTCCCGAACCAAAAGAGCGAAAAAAAAGAATTTTTATCGAGAGAAACCGGGAAGAAGGCCACAACAAGCTTTGGAATGATTATTTCAGCGAGACTCCTACATATCCGCACAATTTGTTCCCGCCGACGATTTCGTATGAACAGGTCATTGTTCTCATATATTGTGCATCGTCTCTCTACTGAAGTTGAGTATTTTTACCCTAAAGAAGATGCAACCGGACGGTCTGGTTTATCTCCTCTCCAGAAATGTACCGCAGCAATTCGTCAATTGGCGTATGGTGTTGGAGCTGATCCCGTCGACGAATATATAAGACTTGCTGAAACAACATCTCGAAAAATGTTTGATCGAATTTAACGCCGGAATAATCCACTTGTTTGCCGATGAATACCTCAGACATCCCACTGTGGAGGATCTTCAAAGTCTACTCCAAGAAAATGAAGAACGGGGATTTCCCGGGATGGTTGGAAGCATCGACTGTATGCATTGGGAGTGGAAGAATTGCCCCACTGCCTGGAAAGGAATGTATTCCCGAGGAACCGGAAAACCAACAATTGTGTTGGAGGCCGTTGCTTCATATGACCTCTGGATATGGCACGCATTTTTTGGAGCTCCAGGTACTTTGAACGATCTTAATATTCTGGATAGATCACCTATTTTTGATGACATTATTAACGGGAAAGCTCCTGAAGTAAACTACTATGTCAACGGAAGGGAATACAATTTGGCGTATTATCTGACAGATGGTATCTATCCCAAATGGGCGACTTTTATTCAGTCTATACGATTGCCTCAGGGTGACAAAAATTCTTTATTTGCTTCGCGTCAAGAATCCGTTCGAAAAGATGTCGAGCGTGCCTTTGGGGTCCTACAAGCTAGGTTTGCCATTGTAAGAAATCCGTGTCATCTATGGGATAAAAGAAAAATAACTAACATTATGAAAGCATGTCTCATACTCCATAATATGATTGTCCAAGATGAACGGGATTCGAACACTGTTGAAGAATTTCAAGATGACGATTTTACACATACCGTCAAAAGCCTACAACACCGGGCACTATACTTGCTCGTCGTAAAGAAGTTCGGAATGCAAAAATCCATCAACGATTAAAACAAGATTTGATTGAACATATATGGAACAAATTTGGACATCTTCCAAATAACATGTAATGTTTATTGCTTTCTATGAATTAAATAAAAGGTTTCGTCTATTATATTTATGTTTTTCGTAATTTTTTCCAATCCTATGTAT